>CANIUD010000413.1:0-319661 GCA_947470075.1 Closterium sp. Yama58-4 | reverse complement strand
AGTTGAGTGTAACACTTGCAAAGTGTGTAGAAAACACCCAGGGACCAGATTCATTGAAACAGGCCGCCCTCGGTGGGCCATGCATGCACCGCCCACACTTGCCACGCAAGGGATGCAGCAAAGCTGCCACCTCTGGCAAGATTCCTCTGTGCTGGCAGCATCTAATGATGTTGCCAGCGTCGTTTTGCTGCCAGTAGCGCATGGCAGCTTCCAGAAGGCTGCCAGCAGCATGTTGGCAGCAACAGGGCTGTCCTCTACGAGGACATTCCTCGTAGAGGAGCGGCTCGGCACCTGTGGTTGGGGCACTCTGGCAGGGGAGGGGTAGTCGGGCTTTCTCTTCATTTGGTGCTCATGGGGTTGTTGAGTTCTCACCTCAACCTTGCTCTCGGCAGGCTCTCTAACCATGCGCAGCAAGGTACCCCTAGGCAAGTCCTCACCTCGTCCTCACGTCCATGTGAATAACTACGGGCGAATCAACTCGCCGGCGATGACATCCGCGTAGCCATGGCCAAGAACGCGAGCAAGGCGGGAAGTCCTACCGCCGCCTCCGGTGCGATGCTGTGACGGGGACGACCAAGACGAAGCACAAGGCGACGACGCGGCGGGAGGATTGGCCGGAGAACGGCCACGATGGCAGCGCTTCGGGCGACGAATTAGGCCCCGCCGACATTGAGGAGGACGAATGGTGGAATCAGCCGGTCGGGAGCGACGACGAGGTTGAAGAGTGGCGGGCTGGTGATTCCGACGGAGACGGAGGGAAGATGCTGGCGGGGACACGCGGAGGCACAGGACGCGGCGGGTGGCAGCCGACGAGGCCGAGGCGGAACGCGAGACAGCGGCGCCTACGGATGCGGACGCGGTGGCGGAGGCGCAAAAGGTGGCTGCTGATGCCGTCTTATTTGACGGCGACGGCACCAACGACGACCCATGGAGCCTTGCTTCGGACGACGACGTGCCGCTATTGAAGCGGAGGCTGCGCTATCGCATGCAGTCCACGACGAAGCGCGTACGCGTGGTGCCTTTGGACGACGACAGTGCCGGGGAGGAGTCGCCCCCTGCCCCCGCTGCGGGAGAAGAAAGAAAGAAAGGCTAAGGTCGTGGAAGCCCCTGCCAAGTCCCCTGCTAAGGCCCCTGCAAAGGCCCCTGCTCGTCGCCGCACAAGCAACAAGAAGCGCAAGGACGACGGTGACCCTGGATCCAGCAAGGGCGCGGCTCGGAAAAAGGCGAAGAAGGCGCCCAATCCTGACGACATCATCGTCAACGAGGCGTTGGGCAGCGACGATGAGTACCCGATTCCCACGTTCCCTAAAAAGGAGGCGCCGAAGGACCCCACCCTCTCTAATCCCAACGCCCGCCCACCTTCCCCTCGCAGCAAAGACACCACGAAGACGAAGAAGCGTCGCGGCTGGACCGTGCGTGAGAAGCTCAAGTGGGCGCGCCGCTATAAGGAACTCGGCTCCCTGAAGAAAACGAGCGCGGAGTCCACCGCGAGCGTCGCCTGCATCAGACGCTGGAGCGCGGAAGCGGCTGCGGGCATGTACAAGGGCGCGGCTAACTGCCGCAAGCGGATGCACGGGGGGGGGGGCGCCACGCACACTACCCCGACATGGAGGCAGCGTTTGTACCGCTACATCTGCCTTCAACGCGCTAACGGGGTGGCCATCTCGGTGAAGGACACCCAGAAGTGGAGCCGCGAGTGGATGAAGAAGCACTACCCAGGCAAGAACTGGAACGCGAGCTCTCACTGGAGCCAGCGGTTCCGTGACCGCTGGAACCTGGTGATGCGGGTGAAAACGAAGGTCGGACAACGTCTATCGGCAGGTGCGTGGATTAGGAGTCTAACCATGACCCGCGGACGGCCCGTTGTATGCATGTCTTCCCCTGCTCGCTGTCTAACCGCCCTCCCACGCTTACCTTCCTGTCCCGTTTGCAGAGTGCGCAAAGGACTGTGAGTCCTTCTGGAAGTTCGTGCGCATCAACAGGGCGCGGCACAACATCGACCTGGCCCGCATCATCAACGCGGACCAGATGCCACTCTTCGTGGAGATGCCGGCCGAGAGGACGATCGAGCACCGTGGCGCGCGCTCGGTCCCAATCCGCACTGCAGGCTACCAGAAGACCCGCTTGACGGTAATGCTAGCGTGCACCGCATCCGGGGAGAAGCTGCGGCTGTGGGTGTGGTTCAAGATGAAGAACGTCCCCAACTGTGAGATTCCGGACGGTAAGCGCCGTGAATTTTACCCTGCACTTGCCGTGCGAGCGTTCCCCACTGTGCTGATGCACTTCTGTCCCTTGTGTGCCTGGCAGGAATCGTGGTCCAAGCACAGGACAACGGGTGGATGGACGAGAGCGCTGTGCAGACCTGGCTGTCGAAGGAGGTGCTGCCCCATCTGAACCCGGAGCGCGGCAAGAGCGCAAGGCGTGCGATGCTGGTGTTGGACTCCTACCGCGGCCACATCACCCAGACCATGCTTCAGTCGTACCGCACGCACAGCATCACCCCTGCCGTCATTCCAGCGGGTTGTACGAGCCAGATTCAACCCCTGGACGTCTCCATCAACCGGTGCTTCAAGGCTGCCGTGCGAGCGCGCTACGCTCGGTGGTTCATGCGCGAAGGGATCCACCTGAAGACGAAGAAGGGTGAGTAGGCGGTTCATTTCCCATTCCTGTTCTGTGTCGTGTCCTTGTCTTTAACTGTGCGATGCTGTGTCCTCTGTCCCACCCGCCAGGGAACTTGCGGAGGCCTCCGCACCCCGTGGTGCTGCAGTGGATCGCGGAGGCTTGGGAGCAAGTCCCAAGGCAGATCATCATCGACGCGTTCCGCCACTGTGGCATCTCTAGCAAGCTGGACGGAACGGAGAATCACATGGTGATGTCTCACCTGCGCGCCAGGAGCACCACCGATGTCTCCGAGGACATGTCCCTCGGGGGAACCACAGGCGACAACACGCGCCTGCTCGGGAAGGCTCCGGAGGAGGAGGAGGAGGAGGAGGCGATGCAGGCGGAGGGCGTGCGGGAGGTGGCCGTGGCAACTGGCCTGGAGGTGCTGTACCAGGAGACCCCCAACTACCGCGGAGCGGCGGCCGAGGCTGACCGCATGATCGAGCCTAGGGAGACGGCTAGGCATGCCTGGCGAGTGCCAGACCTTAGTGTGGAGCCTGTAGCTAGTGCTCCCGAGGAGGCGGTGACCGAGGGGGGTTAGGTAGAAGTAGAGATTCATGCATGTATCGATGTACCCCCCCAAAGTAAGAAAGGTTCGTTTAGAAGACACCCCCTCTTTATAAGCAAACCCCTAAACCCCTGTTCTGATTATAAGACATATATGTCTTATCTCGTACACACAAATAGGTGTCGTATAAAAAGGCTATCCCGTTTATAAGAGACACCCGTATTGTAGACACCCCTTGTCTACTATTCAACACTGTCTTATATCCGGGCGATGACGGTAGCGTTGTTCATCATTTTTTTACCTTACCACCATTAGATTGCATTCTGCTTGGTTATTGTAATATTCTCCTCATTTGACTTACTTTCTTTTCAATTTTCTCCACATTTTGATAATTCTTTTCTTCTCTCCCCTCTTCCTTCTTTCCCTCTCCTTCATTCGGTGCCTATTTGTTTTTCCAGATTTCCTTCTGGCTTTCGTTCCAGATGTGTACATCTGCCAAGATTACTTGTGAAGTGGATAGTAGTGGTAATCTGTAGGATTGTTTTGTATTGCATGTTTTGTTGTTTTTAGAGTTTTTTGCATTTACGGTTTTTTTTTTCCGTTTGTGTGAATGTGTGTGATCTTGTATATGTGTTTGTATGTGTGTGTGTGTCTTTGTGTGTGTGTGTGCTGTGGCTGTGTGCATTCATCCGTATCCATTGCAATAACAACGCACGTCTTTGATCTTTAAAAAGAAATCTCAAATCTATCATTTCACAAAAGGTTCATTGGCGCACTCAGTGACTCGTGTGCGACCACTTCGAACTGGATTTGATAGAGATGATTTTCTTTTTAGATTTCACAGATTGTGTTGTTTCATGTGGTAGTTGATTATTCAAAAGCTAAGCTATTTACCTCCCCCCCATGCTAGGCAGGGGATGGCGGTAGCTTAGTTTTTGGGTTTTTAACTGTCACGCATTTTACCATGTGCATGCGCATCATTCATGATATATCACACGCATTATATAGCATTATTTATGCATTATGCATTGTATAGCATCATTTATGCATCATCAATTTATTATCACACAACACCATTCAACAGTAAAACATATACGGTAATGCAAACAGTACAGCAAATCTGCACTAAACAACTGCAAAAAAATCATATGGTCTAATACACTGTGAACAGTACCGTAGTCAAGACTGCTTAACATGCATACAGTATGGGAAGGGTATTACTGTAGTTTGCAAATTTTATTTTCATGTTTTAACAAAAAATATAAACATGAAAATAAAATTTGGCAAAATCGATCGTAAAGGGTTGCTTCGCAACCCAAAAAAAAAAAAAAAACGGTGCTAACCATCATCCGTTGGATCCTCGTGTACTGTCATGCGTAGGCATTCCGATGCGTACCTTCAGGAAACAAGACGACCCCTTTGAAAACGCAGTGACAGATAGGACAGTTTCCGTCATGTGAGGGCGCTTGCGATCCGCGCTGGCTTGGTGACGTACATGGTGTACCAGCAGTCTTATCTTATCAATTATTGAACGATGCTACTGGATGCCATAGAAACAAGGACCACCACAACCATTTTAGTGCTCCAATAATGCCGGAGCCCATGCTCACATGGATTTTATGCGATCAGCCATCATGGACCTCCTACAAACTGGAGCAGCTATCGAAGTGCCAGCATTGGAGCTGGTATGCATTAGTCCCCTCAACGTCGTCAAGCAGCAAGACAAGTGTCGTCTCATCCTAGATTTACGCAAAGTAAATGACAAGCTATGCATTCTGAAGTTCAAGTACGAAGGACTAATTCGTTTGGCGGAACTTGCACATCCAGGGGACTTAATATTTTCAATTGATCTCAAGTCATGTTACCACCACGTTGACATCCACACATCCTGTTGGAAATTCTTAGGTTTTGAGTTTGAAGGGCATTCGTACTGTTTCAGATCACTCCCATTCAGACTAGCGATGGCGCCTTTCATCTTCACTCAATTGATCAAACAATTGGCACGTTGATGGCGAGCAAAAGGGGTCCGAGTCATTCTATATGTGGATGACATCCTCTTTCTGTGCCATACAAAAGCTTAGGCTCGAGACTTCTGCACTCGCAAGGTCACAGACCTAAGAGAAGCGGGTCTCGTGATCAACGCAAAAAAGTCTCATCTCCATCCGACTCAGCAGCTACGATTCCTAGGATTGGAGCTCGATACCCAGCGTGGACAATTTCCTATCGGCATCGAGCGACGGAGTGTTCTGCAATCAACCATTGCTTCATTATTGGAGCAGGACGTACACAGCACAAAGTCCCTGTATGGCACGTCGCACGTGTCACAGGCATGCTTGCCTCCATGACGCTTGCCCTTGGGGCGACAGCGCGAGCATTCAATCATGCCTTACTACAAACCACCAACGACGCCTCGTCATGGAACAGCAGGGTGTCGCTGTCCCCGAGTGCTTGCGAAGAGTTGGAGTTCTGGTCAATCGAGTTGGACCACTTCAATGGTGCCCCATTTCATGTTCGCGGTAGCTACGATGCAATCATCCCATATTGATGCGAGTGCGCACAGCTGGGGGGCCACACTCGACACATTCTCCACGAGCACTCATCTGCTAGATTCATCGGGCCAATGGCGACTTTCGAGCTAGCGCAAGGTGAAGTTCCACAGCAGCCACAGCCTAGGGACTGTGGTCAGCCAGAACGGCAGCAACGAATTAGCATCACTGATGCTCCTGTTTCAAGAATCTCCGACGACCTGCTAGGAACCATTCTTCTCCTCGTCGCATCTAAGGGCACCGAATTCGATACCCACGACTCTCCCAGTAACGAGCCCATTTTGCAAAGCAGGATCGAGCAAGCATTGAATGAGCACCTGCCAAGCGAAAGCATCTTGTTCGGGTTACCCGAAGCTCCTGTCGCCACAGCCTCATCGCTCACTGCCTTTCGACACGCTTTGGTCTGCAAGCGATGGCTGCGCGTAGCCAGATCTGTTCATCCCGCCATCGTCGTGCCTCGAAACCGCTTCTTCTCCGCACGAACTCTCACGTCGCTCCTAGACTCACCCACCTCGGGATTCCCGAACCTTCGCCACCTTCATCTCGGCGAATTCGCGACGGATCTACCTCGTGAAACCCATGTGCGACGGATGCGGCTCGTCCCTGACCCATTTCATAATGCACCTGTACGATCGCCAACCGGTGACGTCCGGTAGTAGAACAAGGTATCACTCAGTTTCGAGCACGCAACCTCTCACTAGTAGCCGCGGGAATCAGTCGACCAGCCTTGCATCGATCTCAACCTCAGACGTCGTCGAAATTTTCAATTCCTGCACGCGATTAGTCAATCTAGATCTACGGCTGGGTAAAGGTGTCTGCGAGATCCCACCTTCCATCAGCCGCTTACAGCAGCTCACGCGGCTCGGCATGAGCTTCACTACCGTTACTGGGTTACCAGAAGAGCTGTGCAGCCTGTTAAAACTGAAGCAGTTGCTCATCGTGTCGCAGTCTCTTCGCGAGCTGCCTATTTTGTTCGAGTGTCTCATTTCCCTGGAGCACCTCTCTCTTCGCAATTGTCCTTTAGGTCATCTCCCGAGCGAGTTAAGTCAGCTTAGTAGAATCAAGATCCTCACCCTATCATATCTGGCAACCCTTGCTGCTCTTCCGGAGTCAATCTGTCTGCTGTCGGCGCTCTCCCACCTTTCTCTAGAACACTGCCCCCGATTCGCCAGCCTACCAGAGAATCTTTTCCAGCTGCCCAACATAGATACGTTGCATCTAGACGAATTGTCTGCTCTCACCGCGCTTCCCGATTCGTTCGGTAAGCTGCCGGTTCACAAACTCTTGGAATCTCCAGCCCTCCGGACTCTCACCATTCTCAACTGCCCATGCCTATCCTCACTGCCCGAAGCTATTGGCCAGTTTGCCGCTCTCCATCAGCTTCGTCTGAAGCTTCTTGATCAGCTTATGGCTCTTCCACATTCCTTGGGGTTCCTTACGGCGATGAAGGAGTTGAAAGTGGTTGAGCGCTCTAATCTCGAGAACCTCCCCGAGTCCATATCCGCCATGGGAGCTCTCACAAGCCTCATTCTTGACGGCGGCTATTTTTCCAGCGTGCCCGAAGACATCGGGCAGCTCCAAACCTTGGTTACTGTGAAGCTGTTTTCCATACGCCTTCTTCACCTGCCTGACTCGTTTGGGCAGCTGGGGCAGCTGAAAGAGCTGACCATATACGAGTGCTACGACCTATTCGAGCTTCCTGCATCCTTCACCAACCTCTCTTCACTGGAATCGCTACTTATCTATGGTGGATCCTCGCTCACATACCTGCCTTTGGGTTTTGAGAAGCTGACGAAGCTACGCCGACTAGAGCTGCTAAACTGCGCCATGCTGTACCTGCCTGATGGGTTCGGGGAGCTGCCAAATATGGAGATTCTCAAAATTCAAACTTCGGACACGTACAAAAGAGTCGGCGTTAATTTCGAACCTGCCCCACGGCCCGCTCATCTGGGGTATGAGAGCGAAGGTGAGGAGTTTCAACTGGACGGATCCTGCTCCCTGCGTCGCTTTCCTGGGACTTTCAGCTTGCTCCTAGAGCCTAGAGCAGCTGATCATTGATGGGTGTGAGATGCTGGAGGAGCTGCCAAGGGGTATGGGCAATCTGAGCAGCCTGAGGGTTCTGAAAGTGGAGAATTGCAAGCGGCTGAAGGTCTTTCCGCCCTTTTTGCTTCCTGCTGGGGCTGATGGACAAGCTATAGGATCTTCTGCCGCTGCTGCCACCTCCTCTGCTGCTGCCGCCACCTCCTCTGCTGCTGCCGCCACCTCCTCTGCTGCTGCCGCCACCTCCTCTGCTGCTGCCGCCACCTCCTCTGCTGCTGCTGCCACCTTCTCTGCTGCTGCTGCCTCCTCTGCTGCCATCCCCCCTCCGCTGCCACAGCTTGAAGAACTAGTAATCTCTCTCTGCCCGAAACTAACGAACCTTCCAGAAGGCCTTCATCTGCTGCCTAGGCTGAATCACTTCATGCTTGAAGACTGCACCAGCTCAAAATTCGCCAACCGTAGCACCACCTCCCCTTCATTGCCCCCGCAAGTAGCACCTATCGCCCTTCCGCGCTCTGTAGAGACAATAATCCTCTCAAGCGTCTTCAAGTCAGCCCAGTACCTCCCAGAATCCTTCCTTTCCCTCAACCGCCTTCTTCACTTGAACCTGTATGACCTCCCATCCCTGAAGCAGCTTATAGCCCCGCAAGCCATCGCGCAAACCCCAGCCAAACGAAGCTGAAGAGGAGGCTATACCTCACACTCCTCTGCCTGAGCTTCCCAGGATGCCTGGATCGATAGTGCATGCGGGGTTGGGGCGCCTGTCGTCTCTGGTTCACCTTCACATTGTCAACACCAACCTCCCCTCGCTTCCGGAAAACCTAGGCGATCTGAGGGAGCTGGCGGTGCTGCTGCTAGAGAAGTGTCATGCCATGACGTCCCTCCCCTCCTCCATGGTTACCCTTCCGAAACTGCAACAGATCGATCTCAAGTCCCTTCCTCTGCTGACTCACCTGCCTGAGAATCTCGGGCAGTTGGAGGCCCTGAATGAGTTGGGTTTGGATTCATGTAAAAGCTTGGAGAGCCTTCCATCTTCCTTCACTCTTCTCTCCTCCCTCATAATGCTCAGCATCATCAACTGTCCTAAGATCACCTGTCTTCCGGATTCCCTCTCCTCCTTCACCCGCCTTTCGTCTCTGAAACTCAATCGTCTGCCCAAGTTACGTGTTCTCCCTTATCCAATTTCCCTCCCATCACTTGTCCAATTCTCGCTGCGAGGATGCAAGGCTCTCAGGGCTCTGCCCAGCGACTTGGGCAGTTTGTCCTGTCTGAGGGAGGTGGATCTGGACGGGTGTGTGCAGCTGAAGGAGCTGCCACAATCGCTGGTGGATAGAGTGAATGTGATTCAAGTGAAGGGTTCTTGGGGAAAGAGCTGCTACTAATATGGGAGGTGCTGTGGTAGAAGGATAATGCATGGAGGGTAGTAATAGTGGAGCAGGATTGGCTTCGAAGCTGGGATTCTATTAGCATCAGTATTGGCATTAATACCACAGCTTCTTACCGGTATCAGCAAGGAGGTGTCGCACGCGCGGCCTTAGTCCGCTAGCAAATTTTGCTGTTACGGTATGCCATATGAGTCGGCCGTCGTTTTGTGCACGAACTAAGTCAGCTCGCTTGAATACACATGTGGCATGGCAGCAGCAAATGGATCGTGCAGGCTGGCCAATAAGTATTGAGAGAGCTAGGCAGGTGATCCTGCATTTTATTATGCTTCCTTTGAGGCCCTCATAATTCAGCTTAAGATATCTGATTTAGGTATTGTCTTATTTTTTAGAATTTTACCATTGTTGATTAGTGCCCTCGCTTCACCACTCAGAACCGCTCGTTACCGACTCGCCTGAACTCCACTGTTGCGATTTTCACAACCATCCTTCTCCATCCTTGATCTCTTGAGGTATTCGGTCAAGGTGGCCCAGACCTGGCTTTCAGAAATCTATTAGCTATGACGTAATACAGTACCCACACACCACGACATGACGTGTGCTGATTACTTCTCGCTGTTCTCTGATGACCTGCTTGGTTTGGTCCTCATTCTCGCCGCGTCTGCGAAAACCATCAGATTTGACGGCCACGAATCTAAAGATAGTAACGAGGACATTCTGCGAAAGGCAATCGACAATGCATTGTACGAGCGTCTGCCGCATGAAAGTGCGTGGGTTGGTACCACGCGCGATGCACGTGTGGTTACCGCTTCTTCGCTCGTCTCCTTCGCCACGCTCTGGTTTGCAAGCGATGGCTGCGCGTCGCCAGATCCGTGCATCCCGCCATCCTCGTGCCTTATGATCGCTTCTTTTCCTCCCAAACTCTCGCGTCGCTCCTCACCTCACACACCTCGGGATTCCCGAACCTTCGCCACCTGCACCTCGGCGAATTCGCGACGGACGTCGTAGATCGCCACCTCGTGCGATCCATCTGCGACGGATGCGGGTCCTCCTTGACGCATCTCACAATGCATCTGTACGATCGACGGCTGGCGACGCCGGTGCCGGAAGGCGAAAGCAGAAGCGCGGCGCGGAACGGCCTCGCGGCGATATCGCAGTCTGATGTCGACCGAATCTTCAGCTCCTGCTCGCGATTGGTCAATTTGGATCTACGGCTGGCAGACGGCGTTTCCACGCTGCCTCCTTCCATCAGCCGCCTGCAGCAGCTCACGCGGCTGAGCACGAAAACCAGCTGCAGCGTAACCTGGTTACCGACGGAACTCGCCTGCTTGCTGCGATTGAAGCGGTTGGAGCTTATGTCGGGGTCTTTTGAAGCATTGCCAGACTGCTTTTGCGATCTGAAGGCTCTAGAGTATTTGGAGATTCAGAGATCCCCTGTGGCCCACCTGCCCGAAGACTTCGGGCAGCTGCAAAACCTGAAGAGCCTCAAGCTCGCGTTCGTAGAAGGTCTGCGTGAGCTGCCCGAATCCTTCTGCGAGCTACCAGCCCTCACGCGGTTCTCTCTCTTGTGCTGCTATGAGTTCGTCAGGCTGCCCGAAAACTTCCATCAGCTCTCAAGGCTAGAAGCTGTAGAAATTTCGAGTTTATCCGTCTTCACTTCATTTCCTGATTCGTTCGGGCAGCTGCCCGCGCTGCAGGAGTTTCGGCTTGAAAACGAATGGAATTGCTCACAGCTCCCAGACTCACTTTGCTCCAACCAAACCCTTCACCATCAACAACTGCGAAAGCCTGACCACCCTGCCTGAAGACTTTGGCCGAATATCCAGTCTTGAGTACCTGAATCTGGAGATGTCCGCGAATTTCAAGGTTATTCCAGACTCTATCTGCCTTCTGTCTCAACTCAAGGAGCTGAATGTGATTGACTGCTGTGAGCTTTCAGCCTTCCCACAGTCTGTCTCCGCTATGGAGTCACTCACAGCAATCGTTCTAAATGGCTGCGACCTTCACGAGCTGCCCAGAGACTTCGGGCAGCTTTTGAACCTGGTCTCGTTGAAGCTGTCCAGTTACAAGCTCGTTACTCTGCCCGACTCGTTCGGGCAGCTGGGGAAGCTGAAAGAACTAGTATTCATGGAATGCAACAGTCTTCTTGAGCTTCCAAACTCTTTTGCCAATCTCTCCTCCTTGGAAACCCTTTTCATCTACGGTGGTCCATCTCTTGTAGACCTCCCTCCTGGTTTTGAAACCCTCCCGAAGCTGCGGACTCTCTACCTCTTCAACTGCGTTTTTGCTAGCCTGCCGGACAGGTTCGGGGACCTGCCGAGCCTGGAGGTGCTCAGGGTCGGGACCAAGGCAACGTACAGCAGGAATAGGATCGAGACGGGCAGCGAATCGGATGACGGACCTGAGCTGGAAGGTACCTGTGCCCTCCACATGCTTCCTCAGTCCCTGGTTCGCCTCACCCAATTGCAGGAGCTGATTTTGGAGGGGTGTGAGATGCTGGAGGAGTTGCCTGCAGGCATGGGGGGGATGGCCAGCCTTAGGAGTGCTCCAGGTGAAGAATTGCCCTCAGCTGCGGCTCTTCCCGTCGCTGCTCTCCCATCCTGCCGTCGCTGCTGCTGCTGCCGCTCCCGCTCTCCCGTTTCCTTCACTGGAGCAGCTGGAGATATCTGATTGTCCCCGCTTGGAAAGCCTACCAGAGGGCCTGCATCTGCTGCCTAGACTGGACCACTTTTCTCTTGAAGACTGCCCCAGCCTAAAGCCCACACACCAGCTCACGCACCACAGCCCCTTGCCACCACACGCAACCTCATCCCCATCCCCACATGGCAACACATTTCTGTCCGCACTGTTCCCACCATCAACCTCCTTTTCCTCTTCTCCACTTGTTGCCCCTATCTCCCTTCCAAGTTCCATCAAAACCGTTATTCTCTCAAACGTATTCCAGTCAGCCCAGTACCTCCCAGCGTCCCTTCTTTCCCTCGCTCAACTCACCCACTTGAACATCTACGACCTTCCATCTCTCCAGCAGCTTATCGCCCCTGCCCTTGTGGCCCAGTCCTCAGCCCACGCCCAAGCCACCCATGATGATCAGTCTGAAAGATTTGATATGGGTTCTGATGTGTCGGCCAGATTCGATCTCCTGTCTTCTCTGCAGCAGCTGAAAGTGCTGCTGCTAGAGGAGTGTCCAGCCGTGACCTCCCTTCCCTCCTCTCTCACAAGCCTCTCCAATCTTCAACAGCTCACACTCAAGTCTCTCCCCTTGCTGACCCACCTGCCCGAAAATATCGGGCAGCTTCAAGCCCTGCGCGATCTGAGTCTAGAGTCCTGCCAAGCTCTTAAAGCCCTGCCGCCGTCCTTCACCCTCCTCTACTCCCTCATGCGTCTCACCATCGTGGACTGCCCTAAACTCACCCACCTCCCGGATCCCATCTCCTCTCTCTCCAGCCTGGCCTCTCTCACACTCACACGCCTCCCCTTCCTCCGCCGCCTCCCCTCCCCGCTCTCCCTCCCGCGTCTCATCAAGCTCTCCCTGCAAGGGTGCAAGCGCATGAGGGCCCTGCCCCGCGACTTGGGCAGTTTGTCCTGTCTGAGGGAGGTGGATCTGGACGGGTGTATGCAGCTGAAGGTTACTGGTGGATCGGATGAATGTGATTATAGTGAAGGTTTCGTGGGGAAAGTGCTGCTAATGGGGTGGTGGTGCTGTTTTGGAGAGAGGGATAATGCATGGAGGATGGCTCTAGTGGAGCAGGATTGGTTTTGATGCTGGGATCCTATAACGGTGTTGTTAGTACCGTATCAGCATTTACAAACCCTAATCAGCAGTGAGGTGTTGCATGGCCCGCTGGCAAATTCCGTTATGTCCTGTAGAATACGGTACATCAGAAACCCAGGTGTTATGATTCTGTGCATGCATAGAGCTGTTAGCACACAGAAATACATGTGGTGCTTTGTACTTCAGAATTTTTGTACGCTGCAATCGGGTCAATACAAACGCTGATTCCTCGTGCCTACCCTTTCACTCGCACAAGGGTCATTCCAGCTTGATCTCACATGCACTTTTTGCCACGTCATATCATATCCATCCATGTGCACCCCGAGTTGAGTATAGCTTATTTTCAGAGAGGTGAGCGGCGGTTCAAAGCGGTGGATTGCACGTCCATTGGCCAAACACGCGACGCGATCTGCTAAGTCGGCGCTACCCACGCTAGTTCGTGTGTGCGGGTTTAATGTGCTGCAATGGCAGCTGCAGTGCGATCGTGCAGCCATCTGCCGTGCGCTCCGGCCCTTGGGAATGACGCGCACGAAACGCGTCGCTTTGGCCATGCCGGCTTTCAGGGTACGAAGATTGGCGGGAGCCGCACAATGTACTCATATGTCAAATGCGCGTATCGAACTGCCCAAATTGACTCAATAGCGGGGAAAGAGAGAATATCAGCCGCTGGTCGACCATTTCGAGTCGTCACCCCGAGACTAGCAGCAGCAATACCGTCAATTGCGGGAAAGTCGCGATTGGCGGAGACAACGCGATCCGCTGCTCCTGGCGCGCGAGTCAAAGCCCACGCCTTGGCATGGGGGAGCGGAGGCGGCGGGGGGGGAATTGGCGGCAATGACGGAAGGGGGAGAGGGGACGGAGGAGGAAGAGGGGGAGATGGAGGCGGAGAAGGTGGGGGAGGCAGAGGAGAGGATAGCGGAGACGACGGAGATTGCGGAGGGCAAGGTGGTAACCAGCAGGAATATGGTTACTTGTTCCTATTAAAGCTGCTTTCTGATTGGTTCAACTTCCGTTTCGACGGCCTCCCTTCTCTATTCCACAACCGCCTAGGCAGATTCCCCAGCGCCTTATCAATCTCCGCGTTTCTCCTTATTATGCTTCCGTTGCTCCTCTCCCCGCTCGCGCGCGCGGAATCCGCGCTTCTCCGCCGCCCTGCGCATCCCCCTGCGGCCGGCGCGCCCGCCAGAGATCAGGAGGTGATATGGGAGCTGCATGGTGACAGGTGGCGGCGCCTGATTGGCGGAGACAGCAGCAGCAGCGCAAGCAGCAATGGGGGAAAGGGCCAGCTAGTGGTGGAAGTTGAAGTGGAAGGCGAGGAAGCTGCTAACGCGTACGAGGAGGAGCACGGACGCGTTGTAAAGGGGATCGTTACAAGCACGGGGAATGGCAATGGGAAGGGAGCAGGGGACAGGGCTTTATTGGGGGAGGAGGATGAGCGGAGCAGTGGGGGAGACATGGTTGTGCGGGTGGTGAGGGGAGTGAAAGCGGCGGTGGTTCGATGGATGTTACCAGAGGGTTATCCCGATAGTGTGACTCCTGACTATATGGAGTACACAGTGTGGCGCATGCGACAAACCGTGGCGAGCGAAATGAACCACGTGCTTACAACGCAGGCGAGTGGAGTTATCTTTCTATTCTAGGCGAAGTGAAGTGGCTTGCTTTATTTGTGAACCTTCTTCTTCCCTGCCCTCCTCGTTCTCCTCTCCTCCCCCCATCCCCACTCTCCCTTCTAGGTGCTGGTGGGCGGGCTGGGCTATGCAGCCAATGTCTCTCGGCACTTCAATGATTCAATCTGACGCGCTTTCCCCCCACTCTCTCCCTCTCTTCCCTCCCTCTCCTCTCTCCTCTCCAGGCAATGCTGTACGCGGTGGGGTTGGGAAAGGGCGCCATCCCAGCAGCAGCGGCAGTGAATTGGGTGCTGAAAGACGGCCTGGGCTACGCTGCAAAAGTCACGCTCTCCCAGTTCAACCCCTTCCCTGCACTCCCTCTCCCACTCCCTCTTTCCCCTGCAGGCAATGCTGTATGCAGTCGGACTTGGAAAAGGCGCCATCCCAGCAGCAGCGGCAGTCAACTGGGTGCTAAAAGACGGCCTGGGCTACGCAGCCAAGGTCACGCTGTCCCAGTTTGGCCGCCATTTCGACGTCTCCCCCAAGCGCTCGCGCCTGCTCTCCGACCTCGTGGAGAATCTCTCTGCTTCCCTCGAGCTCCTCACAGCCACCTTCCCGCAGTACTTCGTCCAGCTCGCTGCTGCTGCTGGTGCGGGGTTCTCCGCGTCAAGCCTCGTGCAAAGTGCGACAAGGAACAGATTCTACGCTGGCCTGGCAGGCAGGAGAAACTTCGCTGAGGTGAGATTTCCCTACCTCCTCTCTGCTTCCCTCGAGATCCTCACAGCCACCTTCCCACAGTAGTTCGTTCAGCTCGCTGCTGCTGCTGGAGCAGGTTTTTCAGCTTCAAGCCTCGTGCAGAGCGCCACGAGGAACCGGTTCTACGCTGGATTGGCAGGCAGGAGAAATTTCGCCGAGGTGAGACAGTGCTTTGCTTTGGCCAGGTGAGAGAGCCAACTCGGGCAGGTGAGACGTGAGAGGGTCTACGCAGGTGAGGTGAGGGGGCATGTGGGGAAACATTCCCTCCCTCCCTCAAGTTCCTCACAGCCACGCCATCTTCCCCCAGTACTTCGTCCAGCTTGCCTCTGCTGCTGGTGTGAGGTTCTCTGCTTCCAGTCTCGAGCAGAGCGCCATACGGAACCAGTTTACGCTGGGCTGACGGGCAGAAGAAACTTTGCCGAGGTGAGATACTGTCCTGTTTAGGCAGGTGAGAGCCGGTGCAGGCAGGTTCGAGAGCTTGAGTGGCGGTTGAGGCGTCTTTCTGCTAAAATGGGACGTCTCAAGCGCTGGTGGGACCAGGCCAGGAGAGGGAACGGTTGGAACCTCCTAGGCTCATAGCTAGAAGGGCAGCGGCGTTAGAGGAAAACACTTAAGCAGCAGGAACAACGGGTTTTTTTTTTTTTTTTTTTTTTTTTTTTTTTTTTTTTTGGGACGTCTCAAGCGCTGGTGGGGCCAGGCCAGGAGAGTGTTTTCGAGAATTCTCAAATACACCCTTCAGCATCAACCTCCTCCATCCCTCTCTAGAGCTCCTCACGCCTGCCTTCCGAATGCTTCATCCAGCTGGCTAATGGAGTGGGGATGGGGTTCTCTATCGCCCCACACTGGGACTGCTCATCGCATGAAGCTGGCCCTCTGCTCATGGGACCTCACTCACTCTCTCTCATCCTCTCGCTTCACGTTTTAGCACGCGCAGAAGCACAAGGCATGGTGAGCAAGACGCTCGGCATGGCTCTGGGCATGGCCATTCCTCCCCACGTGGGCACGACACGAGAGGCGTTTGCTGTGCCTTCACTTCACTCTCCGAGTTGGTTCCACTCCACTCTGACTTCCTCCCCCTTTAGGTGCTAGCGCACGCAGAGGCACAGGGCGTGGTGAGCAAGACATTGGGGATGGCTTTAGGCATTGCCATCGCCCCACACGCAGGCACCAGTGGGGCTCTGCTGTGGCTGACTCACGCCCTGCCTGCTGTCCGAACCATTCATGTGATTTCACTTTCACTGACTGTCCCTCCTCTTCCTCTCCCCTCCAGGTACTGGCACGGGCAGAGGCACAGGGCATGGCGAGCAAGACGCTAGGCATGGCGTTAGGAATCGCCATCGCTCCACATGTGGGCACGAGGGGGCCTCTCCTCTGGGTGACGCACGCCCTGCTGTCCGCCACGCACCTGTTCTGCAACTACCGCTCGTACAAGGCTGTGCAACTCAGAACACTCAACCGTTTTAGAGCAGGTGAGAGGCAGGTGGTGAGCACTGGTGGTGGTGGTGTGTGGAGGTAAGTACTCACGCCCTGCTGTCCGCCACGCTCCTGTTCTGCAACTACCGCTCGTACAAGGCCGTGCAGCTGAGAACGCTGAACCCTTTTAGAGCAGGTGAGAGGCAGGAGAGCAAAGGTGGTGGCGGGGCTGGGCAGGTAGGTATCATGCAGGCCGTGGGCACAAGGTAACCAGCCCAGAGGACCAGCTCACGTGTAGCGAGGGTGTTTTTGAGACGTCTCAAAAACACCCTCGCTACACGCAGCCCAGAGGACCAGCTCAGAGGACCAGATCAGATACGGCTTCCAAGGTGTTTGAAGGACTACAAGGCTAGGAGGAGAGCATATCTGAGGGACCAGGAGACCAGAAGAGCAGACCATGTGGGGCCCCTTTGCTATGTGGCCGATTTCGAGAAGCAGATAATCAGAAGCCACATAATCGGCCAATTCTGTGGATTCAGAAGCAGATAGTCACTTCCAGAGCAGATATGATCGTGTCTATGTCTCGACCCATAGCCACTCTACTCCACCATGTCTCCTCTCCTTCACCTGTGTCCTTCTGAGCAGCTTCCTCCACGTCCTGCCATCTTTGCTCCCTCCTGTGCTCTCCTCTCTTCTACCCCCTGTTCTTTCCCCAGATATTGTCCTGGCAGAGTTCGTGACCAATGGCAAGGTGCCAGGTGTCATTGAAGTCAACTCACAGGAGCCCATTCTACCGCCCCTTAAATCGATATTTTCGCCCAAGGTACCTCTGTTTTGGTGAGGTGCATGTGGTGTGTGTGTGGTGCATGTGCGGTGCATGTGCGGTGCATGTACGCACGTGTGTGTGTGCATGTGTGGTGCATGTGTGTGCTTGTATATTGCATGCGTGGTGCATGTGCGGTGCATGTGTGGTGTATGTGCGGTGCATGTGTGGTGCATGTATGGTGCATGTGTGGTGTGTGGTGCATGTGCGTTACAAGTGCCACGTGGCAGCAATGTCTCACACAGAGAGATCTCATCCCTCGCATTTCCCCTCCTTTCCCCTCCTTTCCCCTCTTTTCCCCTTGCAGTCATCCCCTCCTCCCCTCCCCGGCACTGGCAGCGAGAACTGGATTGAGTTCGGGGTACCCCTAGCAGCAGTGGCGCACACAGAGCGGGAGGCGGAGACAATGGCAGAGATATTCCGAGGGGAGAAGTACCTATTGGGAAGGGACGAGAGAACTGGACAAATGCAGGTGCGTGCCTGCCATGTGTGTGTGCGATGAAAGGTGTGAAATGGGAAATGGGGTGAGAACAAGGGCGAATGCGAGTGGCGCACACAGAGCGGGAGGCGGAGTTATTTCAAGGAGAGAAGTACCTGCTTCGACGGGACAAACGAACGGGGCAGATGCAGGTGGGTTCTGTGAGCGTGCTGTGTGGGTATGTGTGCGTGCTGTGTGGGTATGTGTGCGTGTGTGCGTGTGGGTGGGTGGGTGGGTGGGTGGGTGGGTGGTTGGGTGGGTGAGAATTGGGGGAGAAAGAACATGGGTTGGTGTGGAAGAGCGGAAGGCAGAGGGAATGGCGGAGATATTCCGAGGAGAGAAGTACCTGCTTGGATGGAACTAGCGAACGGGGCAGATGTAGGTGGGTGAGTGCTCTTTCTGTGTGCGTGCAGGGGTGGGTGGGTGGGGACTGGGGGGAGAACAAGGGAATGTTTGTGGGCATGATAAGGAAGAGCGGGAGGCAGAGGTGATGGCCGAGCAGCCCCTCGGGAGATTCTCAGAGCGGCCCTGCAAGCCGCCTACCTCCGCACTCTCTCTCCACACTCCCTCTGCGCCACTGCAAGTTGCCTGCGCCTAAATGCTCTCCTCTTCCCATCGCTGCCATTCCATTCCCTCTCAACCCTGCGAAACTGTCACAAACCTATCAGGTTGTGTTGAAAGAGGGGGCTCTCCCTCGGGACTTCCTCAGAGCGGCCCTGCAAGCCGCCTACCTCCACACTCTCTCCCCACACTCCCTCTGCCCCACCATTCACTCTCTCGCACCCCAAGCACACACCCACGTGCAAGCCCGCGCAGCCGAACTCGCCTCGTTCGGGAAGCTGGAGGTGCTGCATTCTTCCTCTCACATGCATTCCTTCTCACCCTTCTAAACCCCCTGCCTCTCACTCACCCACCCACCATCCATCCAGGTTGTGTTGAAAGAGGGGGCTCTCCCTCGGGACTTCCTCAGAGCGGCCCTGCAAGCCGCCTACCTCCGCACGCTCTCTCCACACTCCCTCTGCCCCACCATCCACTCTCTCGCACCCCAAGCGCGCACTCACGTCCAAGCCCGCGCAGCTGAGTTCGCCTCGTTCGGGAAGCTGGAGGTGCTGCATTCATCGTATGACCGCATGGCTGCGGGGTTTGATGGGCTGTGTGAGGCGCTGAGGGCGAGTGGGTGGCGCTGCGATGATGGCTTGTTAGCCCGTCCAGGGGACTGGCGTTTGCTGGTGGATTCAGTGGATAAGAGGAACTGAGGGATGGGACATGAGTGCAGCTGAGTTTCCATTGGCTCGAGAAGCTAGATAGAGGTGCTGCATTCATCGTATGACCGCATGGCTGCGGGGTTTGACGGGTTGTGTGAGGCGCTGAGGGCGAGTGGGTGGCGCTGTGATGATGGCTTGCTGGCGCGGATGGGGGATTGGCGGCTGCTGCTAACAGCGGATAAGGGGAAATGAGAAATGGGTGATGTGCGCACCCTATGACTGCATTGGAGGGGGGAGGGAGGGGAGAAGAGGTTGAGGTGCTGTGCGAGGCGTAAGAGCGAGTGGGTGGCGCTGTGATGATGGCTTGCTGGCACGACCAGGGGACTGGCGACTGGTGGTGTCAGCGGATAAGGGGAAGTGAGGGATGGGTGAGAGTGCAGCAGCGTCCTCCTTGTGCAGGCGGGTGCTACATAGCAGGTGCATCGTTTGGGAAAATCGGGGTGGGGTGCGTCAAAGATTAGTGTGTGCGCTAATATTAGGAGATGATGAGAAATGAGGGATTGGGAGAGCAGCAGTGTTTGCATCGGCTAGGAAGCTAAAGATGAGATGATGCATATATACAGGTGTGATGGTGTGAGTGGGATTGGGAGACATGATATTTGCATTTCTTTGTTGAGGAGATTCTGAAATGGAGTTTAGGGTAGAAAACTTGTACGATGAAGCCTGATTATTGGAGAACTTGAGATACGCACTCAACACAGCAGATTAGATACCGTAATCCCCCGCATAGTACACCCTAGGGTGTACTGATAAATACCCCCCTTTAGGGGGGTGTTTAATTATGGGGGGGGTGTAAGCCTGCACCCATGGGTGTTATGTAATGACATTATTTTATCTGGAAAAGCACATGTTTTCTGTACCCAGCTCCCCTCTATTATCGAATCGAGCTGAAACAGCCGTCGCACTGCGCGTGGTGTGTGAGCCACGTCATGCAGGCTCATCGCACGCGCCAAAAACTACCGAGTGCAGTCCCCCAAACCTGCTCGATAGCCTTTCAAGGGCGACGCGCCCCTCGAGACAGAAAGTTCCGTTTGAAATCTCTCCCTCGTGTACGTTAAAATTAGAGTGGGGGTGTACTCAAAATTTCAAGAAAATGGGGGGGTGTTTTAACTGGTGTATTTTTTAGTACACCCACTGTAATTGAACACCCACGGGTGTTCAATTTTGGGGGGTGCACTATGCGGGGGATTACGGTAGGAAAGGATAAGCAAAGATCTGAGGTGCATGATGCTTGCTTGGAGACACAGGGCTTCTGGTGCAGCAGTTGATGCAACAAAACACACAGTTCCTAGGCCTGCTGTTCTCCACCTCCAGAAGCAAGTCAAGGCTTGGTGCATTAGTAGCATGTGGAGATGCATTAATAACACATGGAGATGCAGGAGATGGTGCTGATGCAGCGGGTGGTGTAGCTTTTGGGGATGGAGCTGACTTCTGAGGCGCCTCAAAAGCAGCAGGTGGTGCAGGGATGAACTGGTTGAGTTATTTGAGTCGACTCAAAACACAGCAGGTGATGCAGGGATGAACTGGTTGAGGTTGGGGATGGAGATGGCAGCATCGATATTCTCAGGCAAGCCCCTGTGCCGGCCCAGCAGCATCACCAGCATCAGCAGCATCAGCAGCACCAGGTGCAGCAGCTACAGCAGGGGTAACAGGGGCAGCAGATACAACAGACTCAGCAGGTGGTCCAGCAGGTGGTGCAGCAGGCGGCTCAGGGATGAACTGGTTGCGGTTGGGGATGGATATGGCAGCGTCAATGTTGTCAGGCAGACCCCTGTGCCGGCCCAGCAGCATCACGAGCACCAGCACCAGCTTTGACCAAGGATTCCAGACGCCTGAAAGGTGGGATACGGGGAGAAAAGAGAGCGAAACATGACTTCATTTCGAAGCCCTATCAGGAAAACACCCAGCAGCATCACCAGCACGAGCACCAGCTTTGAACAAGGACTCCAGACGCCTGCGGGGAGCAGAGGGGCACAGGGAAAGGAGAGATTCATAGTTCAGTCCAGAGGCGCCAAACAGATTGCTTCTGAGCCGGCTCAGCAGAGAAGGCTATCTAGCAAGATTTAAAAAAAGGGCGCACCAGACAAGACATTTTGGGTAATTGTCGAGATGGACGCAGCAGAGGCGACGATTTAGGATGCTTCCCCCCCCCAAACAACAACAAAAAAAAAACAAAACAAAACAAAAACGAACAAGTAACGCACCAGAGAAGCTATACGGAGGAGAGACACAGTCGGGACCAGCTTCAGGCGGACAGGTGTAGCCCAAGGAGAGGCCCACGTTGCCATACCCACTGCAGGAGAAAAACATGTGCAAAGGTAAAGGTATGGCGTGTCAGCATTGGGAGGCCCACATTGCTGTATCCTCTGTCAGGGGCGTGTCAGCATTAAAAAGCCCAAATTGCTGTCTGTATCCACTCCACTGCCAGACGAGAACACATGCGAGAATAACTTTTGAGTCGACTACCCTCCATCCCTCCCCTCTGCCACTCTACCACCCGCAATAGTCATCTGTATCCACTACCAGTAGACAATGTGGGAGGCCCACATTGCTGTCTGTATCCACTACCAGACGAGAACGCATGCGAGGATGGGTATGTTGGGAGATCTTCACACTTAGTCACCAGAGAGTTTTGAGGCGCCTAAAAAAGAGAAATCCTCAGACACAGCCACCAGAGAGCAGCTGTGCGCAGGCAAAGGTTATTGCTAAGCCATGTCAACAATGGAAAAGGTTCCTATTGGCATGTCCACTGTGAGCACAAACATATGAACGATTTTTGAGAAATTCTCGAAAAATCGCTCACAAGAAGAGCAGCAGTGCGCAGGCAACAGCTATTTCTAAGCCATGTCAAAAATTGAAGAGGTTTCTGCGCAAGAAGACGTGCAATCAAACCTAGAAAAATCAAGAGGTTTATGGCCACTGCAAGCCCAAGCAAACGGAAGGATAGATGGAGGGTCTAAAAACAGAAAAAAACACCCGAAAAGCACCCGAGGAGACCGGTTTTGAGGCACCTAAAAACAGAAAAACGCCTGATGAGCAAGACAGGTTTTGCCGCACGCAGTGCGGGGTGTTGGATCACGGGGTGTTGACCCAGGGCAGGGGACTGCTTCCGCTGGTGATGTTGGCGCTCTCTATACGACAAATGGTCAGTAGAGCCATGAAGAGCGATTGAGGGCCTAAGCTGCTCCTTGGTGAAGGTTTGATCACAGAAAGCGGGGGCTGGGCGCACCCACTCACCTGATGAGCTCAAAGGCGATATTGAAAATGTTGAAGTTGGAGATGTCGTTGGTGATGTTGGCGCTCTCTATGAGGCAGATCACCAGCAGCGCTATGAAGAGCAATGCTGAATCCCGCAGGAGCAGCCCTCTGCCCTGGGTGAACACCCCGTGATCCAGCACTCCACCCTGCATGCATGGATTGTTGAGGGAAGACAGGTGAGCTCCATCTGAGACGTCTCATAACTCTCTAAGAGGCAGATGAGCAGCAGAGTCATGAGGAGAAACGTGGAATCCCGCAGGAGAAAGCGGCCCCCGGCCCTGGGTCAACACCCCAAGGTCCAACACTCCCCTCTGCATGCACGCATGGATTGTTGAGGGAAGACACATGGATTTATTCCCGTGAGGCGAAACAAGTTTGCGATTAAGCGCTTTTCTTCAGGATTGCTGCTAGTCCAATATGAAGAACCTCTGATCCAGCAGCACACCCCCCTGCATAACTTGTGTCTCGCGGTGTGATGTGCCATGTGATGTGCCATGTTATGTGCCATGTTATGTGCCATGTTATGTGCCGTGTTATGTGCCATGTTATGTGCCACATGTTATGTGCCATGTTATGTGCCATGTTATGTGCCACATGTTATGTGCCATGTTATGTGCCATGTTATGCCACGGCAAGCGAGGAGGGATGAGAGTGGCATGGATGGTGAGCAGTGAAGAATGTGTGTATGTTTAAAACTCTTGAAGGTATAGTCGACTCAATAACCCAATATTTTTGCGAAGCAACATAATATGCACAACTCACACCCCTCCTCATCCCCACACCCATTTCCCCTACACCCCTTCCCACCCCTCGAGTTCTATCTCATTCACTCAAGAACTCGCCTGCAAGTCCTCCCAGAAAACCCCGATATCCTCGTCGTCATACACCTCCCGCTGCTCCCTCGACGTCTGCCTCGTCAGGTAAAGTGGATACACAGCGACGTACCTAAAGGGCAAGGGATGGAAAGTAAGATAGGATTAGAGGATGAGGATACAAAGCCATGAACCTGTGGTGTTAAGAGGGTGACTTTGTGAGAACCTAAGAAGGTTTGTTGAAATCCTCACATAATCCCTGGCATTCCTAGAATATTGACATCGGTACAAGGCGTGCATGACCTTTGAGGCGCCTCAAAAGTTGAAATTCCTACAAAATCTCCACGGATGGACAGTCAGATACGAGGGGTGCATAACCGAGTACTTACCAGTGTTGGAAGGGCAAGGAATGTAATGGGGGTTGTGCAGAAGGAGGTGTGTTCACTCATGCCCCATGACTCACTCACATCATGCCCAGGTACAGCAGCAGCATAGGGGGGCGCAGGAGGCCAATGGCAATGACGTTGAATCCTGCGTTGCGTGTGCTCACAGACTGAAAGTATCCTGCTAGTACCTTGGTCCCGCCTGCCATGCGCACACACACACACAGACACACGGGGTTGGAAGGGAGGAGGGGAGGGAACAGTGAAATGGCAGTGAGAATAGTTTAGGTGGTGTAAGGCTCACGGAAAAGAGCCATTTAAGAGTGTGCTCGCTTCTATAAGTGGGAATGAGGTGACAAATAGGTGGGAATGAGGTGACAAATGGGTGGGAATGAGGGGACAAATGGGTGGGAATGAGGCGACAAATGGGTGGGAATCAGGCGAGAAATGGGAAGAAGCAGGCATTGGCAGCATGGCAGAGCATGTGAGAAAATCCCTGAGGCAAGAAACTCGTTGATTACTGGAAAGGCTGGAACTCACTTCTTTTTTTCAGAGACAAAGCCTCCAAAAGGAAAAATTGGTCCCTTCCCAGACCAAGCCTAAAACAAATGTGTTCTTTTTCTCATTTTTATTGCTTTCAAGTTGCGTGTGCGCACGTGCGCGTGTGCGTGTGCGTGCGTGGGAGGGAGGGTGGGTGGGTGGGTGGGTGGGTGGGTGGGTGGGTGGGTGTGTGTGTGTGTGTGTGTGTGTGAGTGTGTGTGTGTGTGTGTGTGTGTGTGTGGTGTGTTGCACGTGTGGAGTAGTACACATGCAACTCACTGGCAAAGCCATCAAGGGCAGGCGAGGTCCAGTCGGTGGCACAGAAGAAGACAAACTCCGTGAGATTGAAGGCCAGCACTGTGAGCACCAGCATCATGGTGGAGCGCGGTGGGAAGAGGTGCGTGTAGCACTTGCGCGGGTGTACCAGGAGGTAGGAGTAGACGAACTGCAGGGTTTAGGGGGTGAACGGGTCGCATACAACGCCTCAATGTTAGAAAAGCGGAGTGTTATGAGTCTGCCTTTGAGGCACCTCGGAAGAGAAGGTGCCTCAGAAGCGGAGTGTTATGAGTCTGCCTTGTCTTGCTAATGGCATTTGCGCGCCTGCAAGAGAAGGCAGGAGTGGATAAACAGCAGGGATACATGGTGTGGAGGGGGGCATAGCAGATAGCCCTTTCAAAGCAGGAACCCTATGGTGTAAGAGTGTACATTTACAAAGTCTCAAAAGGGGTGCATGTAGTGCGTGTGGGAGTGCAAGAGGAGCATGAGCAGATGACCTGAGGGGTATGCCACATGATGTTGTTAAAGGATGCCACAGTAGAAGCTAAAAAAGGATTGCGTAACATGAGGATTGCATAGTTGTGTGGGTGCAACAACACGAGGGAAGGAGTGAGGAACAAGAATAGAGGTGACGTGAGTGCAGCGGGGGACCTTGTGTGCAAAAACAGCAACGGTGTTGGAAGGGAGGAACAACTAAGTGCAGTGCAGTACAGTATGGTGCAGGCCTTACCCTTTTGTCTCCCCGTGAAAAGCGCCGGAGCAGAAGCAGGAGGGCTCGCAGCGTGGGCGGGTACATGGTATTGCCAATGAGAATGAAGAGTGACGTCACGATGATCAGGGCTGGGGCCCTCACAAACCCCATTAGGTTATCGTTCAGCAGTGCCGCTCCCGTGTTGGAAAACGTCGACATTGCCTGTGCAAGGAGGAGGGAGGAGGCATGGGAGATGGCTGACTGGCATGGAAGACGGCTGACTGGCATGGAAGACGGCTGACTGGCATGGAAGACGGCTGACTGCCATGGAAGACGGCTGACTGGCATGGAAGACGGCTGACTGGCATGGAAGACGGCTGACTGGCATGGAAGACGGCTGACTGGCATGGAAGACGGCTGACTGGCATGGAAGACGGCTGACTGGCATGGAAGACGGCTGACTGGCATGGAAGACGGCTGACTGGCATGGGAGATGGCTGACTGGCATGGGAGACGGCTGACTGGCATGGGAGACAGCTGACTGGCATGGAAGACGGCTGACTGGCATGGAAGACGGCTGACTGGCATGGAAGACGGCTGACTGGCATGGAAGACGGCTGACTGGCATGGAAGACGGCTGACTGGCATGGAAGACGGCTGACTGGCAAGGCGGGAAGCTGACTGACATGGAAGCCACAGAAGAAGACGCTGTTGATGCTGTGGGCCTGCAGATTTGCCTTGGCGTCTGTTTTTGAGGCGCCTCAAAAACTGAATGACATGGAATGCGACTGACTGACATGGAAGACGGCTGACTGGCAAGAAGAGCAGGTGACTGACAAGAAGGGCAGCTGACTGACATGGAAGGCACAGAAGAAGACGCTGTTGACGCTGTTGGCCTGCAGATTTGCCTTGGCGGAGGCAGAGATGCTGACGATGAGCAGCAGCAGGAGGAAGGCGGTGAGCAGCGATGTGGCGAGGAATGCTGGCACCAGCCAGCTTAATGTCTCCAGTGCCCTGGATAGGCATGGGGATGGGGATGGGGATGGGGATGGGGATGGGGATGGGGATGGGGATGGGGATGGGGGGGTGGGGGTGTGGATGGGATTGGGATTGGGATTGGGATGGGAACGGGGGTGATGGGGATGCTATTTTTCAGGCGCCTCAAAGAATGCTGGCACCAGCCAGCTTAACGTCTCCAGGGCCCTGGATAGGGATAAGGACGGGGGATGGTCATGGGGGTGGGGATGGGGATGGGATAGGGATGGGGACGGGGGAATGGGGATGGGGATGGGGATGGGGATGGGGATGGGGATGGGGATGGGGATGGGGATGGGGATGGGGATGGGGATGGGGATGGGGATGGGGATGGGGATGGGGATGGGGATGGGGATGGGGATGGGGATGGGGATGGGGATGGGGATGGAGATGGGGATGGGGATGAGGATGGAGATGGGGATGGGGATGTGCAAGTGCATGTGCAAGTGCATGTGCAAGTGCATGTGCAAGTGCATGTGCATGCATGGGCGATGTGCAAGTGCAGGTTCCACATTGAAAGGGGGGCATTGCAGAGCGGATGGCACTGAAAGAGGGCACATAGCATGGAATGTGGCACATGGCACATGGCACGTGGCACGTGGCAGAGATGGCACATGGCACATTGCAATTTTCACATGGCATGTCGCGCATGGCAAATGGCATGTCGCACA
The DNA here is from genome assembly GCA_947470075.1 of Closterium sp. Yama58-4. Taxonomy (NCBI): domain Eukaryota; kingdom Viridiplantae; phylum Streptophyta; class Zygnematophyceae; order Desmidiales; family Closteriaceae; genus Closterium; species Closterium sp. Yama58-4. The sequence goes on along the minus strand of CANIUD010000413.1, from coordinate 292,744 downwards.
TGGCACATGGCACATGGCATGTCGCACATGGCACATGGCACATGGCGTGTCGCACATGGCACATGCAGTGCCCAAGGGCCTCATTTAAAAAAAAAATGATTTCTCGAAAGAGGTTCATCAGTCAACAACAGCAATACAGAACAGTGGAGCGTGCAAGTGAGCTATGAGGAGGGCAAGTGAGGTATGAGGAGGGAATGTGAGCTATGAGGAGGGCAAGTGAGGTATGAGGAGGGAATGTGAGCTATTAGGAGGGCAAGAGAGCTATGAGGAGCGCTCACCTGAGCTCGAGGAATCTGAGTTCACTTGGCTGTGCTGCCGTCAGCCATTCATCCACCATCGCATCCGCATAACCATCAGCAAACCCGTAACCATCAGCATCAGCATCAGCGATATCAGCGAATTCCAGATCCCCCTCAAGGCTTGTGCCCGTCACACTGCTTTCGCGGCTCAACCTCCCGCTCCTCCTCTGCCTTGCCCTGTGCTCTAGACCCCCCAGGAATGGCAAGAGCGCAGGGGCGTGTGGTAGGGAGTGTGCTCGTAACGCGGATTGGTTGAGAGATGTAGCACGCGGTAGCCTTGAGGTGAACAGGTCTAGGGAGGAACGCCTGGTAGCTGCCGCCTCCTGCTCCTCCTGCTGTGGCTGCTGCTGCTGCTGTGACCTAAGCGCCTCAAGCGCCAATCGCAGGCGCTGCCCTTCAATCCTAGCCGTTTCCCCAGCCCAAGTCATCGAGCTCATCCCCACAGCCCCCTCTGCCTCCGCCGCTCTGCCTCCACCCCGCCGCCGCAACCCAGTGCGTGTCACCCATCCCTCCTCCACATCCGTCCCCCGTCTGGCGCCATGCCCTTCGCCCCCACCAGCACCTGTAGTCAAGGGCTGCCGCCCTTCTCTTGCCTCCTCCAGGAGTTTCTCCAGCACGGTTGTCAGGCCTAAGGGCCTTCGGCCTGTGGGAGTGGGAGCTGCTGATTCTTGAGGCGCCTCAGAAGTTGCCAGGCCTAAGGGCCTTCGGCCCACAGGCGGCTGCTGCTGCTGCTGCTGCCGCTGCCGCCGCCGAATCTGCTTCGTGTGCTGATGCTGCTGTTGTTGCCTCTGCTGCTGCTGTTGTTGCCTCTGCTGCTGCTGTTGCTGTGGCTGCATTTGGTGCTGCTGCTGTTGCTGACGCTGCTACTGCACCAGAAGCTGCAGCTACGGAGACCGCGTGGCGCTCGCCTGCAGCGGCAAAAGCTATTTCATGGGAGGGGGCGGGCAAGGAAGAGACAAGAGGAGCAGGGGTAGTGGCAGCAGCAGCAGCAGCAGCAGCAGCAGCAGCAGCAGCAGCAGCAGCAGCAGCAGCAGCAGCAGCAGGGTATGCAGTGGGGTCACTGGCAATAGGACCCTCTGGGCCTGTTTCAATGTCGGCATCTCCATTTTCTCCCCCCTCCGCCCCAGCATGCACCCTGCTTCCCTGCAGCTGCCCCAGCACTCTCAACCCGCCTCCTCCACTGCCCCCCTGCCTTCCCTTGCTGCTGCCACTGTCACTGCTGCCCTTGCTGCCCCTGCTGCCCTTGCCGCTGCTGCAGACGCTCTTGGGACTCGCAGCAGCTGGAGCTACAGAGGGCAGGCTTACAGACCAGGCTCCGTTGTTCCCTGACATGTTCCCTCCTCCTCCATCCCCTCCTTCTCCTCCTCCTCCATCTCCTCCTTCGCCCCCTGCACCATGCTGCGCTGCCTGAGAGGCGGAGGCTGCAGTGTGAGAGGCTTTAAGGTCATAGTTGGAGGCGGAGGGCTGGGTTTGGAGCAGGCCAGCGCGGGCGAGGTAGCGGTGGAAGTAATATCGCCGCACCAGGACAGGCACCAGGGACGTCACCACCTGGCACACAGAGAAAAAGATAGGAGTCATTTTTGAGTTGATTTTAGAATCGTAAAAAATGACTCCAGTGTGGCGCACCAGGACAGGCACCAGGGATGCCACCACCAGTCATTTTTTTAGGTCTAGAAATGTCCATCCTGACCTAACATCTTCAGATCTGGAAAAGCTGCCAGTATGGGGTTGCTCCTTCCTTTGCCGTTAAGCTGCCAATCTGGCAGGCTGGGCTTCATATGGTTCACTGCAGTGCCATGGCATGGCATGGCATGGGCATGGGCATGGCATGATGGCCTGATTAAGAGAAGGAACCAACCAACCAATGAGGGATTCATTCAACATGTGATTTCTGGTTACCAGAACTCACTCCTAACCACGCACCTGGGAGCCCATGAACATGAGCAGGAGGCGAGCGACATTGGTGCCATCCGTGAAGACCCCCACGTCGACGGTGATAAATCCCGCCAGGCACACACACGACGTCACATTGAAGAGCGCGTCTATGAAGCTGATTTGTCATGTATGGTTACTGGTTACCAGCACGACACTCCTACCACGCACCTGGGAGCCCATGAACATGAGGAGGAGGCGAGCGACATTAGTCCCGTCAGTAAAGACCCCCACGTCGACGGTGATGAGTCCCGCCAGGCACACACACGACGTCACATTGAAGAGCGCGTCTATGAAGCTGATCTTCCCTGCTGGCCCGCTCGGCGCCACGCAGAAGACGAGCGTGAAAGCGAGGATGACTATAACGAAGCACAGCATGTGCAGGCGGTAGAAGGTCACGCGCCGCTTGAGCCACGCAGGAAGAGCCACGCCGCGCATCAGCGGAGGTGGTGCGACGGCGCGCCAGGCTGAGCTTGCCATGGAAACAGCAGCTCCAGCAGCAGCAGCAGCAGCAGCAGCAGCAACTACCACTAGTAGTAGCACTAGAACGACTTTAAGGAGTCTCAACAACAGGAGCCGGAGCCTCAAAAACAGGAGCACGGGCACTGCTGGTTGTAGCACCGCTAGAGCGTCACAACGCACAGCAGCGACACGGTCAATAACTTGCTTGAGCTACACGGAATCGTGAATGGCGGAGGCTCTGCCGTCCAGAGCAAACGTGCTCGCTCATTGATCCTCCCGGGTGTGTTGCGCGAGGAGAGGAGACGTTTGAGTCGACACAAAAGTCGCCTCTTAAAAGGAGTGCAAGCGTAGCGGCTGTGCGCAGGTCGTACGTTTACAGCTCAGCATTCGCGGCTGAGCTTCACGAATTAGACCGCAAAGAACGTACACGAGACGTACGAATATATCCCGTCATTGAGCCTCAGATTTGTGAGTTCTGGCGGGTGGAGAGGAGAGGAGGGAGAGAGCCGCGCGGCGACTCCGAAAGAGCGGAGACAGTGAGCAGAACGATACTGGAGAGGAGAGTGATGCTCTCGCGACAATCGATGGTTTGTGGGGACGCGGGCCGCGGCCGCGTGAACGACGACTCATTTTGGCAAGGTTACGAACGTAACCTGTGAGTGTGACTTGTGTGATGAGGCAATTTTCGAAGTGCCTGAAAAGGCGACGAAATTTTGGCCTTGTCCCGTGGTGTGATGTGGGTAGGAAACTTGACGGGGTTCATAAGGGCGATCACACCCAAGTTCATATCGCCTCGACAATCCCAAGAACACCGCGAAGCTGTCTCGGCGCCCTCCCTTCTTGGCTGACGATTACTGGGTGTCGGTATCCCCCCCTCCTCACTACAATCACACGGTTCGGGACACCATTCTCGGCGTACGTTAATCTAGTCGCGTCTACAGAGTGTTGCTTAGGCGAATATGCTGTACACCGAATAATTTTGACGCGATGCCGCCCGCAAACGGGTAATTATGGAGCCAAATCCACATGCTAACGGCAGGAAGTCCCAATGCCTCACTGAGGGAGTGCCTTGCGGCGAAGCTTGTGCATGCCGTGCTGGCTTGGTTTGAGCGGCAGTTGCATCACTGAAGATGTGTTCCCAATGGTGGCTGACGTCCCGCACATAGCGGGTCTTGACACAAAGAACAGAGTGGATGAATCTCATATTACGTTTCGGATTCCGTATAGACGGGAAAAGTGTGAATTATTGATCTTATCAAGGGGAACACTTCAATATTGCCAAATTTATCAAACTACTGTATAGACCCACACCGGCTTCTCAAAACGAGTGCTCCAAAGCTCTTGTGGCTTCAAATTGTGCAATAATTGTAGGAAACGACGCCGCCCTGATGCACGTGGCTCAGATAGGGCCCCTTGCAAAAGGAACTTCGGTTGACAAGGATAACTGTACCTCCGCCAAGACATCCGTCTTCAATTCGACGCTAGCCGAGCGCTGAAAGTATGCACACTTGTTACCATCCAAGGGTGCGGTACAACATACGGTAATGTAGATGCACAGCAAAGTTACAGAAAAAAACATTACATGCTATTTCTTCATATTAAACACCTGTGGTGGTTCAGCTACACGTCCCTGTAGTGTTTAAACGGAGGGGGAATTGGCTGCAGGGACGGCAGAGGATATTACTGCAGTCGACATGTACACAGGAGGCCGAGGGAGGGGGGGATCGTTTCCTTATACGGTAGCCACAACAGGGGAGTCCAGTCAGTGTTGTGCATGGACTGGGTGCAATATGCAACCCCCAGCAGATGGGGGTGGTGGTGCTGCTTGTGGTGGTGATTAGATGACATGTATGAACTGGGTGCATGAACAGATAGCATGGGTGTTGAGCACCCTTTTGTGGTTCAGATGCACGTCCCTCACATGCAGGTCTCTGTAGTGCATGCAGAGAAAGGGTGGTGTCGGCTGCAAGAACAGCAGAGGCCATAACTACTGGTTACATGTACACAGGGGGCAGAGGGGGGGATGCTTTTCTAACAGCCACAGCAGCATGGGAAAGTGAGAAGTCTCTAGCCCACGATACGGGGGTCCAGTCAGTGTCGTGTATCAACTGGGTGCACGAACGGATAGCCCTGGTGTTGAGCACCAGTAGTGGTTCAGATGCAGTGGTGCTGCTGATGGTGGTTACATGTAAGCAGGAGGCAGAGGGGGACATCGTTTCCTAACAGCCACGGCTGCATGGGACAAAGAAAAATCTCTAGCCCACGACACGGGGGTCCAGTCAGTGTCGTGTATGAACTGGGTGCACGAGCGGATAGCCCTGGTGTTGAGAGCCCGGTAGTGGTTCAGATGCACGTCCCTCACGTGCATGTCCACCCCGGCCATGCGCGCAGGAGGCAGGGCAGCAGCAGGAGTGGGATTGCCTGCAGGGATGGCAGAATCAGTGGTGTTGCTGGTGGGGGTGTTGGTGTTGGTGTCGGTGGTGTTGTTGATGGTACTGGTGGTGGTGTTGGCAGTGGTGGTGGTGCTGCTGCTGGTGGTGGAGGTTGTCTTGGAGGCTGGTTGAGCAGGTATGCTTGCAGCTGGGGCTGAAAGGGGCCACGTCTTCGCCACTGCATGAATCTGGTGGTGAGTGTGGTGTGGTGGAGGGGGAGACAAGGCAAGGAGAGAGTCTTGAGAATGCTCTGAATGCATGCGGTATGTGTGGTGATGCATGAGAATGATTGATGGCCGTCAAACATCCTGCGCACACAGGAAACCAGGCCACCCTTCCGGGGATCCGCCACATCCCCTCACCCCAAACACTTTCTCCCTCCGGGGATCCGCCACATACTTCCAAAATCGTCATCCAAGTCCATGCACAGGTGGTGAGGCACATATCCATTCACATTGGATAGCAAGAAACCCAATCCTTACTCTCCACAAACACCACTCATTTCACTTCCCCCAAACTGTATCACTTTCATCGGATCACCAATGTATTTCCGGTACCCATTAAACCCCAGGCACATATCTCTTGATTCGTATCGCTTGGGCACCACACAGTGCACGTCGGCCTGGCGAAATATCATCCCCGCCACCTCCCACCTGCCTCCCTGCCAGATAGATCCCCCACACACCCCATCCCTTCTAACTTACCCCGAACAGCTTCACTTTTCTTGGGTCAGCAATGTACTTGCGGTGGCCATCAAACCCCAGGCACAGGTCACGAGATTCATAGCGTTTAGGCGCCACACAGTGCACGTCAGCCTGGCGGAATATCATCATCTCCACCTCCCATCCCACCCGCCTCCCTTCCAGATAGATTTCCCAAAGTGAACCCCTGCTGACTCGCCCTGAAACACCGCCCCTTTCCACTCACCCCGAACAGCTTCACTCTCCTCGGGTCAGCGACATATTTCCGATGCCCATCGAATCCCAGGCACATATCTCTCGACTCATAACGCTTGGGCGCCACACAGTGCACGTCGGCCTGGCGGAATATCATCATCTCCACCTCCCACCCGCCTCCCTGCCCAATACACACCCCCAAAACACCTACCAGGACCGTCTTGACTCACTCACCCCGAACAGCTTCACCTTCCTCGGGTCAGCCACGTATTTCCGGTGGCCATCGAACCCCAGGCACATATCTCTCGACTCATAGCGTTTAGGTGCCACACAGTGCACATTCGCTTGGCGGAATATCGTCCTCTCCACTCCACCTCCCACCTGCCTCCCTGCCCCAAAATACACCCTAAAACCCCTACCAGAACCCTCGTGACTCACCCCGAACAGCTTCACTCTCCTTGGGTCAGCCACATATTTCCGGTGCCCGTCAAACCCCAGGCACAAGTCTCTTGATTCATATCGCTTGGGCGCCACACAGTGCACGTCGGCCTGGCGGAATATCATCCTCTCGACCTCCCAACGGGTTGGGGATGAGGCAGAGACGTTCATGGAGTGCGAGCACTTGTCCGTGTAAAAGTAGAGACTGCCAAAGGAGACATAGGCTGCTTGCTGCATAGAAGAGGGCGGGAATAAGAGGGGCGGGATGGGATGGGATGGGATGGTTGCCCCACTAGGCAGAGACGTTCATAGAGTGCGAGCACTTGTCCGTGTAAAAGTAGAGACTGCCAAAGGAGACATAGGCCGCTTGCTGCGTTGGGGAAGTGGGGAGAAGGAGGGGAATACGAGAGGTGGAATAGGAGAAAAGGTCAACTGAGTGGCTTGCCTCAGTGGTTCGCACGTTCATAGAGTGCGAGCACTTGTCTGTGTAGAAATAGAGACTGCCAAACGACATGCAGGCCGCTGTGTGGAAATGGGGAGGAGGAGGGATGAAAATACGAGAGGGGTAAGGGAGGGATGGTCAGCTGAGCGGCTTGCCTCAATGCGAGCCGAGTTGCAAGTTAGCGCAGTGATGAGGGGCTGTGAGACGTAAATGTACATCTAGTCCAGGAAAAGGTGGGGTGAGGTGAGGTGAGGTGAGGTGAGGTGAGGTGAGGTGAGGTGAGGTGAGGTGAGGTGAGGTGAGGTGAGGTGAGGTGAGGTGAGGTGAGGTGAGGTGAGGTGAGGTGAAGGCAAACACCAAGAGTAAGGGCATGAGTACACACCTCGTAGCGAGCGAGTGCGGAGTTGAGGGAAGATCCGAGGGGCTGTGAGACGTAGAGGTACTCGTCCAAGCCCAGGAAGAGCACCCAGCGGGAGGTGAGGTAATGGCAAACACCAAGTGGACGCACATCGGACTCACCTCATAGCGAGCGAGTGCGGTGATGAGGGAAGATCCGAGAGGCTGTGAGACGTAGAGGTACTCGTCCAAGCCCAGGAAGAGCACCCAATGGGAGCAGGCGGTAAAGATTCAATGCGGGAACATCGGACTCACCTCATGGCGGGCGAGTGCGGTGATGAGGGACGACCCCAGGGGCTGTGAGACATAGAGATACTCGTCAAAGCCCAGGAAGAGCACCCAGCGAGAGGTGAGGTGAAGTTCGGAGAGTACGCGCATGGGACTCACTCACCCCATGCTTTGCAAGTGCAGTGATGAGTGAGGAGCCCAGCGGTTGGGAGACGTAGAGATACTCGTCCAAAACCAGAAAGAGCACCCAGCGAGAGGTGAAGAGAGCATGGCAGTAGTTAGAGCACAGAGGAATGCGGCCAGAGCGATTGCACATGTGACTCACATCATAGCGAGCAAGCGCAGTGATGAGGGAAGAGCCTAGGGGTTCTGAGACGTAGAGATACTCGTCCAAATCCAGAAAGAGCACCCAGCGAGAGGTGAAGAGAGAGCGGTAGGCACAGTCGTTCACCACTAGCACCTGGTTGGGGTTGCAAGGAGGAAAGGGAGGGGAGGAGGCAAAGGGAGCAAAGGGCATAGGAAAAGCAGAAGTGTTGACAATACGGTACTCGCCATAGTCGAGACATAGCACCCAGAGGGAAGTGAAGAGAGAGAGAGAGGTAGGCATAGTCCTTCACCGCTAGCACCTGGTTTGGTGTTTTGAGGGGGGAAGAAGGAAGAGAAGTGGTGAAACGAGGCGGATAGACACATGAAGAGCAAAGGGGCTGCAAGGCATAGAGGTACTCGTCGAAGGCCAAGAAAGAGAACTCATAGAGACACCCATTGGGAGGTGAAGAGCGAGCGATAGGCACAGTTGTCGACCACTAGCACCTGATTGGGTAGGGGAGTAGGGGAGTGGGGAGGGGGACAGAGAGGGGTGGGAAGAGGGGGTTGGTTGGTCTATTATCTAAGATTCAGCGAGAGGTGAAGAGGGAGCGGTAGGCACAGTCGTTCACCACTAGGGCCTGAAAGCACGAACCCAATCCTCCCTGAACACCCCCTCTCACCTGTGCACTCCCTTTCACCTGCGCACTCCCTCTCACCTGTCCAAACCATGTCTCGAATTCGTCCACTTCAGTCACATCCGTTACAGTCATCTGCCCCTCCCTTATAAAGGGACCCAGCGTCCTCATTATAGGCTCGCCCATGCCGCCCGCATCGTACATGTGAAACAGGTCCACCCCGTGGCCCTGCTGGTGGTATACCACCCACTCGAGCACTCTCAGTGAGTTGAATTGCCCGTAGATGGGCGAGGAGCAGTAGGTGATGTTACTTGTGTAGGGGGCTGAGGGCTGGGGCGTGGGGGGTAAAGATAGAGAAAGGGTCTACTCTATGGCCCTGCTGGTGGTATACCACCCACTCGAGCACTCTCAGGGAGTTGAACTGGCCGTAGATGGGCGATGAACAGTAGGTGATGTTACTCGCATAGGGGGCTGAGGGCTGGGGCGTGGGGGGCAGGGGACGGGGAAACGGCGGGGAAAAGATGGAAAAAAGGTTTGTTCTGCGGCCTTGCTGGTGGTATACCACCCTCTCGAGCACCCTCAGGGAGTTGAACTGGCCGTAGATGGGCGACGAGCAGTAGGTGATGTTGCTGGAGTAGGAGGCTGAGGGCTGAGAGCAGGGTGCAACGAGGGGAGAAACAGTGGAGAAGGACGGAAGAGAGAGCGGGTTTCTCCAGTGGCCGTGGCCGTGGCCGTGCTGGTGGTATACCACCCACTCGAGCACTCTCAGGGAGTTGAACTGGCCGTATATAGGTGACGAGCAGTAAGTGATGTTGCTGGGGTAGGGGGCTGATGGCTGGGTGTGCAGAAAAGGAAGGAAAAAGATAGAGCAGAGGTTAATCCTGTGGCCGTGCTGGTGGTATACCACCCACTTGAGGACTCTGAGGGAACTAAAGTGACTGGAGATGGGCGAGGAGCAGTAGGTGATGTTGCTGGAGTAGGGGGCTGAGGGCTGGGCATGAGGGATGGGGGATGGAGGGTGGGGGGTGGGGAATGGGGAATGGGGGATTGGTGAGGGAGACGAGGAAACGAACATGCACGTGTGTAATGGATAAAATTGGACCAACATGGATAAAATGCTTCAATACAAGAGGAGCACAATAGGAGCACCTGCACCTGCACCGCAACCCTACACACCTCAAGTGGCAGCTTCTCATTGGCCGGTTCCCCGAGCACCAGGATCTCCTCTCGTTCGATCACAACCGTCAGATGCCCCCCCGCGCTCTGCTGCCCCTCTCCCTTTCGTCCCCCCCTGCCTCTCATGCTAGGGGTGGGGCTGCTGAGCTGGCAGAACAGCATTGCCACCTCATACGGCTTGCCGTGCGACTCGCCCGGATATTCTATTGATATTTCGCCGAGGATAGGGGAGGACGAGGATGACGTGGCAGGATACCAGCTGGATAGGGAGAAGCCAATAAGGAGGATGGATCACAGGGGGGAGAGCAAGGGAAGGTTCGAGCAGAGCGGATCAGCAGATTTTTGGGGCCAAGGGAGAACACACAGTGACTCAAGAGCAACACAGCGCATACAAACAAAGGGGAACAGCAGCATGTCCACCTCATACAGCTCACTGTGATAGGGCGAATAACTCCCTTCTGAGTTGACTCAAAAGGGAAAACAGTGCACACAAAAGGGGACCGACGCCATATCCACCTGATACAGCTCACTGTGCTAGTCAGCCAGCGGAGGGGGATAATGCACTGGCACACCCTTGATATTGAGGTTGACTCCTGGGAACTCTCCAAAATCGCCCCATACAGCTCATTGTGATAGTCGCCCTACCAAGGGGAGATGACGCACCGGCACACCCGTGCATCGAGGTTTCGATGTAGGGGCAGGGGAGAGAGACCGATGACCACAAAGAGGCTTGCAGAGATGCGGTATGCGCTGAAATACACAAAGCCCTGCGGCATGCGGGAGGGGATGGGAGCGATGCACATGAAGAGGAGGAGACTGGCTGAAATTGGGTATGCGTGAAGTCCACTAAGCCCAGATAGACGCACCGGGAACGGGAAGGTGAGGGGAGAATGCAAGGGTACGGGGAGAAAGCGATGTGGAAGAGTGGTTAGAATGGCGAGCGTGCGGATAGGCCGGGGGAAGAGCGAGGATAGGCCGGGGGAAGAGCGAGGATAGGCCGGGGGAAGAGCGAGGATAGGCCAGGGGAAGAGCGAGGATAGGCCAGGGGAAGAGCGAGGATAGGCCAGGGGAAGAGCGAGGATAGGCCAGGGGAAGAGCGAGGATAGGCCGGGGGAAGAGCGAGGATAGGCCAGGGGAAGAGCGAGGATAGGCCAGGGGAAGAGCGAGGATAGGCCAGGGGAAGAGCGAGGATAGGCCAGGGGAAGAGTGTTGCACCGTTATGCTTCCGAGTCAGTTCATCTAATGACTCACTCACCTGCATGCCAAATCCTCGCTTGAAGCATGGGATCTGTGGCGTTGGAGAGGCGCAGCGCGGATATCCCCCCCTTTTCACCCCCTCTCAGCTCCAAACCCAGTCCCACCCCACCCCTTACCCTGAAGTCGACTGACAGACAAACTCACCTGCATGCCAAACCCTCGCTTGAACGTGCGATCTGTGGCGTTGGACAGGCGCAGCGCGGGCGTCTTCCCCTGCTTCCCCTCTAGCGCACTTTCCCCTTCCTCCCCCCATGCGCTTCCCCCTCCGCTTCCCCTGCTGCTGCGCAGGTCCACGTCAGCAGCATCGTCAATATCCAGGGTCCCGGAAAACCGGGGGACGGTGCTGGTTGGGGGAAGGGGAGAGAGGGGGGAGGGGGGATTCGGGGAGGAGGGGAATGGAAACAGGGAGGGTCAGGGGAGGATGAGTGTGATCGGCGGAAGCAAGTCAGGGGCTGTGGGGTGGGAGACTGAAAAGGAACTCGACTCAGACGAGAAACACGGGTGGTGGGGGGAAAGAGAGAGACTCGTTGGAAAGGAAATTGGGGAGAACGCGGACTCTTGAGGCCTCGGGGGATGTGGAGAGGTATGGAGGACAGGGGGGTGTAACGGTAACGAGTCTCGGCCAGTAACGCGTACCCATAGAGAGTGACGAGGGTGAAGCAGTTGGTGCAGAGCAGCGCGAAAACGAGGAACTTGTTGCGATTGTAACCAGCTGTCGCGTGCGCTTGCGACAGCACCTGCGACAGCTTCATAACTGCAGTGACTGAGTACGCGTTAGTGACTGAAGCGTGGTTTGTGAGGAGCGGTCGAGTATGGTCGGTAACGGTTGCCTGTCATCAGTTATTCGCCACATTTCGTCAAACATACGCCAAAAGATTGACACATCATTCGCGCTTCTCTCGCATTCGATGCTCACTCTATGGACCTAGGCTGTTGTCGTTAATTATCGCTTGTCGCCACTGCTCGTCGCTGATAATCATTGCTACTCAGTTGGTAGGTGCTCTGCAGCCGACAAAAGTCTGGGTGGAGGACAAATACGAGCAGAGCAGTCAATATCGCGTATGCAGGAATGGGATTTGTGGTTGGTCGACGAGAGGGCACAGCACATCCTGAAAATTGTGAATAAAGGGTTTAGGGACCGTTTTGAGAGATTCAGAACGGTTCTGAGCCCGCAACATTGGCAATGTTTGTAAAAGAACCAATGACTGGTTTATCTAGAAACAAATGCACCTCTTAGCGAATGTTTATTTACGTCGGCTAAACACCAATGCTGGCTGGCAATACCGAGGCCAGATCTCTCGTCAGGCCCAGCATACCTACATCATATTCCCTCGGGCTCCCTGCGGTATAGCCACAGCGGATCGCAGAGGCCTCGGATTTGCAGCAGCTACGGCTGCCCAGTCCATAGATGTCTGGCTGGTTTGGCCTTTATCGCGTGTGATCGCGTTTACGTACTCCATGTGCTAATAACGGAAACCTTTTCCGAGTTTAGACCGCACCCGAGAGTCTGCATTGCCGAGCTAGGTCCGCGATTCTAGCCTTCCCCGTTGCTACTACAATGCAATCATATTGAGGCTCCATCGGGACCCTGCTAAGTAGGTACCCGGACTGGTTATCTTTTATTCTCTCCGCAGATTCAAACCTAGTGGGTTATATTCCCTGCCAAACCTTTCACAATGGCAATCTTTTCCGCGCCTCGGCTGCTAGCGTGCTTGCTGATCCTAGCCGTCGGATTGAGCCACGTGGCGGGCATCCGGTTCGAGGTGACGGCGTACAGCAAGTGTCTGGGCGTGGAGGTTCAGGAGGGGACTCTCGTTGTCGCGTCGTACCAAGTAGTGCCGAGCGGCGAGAGCAGCCCTCTCACCAAGATCACCGCCAAGGTAGGCAGATGAATCTTTCTAGTATTGTGGTGATGGGGGAATGTGACTATAAGGAGATTCACTCTACCAGGTACTCTTGTCCGCGACGTACCAAGTGGTGCCCAGCGGCGAGAGCAGCCCTCTCACCAAGATCACCGCTAAGGTGGGCAGACGAATCACTCCAGTCACAGTAATGTGGTGAAGGGGGAATATGATTATAGGGAGGTTCATTTTACAGGGTACTCTTGTCGTGGGAACCTATAAGTGGTGCCGAGCGGATTTCCAAGGTAGGCAGATGAATCTCTCTCTTGTGAAAGGACGATATAATTATTAAGAAGTTCACTCTACAGGGTACTCCTGTCATTGCGACGTGCACCAAGATCACCGGAAGTGCTGGTTGAAAGCTCACACATATGCAAATCTCACAGCAAACTAGTCATGAATATCATTTATCTAAGACACCATTTGCCAACACAATGCGCTGATTATGCTGTGCGTTCAGCGTGAATTGATTGGCGTGACATGACATGGCTAACATAACTCATATCATGGCATGATCCTGCATGGCATGGCATGGCAGGGTTGACAAACGTCACATCGCATCACATCACATCACATCACATCACATCACATCACATCACATCACATCACATCACATCACATCACATCACATCACATCGCATCACATCACATCACATCGCATCACATCACATCACATCACATCACATCGCATCACATCACATCACATCACATCACATCACATCACATCACATCACATCGCATCACAACATATCGCATCACACCACATCGCATCGCATCACACCACATCACATCACATCACATCACATCACATCACATCACATCACATCACATCACCGCACATCCCACATCACATCACACCACCGCAATCACATCACTGCAAGTGACATCCCCGTTCGGACGGCAGCTGCACTGGCAGAGCGATGTGGAGGAGGAACACTTCTTTTTATGCACCTCAAAGGTCGCCTGTATTCGTGCTGACATGCCACACATCATCACGCATCAGCACGCATCACTGCACATCACCGCACCATGACAGGTGACATCTCCGTTTGGCCGGCAGCGCACTGGCAGAGCGACGTGGAGGAGGGGCACTTCGTTTTCGGTGCCCCAAAATCGTCCCTTTTCATGTTGACGTAACTCACATAACATCCCATCACACCACATCACCGCACATCACCGCACTCCAGGTGACATCCCCGTTTGGGCGGCAGCTGCACTGGCAGAGCGACGTGGAGGAGGGGCACTTTGGGTTCACGGCCAAGGAGTCGGGGCAGTTCATGGCATGCTTCTGGATGCCGCATGGCACTCCGGGCAAGGATTCCCTCATGGTATGTATGTGTGTGTGTGTGTGTGTGTGTGAGTGAGTGTAAGTGTGAGATTGTGTGAGTATGAGTCTGAGAGTGAGTGAATGTGCGGCGGCAGAGCAGCGGGGGTGGAGGAAGGGCACTTTGGATTCACGGCCAAGGAGTCGGGGCAGTTCATGGCATGCTTCTGGATGCCCCATGGCACGCCGGGCAAGGATTCCCTCATGGTATGCACAATCGAGTGTAATGTGATGGTCTGTGTGTGTGTGGACATGACCCGGGTCTTGGCTGTGATAACATTGAGGAGTCAGGGCAGTTCATGGCTGCTTCTGGATGCCCCATGGCACTCGGGGCAAGGATTCCCTCATGGTATGTGTGTATGTGTATGTATGCGTGTGAGTGTGGTTTGTGTGAAAGTGGGTGGATGTGAGGCGGCAGAGCAGTGTGGAGTGGAGGAGGGGCACTTTGGATTCACGGCCAAGGAGTCAGGGAAGTTCATGGCATGCTTCTGGATGCCACATGGCACGCCGGCCATATGAAGAATGGTGTGATCAAGCAGCATATGAACCTGTATACTGCATACATGCATGTGCTGTGCGTGCTTGTGCATGTGAGCAGGTGGACCTGGAGTGGCGATCAGGCGTGGCAGCTAAGGACTGGGAGAGCATAGCGAAGAAAGAGAAGATTGATGTGAGCAAGCAGCCTATGTATACCCATCATGTCTCTGGGCGATTGTTTAGAATGTCCAAACATAATCTCATTTGTGCAGGATTTCTCCCATCAGGACTCTTGAATGAGTGAACTGTCAGGGCCCATCCTCGTCAGTCTATTCATGCCCATGGCTCATGCTGTATCTTCTGCTTTCTGTGCTGCCTCATGCTCTATCGTATGGCAATGTGAAATGCTTCAGCGCTGTGAGGCAGTCAGCTGTGGCAAACTCATCTTTTTGGCGCTTGGGATGGCATGCCATGGGTGTTGTGTGGCATTGATGTACTATGGCATGGTATGGTATGACAATGCATGGATCTACTATGGTATGGCATGGTATGGCATGGCATGGCATGGCATGGCACGGTGTGGCATGGCATGGTGTGTGTCACGGTATGGCATGACATGGCATGATAACTGTAACATGGCATGGTCTGCATGGCATTGTTTGGTATGGCATGGCATGTGTGGCATGGCATGGGATGGGCCAACAGGGCATGGGGTTGGAGCTGAGGAAGCTGGATGAGACAGTGAGGGCCATCCGAGATGAGATGACCTACTTCCGGGGGAGGTGAGACACGAGGAAATTGGAATGCTGGGTAGGTGGAACGCTGGGCAGGTGAGACGCTGGGGTCTTAGAAAACTGGGAAAGTGGGATGCTGGGAAGGGCATGTATGGTGGATGAGTAAGTGGAATTTCCGCCCATGTAGCTCAGGTGGACTGGTTTTTTGTGGCGGATTGCATAAAGATGAATCATCAATGTCTCAACCTTCTCTCATCCTCTCTTCTACCAACACCCCTTTTTCTCCACGAATGTTTATTTAGCCTAACCCAATATATCACCCCCTCCTTATCATCTCTTTTCACTGCCCTATTCTCCCTACTCCCATCTGTTCCCCTTCCTTGGAAAAAAGGGAGTCGGAGATTCGGGACTCTAATGAGCTGACCAATGAGCGTGTGGCCTTCATTAGTATCACATCGCTGCTAATATGTGTGGCTCTAGCATCCATCCAACTGTGGTTCTTGCTCTCCTATTTCCATCGGAAGAAGCTGCTCTAAGGGGGTAGTGGACATAGGAAAACAAGTTGCTGCAAGAGGTGTATTTTGCGTAGTAGTACTGTAGTATGTTGTTTTAGAGTGGAAAAATCCATGTGGTAGTATATTATACATGCGCTGCATCAATCCACTCTAGGAAGAGGTACGAGCAATTTCTGAGGGTTCATCGTATTTGTCTGAAGCGCTCTCAGATGTACTAATATAATAGTCGTATTTTACACCTAAATTCCTAGGGCATACTTAGGTTTTGTATTGGTATAAGACTTTACTTACAATTGTTAATCGTATTTCCGTTCTGGTGTCCAGATCGTGTTCCCACTAGTTCGCGAGTCTTAACTACTGCTATATCGAAGCCCGCAGAGGACAACGCAGAAGCAAAAGAGCAAGCAATCTCACCAGGTCATACTCGGGGTTGCCTCTATCTATAGCGCCGCGCCGCCTTCCACGAAGTAGCCCAGTTTCCGCGATCGCGAGCCTCGTTAAGTCCACAAAAAAACGCCCTCTCCGCGACGCCGGCTGCGATCGGCGCGCTTTGAATGGCCTCGATGACGATATCGCGGAGCGCCGTCCGATGGTCCGTCGCGCCGCTGCTAACTCCGTCGCGATCAAGTGTCGCTTTTTCGTGTACATCGCAAACGAGCCTTGTTCCGTTCGTTGCACCGCTATTAGCACATCCTTCTGAAGGCCAATGGCGTGGAGCCTCCCAGTTTCTTGGCGATCCCATTGGCACCACCTCGTTCGTATCTGCTGTACGGCGTAACGCGGTATGATGCTTTGGGGTATGACACGGTATGGCATTATGGGGTGCGGCGCTATGGGGTATGGTGGCTACGTCGGATGGGGTATTGCACTATAAGGTATGATGCTATGGGATACGGAAGCATGGGGTGCGACGATCTATGCAGCATGAAACTATGCGGTACACTTTACGATATGAGCAATGCTGTACCGGTGGTCAAATCCTTCTGCCTGGGCATGGCTTATCTGTTGGCTTGCCTACGTGCGTGTGGCTTGAATGGCGCAGATTGATGCGATTGCACTGGAGGCGATTAAGGTTCCATCCAATCCAACCTTTGGAACAAGGCGCTGGTTTAACTGCATGTTTTTTAGTCGACTCAAAAACACGCTGTAGGATTCAACTCTCTTTAACAGCATCGGATGACGGTGTTGCCGTGTTGGACGAGCGCCTTGTTTTCCTCCCATCCGTGATTGCTCTTCCCATTCTCAACCCCCTCCCTCCCATAGCTCATGCTTTTACATCCATGCGCTTCTCCTCGTTTGTCATGCACCCCTGTGCACCCCTACACACACCTCTGCAACCCTACGCATCCCTGTGCTCCTGAATGCGCCCCTGTGCTAGCATGCGCGTGCCTCACATTGTTCCTTTTTCCCCTCTGTGCTCCCTTTGCTCCTTCGGTTCCATTGCAGGGGTGGGGCAGCCCGCTCACCCCCACCACCCAGAGAAGCACTCCTTCCTACGCACCCTTCTGCACCCTTGTGTTTCCCTTTGCATCTCAGCCCACCCCATTGATTGCCTGTGAACACCTGTCGTTGCTCCTCCCTCCCCTTGTTCCTTAATTCCATTGCAGGGGTGGGACAGCTCACTCACTTCTACCAGCCAGAGAAGCACTCGAATCCTCCCCAAAACAGAGGCAGCTGGCTGGACCAGAAAAGGAGGCAAGTCAGCAGGGGGCAGTGGTGGGAAGGCAGCCAAGCCAAAGCCTAAGTCCTGGAAAGAACGGCACGAGAAATTTGTGAAGCCGTTTATTCTCGATGTGTACATTTCCAAGCGTTACGTGAGCGCGAAAGTGATGCATAGGGTTACCAGCCGGGTGGTTTCGGTGGCGACTACGAGTGCGAAGGATTTGAGGATGTCTCTTCCGTCTTTAGTGGATGAGAATGCGTGCCGGGTGATTGGGAGGTTGATAGCGGAGAGGTCCAAGGATGTAGATGTGTTTGCAGTGGTGTTTAGATTGAAGAAAGGGCAGAAGTATGAAGGGAAGTTAGCTACTGTTGTTGATACAATGGTGGATGAAGGTGGCATTATGCTACTGTAGCCATTTCCCTTTGCTGAAGTGTTTTTATATTGAGCAATGCATTTTGATGGTCCAACTGAGGTGGGTAACGCTTTGTCAGGTGAGGGTGGCAACGCAATTCGATGGGTGGTTGTGTTATTAGATACGAAGAGAAGTGAGAAGGGATGGATAGTGGTGGTGGCTGAAGCTTGGGAACCAAACAGACTAATGTGTGTTGCTGAACTGAGTTTTACAAGGAATATGCATCCATGTAGCCGCATTACCCGCGCTAATTGGCTGACTCATGAAGATCTCGGGCCAATTCATATGGTGGTGTAACTGCATGGGCAACCAGTCACGACACGAGCAAATGGCGTGTAACAGCGTGACATCTGTGCACTAGCGCTTCGTTGGCGACTTCGTTAGACAAAATGAACGAAATGAGTTCGCGAACACACCACACACAAACAGAGGTCATCATACATACGGTTCGCTGGGTTGTGATACGATCAAGTGCATTCCACTGCGACTGAGAGGTTTTGTGTGCGTTAATTGACGATGGAATTCCAACTGACCTCGGACGATGGAAGCCCAGCATAATTATGCCTGGCATTTCCCAAGCAGCTCCCCTCATGGTGAAAGGAGGAACACAAGCCTCTGCTTGGTGAATGTGGGATCCCGTTTTTGCTGTCCCTCACTCTTCTCTTCCTCATCGCCTTCATCCTCGCTTAGGGAGCTTGAAGCAGCGAGAAAATTTCTCCCAACGTGTGCCGTCTTCCTCGAATCAATTTCCTGGCGCTCCCGTTCCCATGGCTCGTTGCGCGCCTCAGCCAGCTCCACTCGTCGCGTCGTACCGCCGTCTGCTTCTAGCGTTCGTGTCGCTCCTCGCTCTGCTCCCCGCGGATCGCATCGGGTGCGACGCGTGGGGCCACGACGGCCACGCGTTCACCTGCGCCATTGCTCAGGTGCGTATGCTTCTTATGTACATTAATTAGTTTAGGTAGAGTACGTAACTACTCCGCATTAGGTTACGTGAGGCCACGACGGCCACGCGTTCACGTGCGCCGTTGCTCAGGTAGGGTTTCGCAGTCCCCTGATGCACTTTAGGCAGCTTAGGTGCCTTGGATAGCTTAAAGAGCTTATAGAACAAGAACATACGTAGATACTAATATTTTTCTTGCTTAGAAGGCACTACAGGATGGAAGGCACGGTATTCGCGAATGCGTGGCCGGCCTGTGACAGGAATGCGTGGCTCATTAACCTGTAACAATACCTTGTTTTCGCCTTTGAGGAAATACAAAAAATGCTAGGGCCAGTAACCTGCTATGGTCATTGGCGCTGCTTCTACGGCCAGAAGCAGCCTCCCTGCCGTGTGCTGGCGGGAATTTCTCTGTCTCTGCCTTCCCATGTTCTCCCTCCCTATGCAGGCTCTTCTTACCGACGAGGCAGCAGCAGCAGTGGCGGCGCTGTTGCCACCCATCGCCCAGGGAAGCCTTCCTGCCGTGTGCTCATGGGCTGACGTCATTCGGCACACCAAGGGGTGGGCCTGGTCCACCCCTCTGCACTTCATTGATACCCCTGACTTCGCATGCTCCTACGATGAACGCCGTGAGTTGGTCTGACTTGGTATGGTGTGGTATGGTTCGGTATGGTGCGGTATGGTGTGGTATCCAAGCAAGCCATTCGGCACACCAAGGGGTGGGCCTGGTCCACTCCACTCCCCTTCACTTCGCTGGTACCCCTGACTTCGCATGCTCCTATGATGAACGCCGTGAGTTGGGTGATTGGGTATGGTCCGGCACAGTACGTTACAGTACGGTACCCCAAGAGAGCCATCGGCACACCAAGGGGTGGGCCACTCCTGACTTCGCATGCTCCTATGATGAACGTCGTGAGTTGGGGGATTCGGTACAGTGCGGTACATTATGGTACAGTATGGTACCCGACACAAGCCATTCGCCACACCAAGGGGTGGGCCTGATCGACCCCTCTGCACTTCATTGATACCCCTGACTTCGCATGCTCCTGAGCTGGTGCCATCGGCACACCGAAGGGTGAGCGAGTGTGCATTTGCCCATAAGTTTTCGCGTTGCCAACACTATCACCACCCACTCTCTCCACTTCCTCATCACATCACCTACTCCCCCATGCTTCTTTGTCCACCTTCACCCATCACCCCGGTGTCTGTGTTGCCAGCGCTATCATCAACCATACCACACCTCACAGCTCATAACCTATTCCTCCATTCCCCTTGTCTTGTCTCCCTCGCCCACTGTCACTGCTACCTCCCCAGGAGATTGCGCCTTCGCCCATCAACCAGGTGTGTGTGTTGCCAACGCAATCATCAACTACACATCCCAGCTCCTCACCTACTCACCCCACCAGCAATCCTCCCAGATCCAATCCCCTTCCCGCCACCCCCTCCCCCCATCCTCCCCCCAATCCGCTACTCCCATCAAGGCTGCCGTTTTCCCCACCTCCCCTCACTGGCGCAGCCTCCTCAGGGGGTTAGATGTGGGGCAAGCTGGGGTGCTGGGGGGGGTTGAGGAGCAGGGAGAAGGGGAAGAAGAAGAAGAAAGGGAAGAGGAGATGGTGCGGGTGGTAAAGAGAGTGGTACGAGACGGTGTGAGGGATGCGTCCCATGCCTCTCTTTTTGCTGCTCCTGTTGGTGACACTGCCGCTTCTGCTGGTGCTGCAGCCACTGCTGCTGGTGGTGCTGCTAGTGAGCAGCGAGCAGCACTGGGTGCGGGGTCCATAAGAGGCTATAACCTCACAGAGGCTCTCATGTTCCTGGCGCACTTTGCAGGGGATATTCACCAGGTGAGGGTGGTAGATGTGCACACAAACGCAAAGAGCCAAGGAGCAACGGAGCAAACTGACAGAGGTGCTTATATTCCTTTATCAAGAGAGGCATGATTGATCACTTACATTCTTTTACCCCTCACCTCTACTCTGACGTCATTCCATCTTCTATCCCATCCACTACATGTCGATGTCACGTGTTTGTCACAAAATTTGTTTAGCAGGTTTTTCTCCTCCCCCTATGCCTCTATCTACTCACCACCTTCGTATCCCCCTGCTTCAGCCACTACACGTGGGCTTCACATCAGATCTGGGCGGCAACAGGGTGCATGTGACATGGTTCAAGAGGCAGACGAACTTGCATGCGGTACGTCTGTCCACCATTTCATGCCGTGCATGCGATAATCCCGCCCTGCCATGGCATGACTGTCGAGACAGCTCTCAAGTCAACAGGGTGCATGTGACATGGTTCAAGAGGTAGGCCAACCTGCATGTGGTATATCTGTCTGCCATCCTCTGCCATGAACCACCCTGCTGCATTTCATTGCCCCTCATGCCTTCAGGGTCCTTCACCCTTCCCCACCCCTCTCTACCCCTCTCTATCCCTCTCCAACGCTCTCTACCGCTCTCAACTCCAGATTTGGGACGACTACCTTATAGTCTCAGTCATAAACCTTCACTACAATGGAAGCCTCACTACCATGCAATACCACATCGCCCCTCATGCCCTCGATGTCTTTCACCCAAACATTCTCCACCCCTTTTACCCCTCTCCGCCCCGTTCCACCGCTCTCCACCCCACTCCACCGCTCTCCACCCCACTCCGCCGCTCTCCACCATTCCCTACATCAGGTGTGGGACGACTTCATCATAGCCTCAGCCATCCACCTGCGCTACAACAGCAGCAGCACCGCCATGCTGCATCACATCACCCACCAACTCTCTACTGACTGGCGCCCCCTCGTTCCTATTTGGGTCTCCTGCCCTGGAGACATCGCTTCTGCTGCTGCTGCTGCTGTTGCTGCTGGTACTCCTGGTGCTGCTGCTGCTGTGGAAGCACCATTGACCATTTCTCCTGCTCAAGCTGCTGCATGCCCAGCTGTGTGAGTGCCTCTTCTTTCCCTGCATCCTCGCCTTTGACTGGCGCCTGCTCACTCCACCCGTCCAGCTTCCCAGCTGTGTATCTCCTTGCATCTGCTCGCATCTCCTTGCACCTCCTTCCATCTCCTTGCATGTCCTCGCATCCCTTTACGTATCCTCGCATCACGTCTTACCATCAGATACGCCATGGAGAGTGCAAAGGACGCATGCAAGTGGGCCTATCGCAATGCGACACCTGGAGCCGTGCTTGGAGGTGCGTCGTAGTGCAAAGGGTCGTGCCGTGCAGTACGTCAAAACTGTAGAGTTTCAGGTAGTGATGTTGGCCACCGGTGATTTTTATTCGCTTTGTTCCTGCGCTTTCTGCTTCAAGGAGTGCAAAAATATTATGCAACTGTGTTGCTTCCCCACTTCCTCATACCATGCCTATGTCTCCTCTGCCCTTCCTTGCCCACCCCTCCCATCCGTTTCAACCAACCTCCACCACACTGCACCATTCGCTTCTCCGTTGAACTCCCTCCAAAGACGAGTATTTCATGTCTCGCCTGCCTATTGTGGAGATGCGTATTGCCATGGGTGGGGTGCGCCTTGCCCGCATTCTCAACCACATCTTTGCTCCTGTTAGGGCTGTACAGTAAAAATGTAGTGATCGCAGCATATTTAGATATTTGTAGTGTAAGCAGTTAATCGCCATGTGTAGATGCATACATAGTATGAGAGTTGGTAACAAGAGGTGCACTAACAACCAAGTGTGGCTCATTGAGGCTTCTTGCGATCAAGTGTGTTCCATTGGGATTCAGAACTTTTGAATTCGGTACTTGCCGAACGAAATTGCCGTTCAATGCCAACAGCGGCAGCTTGATCGCGCATCGGTAGGTTTCGCAAAGCGTGGCACATCACAGCGACGACATGCATAGCACTGTCGGATGAGTTAGGAGTTTCTTTTCTTTCATCACTCTCCTTCAGGAATCACGACGCGTCACCTATTTCCGCGATCGGTCGTGCGAAACCGAACGTCCACCGCACTGAAATATAGCTTATTGCATTCAAACAGTTTAGAACCCCGTTGAAATTCGAGGATCGATCGCCAAAATGAGCCAGAGGCGACGCATCCTCACTCCTCTCCACTTTTCCTCCGCCGTCGTTTCGCTCTCTCTTATTACGCTTGTAACGAAGCTTCGATCATTTATCGCCCGGCGTGCGACGCCTTCCTCGAAGCATCTCCCAGCGTTCCCGTTCCCCCATGGCGCATGGCGTCATTCAAGCCGGCGCTCATCGCGGCCCGTCGCTCCCCCGCTTGTTTCTAACGTTCGTGTCGCTCCTCGCTCTGCTCCCCGCGGCTTGCTTCGGGTGCCACGCGTGGGGCCACGTCGGCCACGCGTTCACCTGCGCCATCGCTCAAGTACGGTTTTTTATGTTTCCTATGTACCTTATTCAGTTTATGTAGCCTAGGGAACTCCGTGAGGCCGCAATAGGTTACGTGGGGCCACGTCGGCCGCATTCACGTGCGTCATTGCTCAGGTAAGTCGTGTTAAGTAGCTTAGCTAATTAAGTTTGGTTTTATAACTATGGTTTGAGGCAGCACGAGGATTCGTGGGCCACGTCGGCCACTCGTTCACGAGCGCCATCGTTCCGTATGTACCTTAGGCAGCTTAGGTACTTCCGTGGTACCTTATGTACCCAAACCCCCCTCCCTCCGTCACTACCCAGGCCTTACTGACGGACGAGGCAGCAGCAGCAGTGGCGGCGCTGCCGCCCCCCATCGCTAAGGCCAGCCTCCCTGCAGTGTGCTAGTGGGCACATCAGGCCTCAGCCTTCTGTTATTCTCTCCTCCAACCCCCTTTCCTCCCCTCCCGTATCCAGGCCTTATTGACGGACGAGGCAGCAGAAGCAGTGGCGGCGCTGCTGCCCCCCATCGCCCAGGGAACCCTCCCTCGCTCCCTGCAGTATTCACGTGGTCAAATCAGGCCCTCGCCTTCACGTGTTCCCAAACCCGATCCCCTCCCTCCCGATCCAGGCGTTGCTGACCGATGAGGCAGCAGCAGCAGTGGCGGCGCTGCTTCCCCCCATAGCCCAGGGAAGCCTGTTCGTGGGCTGACGACATTTTGCACATGAAGGGGTGGGAATGGTCCATGCCTCTGCACTTCGCTGGTACCCCTGACTTCGCCTGCTCCTATGATGAACGCCGTGAGTTGGTCTGACTGGGTACGATGTGGTAGAGTGTGGTACGGTATGGTATGGTAATCAAGCAAGACCTTCACATCCCAGCTCCTCACCTCACTTGCTTCTCCATGCCTATCTGTCCACCCTTTCTCCCCTCCAGGCGATTACACCTTCTCTGTCACCGTGGTGTGTGTGTGACCAATGCCATTACCAACCAACCACAAATCCCACCTCCTTGCGTCACCTACTCTTCCACGCCTCGTTCCTTCCCTCATTCCCCCTCTCCAGGCGATTGCACCCTTGTGCGTGATTTTTGAGGATTCTCAAAAATCGCCCATCAACCCGGTGTGTGTGTTGCAAAGGCGGTCATCAACCACACCCCCTAACTCCCCTCCTCACCTACTCCCCCATGCCTCTCTGTCCACCCTTTCTCCCCTCTAGGCGATTGCACCTTTGCCGAACACCCCGGTGTGTGTGTTGCCAACGCTATAACCAACTACACCTCCCAGCTCCTCACCTACTCACCCCGCCATCCATCTTCCCAGCCCGAATCCTCTCTCCGCCACTCTTTCATACCATCCTTCTCGGAATCTGCTACTCCTCTCGAGCTTCATATTTTCCCCACTACCCCTCACCGGCGCAGCCTCCTCAGGGGGGTAAATGAGGCAAAATCTGGGGTGCTGGGCCGGGGTGAGGAGGGGGGAGAGGGAGAGAAGAGAGAAGGGGAGGAGGGGGACGGGGAAGGTGAGATGGTGCGGGAGGTAAAGAGAGTGGTACGGGACGGTACGAGGAGTGCTGCTGCCCATGCTTCTCTTTTCGCTCCCACGGCTGCTGCTACGGCTGCTTCTGCCTCATCTGCTCGTCCTCCTGCCAGTGAGCAGCGAGCAGTGCTGGATGGGGGATCAATTGGAGGTCACAACCTGACAGAGGCACTCATGTTCCTGGCGCACTTTGCAGGGGACATTCACCAGGTGATGGTCACAGCAGTGCACACTTATGGAAAGGGCAACGAGCGGCAGGTGTGTGGGTTTACTTAGTTAAAGCTACAACCTAACAGACGCGCTCATGTTCCTCGCGCACTTTGCAGGGGATGTGCAGCAGGTGAGGTGGGTGGTGGTGTGCATGTCTGCAAAGCGCAAAGGGTGGCAACAGGATGTGATGTGCATGTTTAAATCCTGGAAACCCCCTGTTCCGCCACCCATGAGGTCACTTTTGAACTGTCTCAAAATAACCCCCTGATTTTCCCACCCATGCCTCCATTCATCTGCTACATAACCCCAGCTTCAGCCGCTGCATGTGGGCTTCACATATTCTGATCTGGGCGGCAACAGGGTGCATGTCTCCCTCTCTCTCTCTCCCCCCCCCCCCCCTCCCCCCCACCCCCCCCCCCCGTGCCTCCACCCATCTGCCCCATACCCCGCTGGTGCAACCGCTGCATGTGGGACTCACATCAGATCTGGGCGGCAACAGGGTGCATGCATTTTTCCCCCACTCCCCCCATCCAACTCCCCGCGGCCACCCCTCATGCCTCCGTCCGTCTATTCCATATCCCCCTGCTTCAGCCACTGCATTTGGGCTTCACATCAGATTTCGGTGGCAACAGGGTGCACGTGACATGGTTCAAGAGGAAGACCAACCTACATTTGGTATGTCCGCTGTGCCACGTCATGCAGGAGATATGCCCGCCCTGCCATGGCATGCCATACCATCCACTCCCATTCATGCCAGGTGTGGGACGAATTCTATCATCGCCTCTGCCATTTAACTGTGCAACAAACAACGGCAACCTTTCTTTGAGGCGTCTAAAAAACAACGGCAACCTTTCTTTGAGGCGCCTCAAAAACAACGGCAGCCTTTTTTTGAGGCGCCCCAAAAGCAACGGCAGCCTCACCACCTATGATGGATTATACGCGTTTAGCGTATATACGCGTGTCGTATATACACTACCGTATATACGCTATCCGCTAAGGGGCTGGTTTGGACATACGCTATTTCGGGCAGGGGAAAAACTTTCCCGGGCAGGGTTAAAAAATGCCGTGCTCAACATCGGGAAGGTATTCTATATTCCCACTAAGAATTTCGTAGCATTCTCCTAAGTCTGAACTGCTATTAGGGTGGGATGCGTAGTAGACACTAATCGGGATGAGCTCTGTTGGGAAGCGGGAAAGCAAACTAGTGGAAATGTGGAGTGGGGTTTGTTGGGGGGACATTTTTGACAGGTTGGAGTTCGTAGATGGGATGGGTTTCAATGCGGTACTAATCCAAATTGTAGATCTAAACTGCCAAACGCGATTGTAAGGCACATTCCCGCTTCCCTAGACCCCCGAATTGCATCTCGACTATGGCGAAATGCTCACCAGGAGATTCCGCATCTTTCCGTATACACACAATTCTTTTCCCGGGCAGCCCCTAAAAAAATCTGAAAGCGTATAGCGTATTAGCTAGCGTATAGCGTTTTGCATTTGAACGCAAGCGTACATACGCTAAACGCTTTAGGGTCTGAGCGTATATTCCAACTTAGCTCACCACTATGCTGCATCACATCGCCCACCAACCCCCATGACCTGGGGCCCTTCACCTTCCCAACCCTCCCAACCCGTCTCCACACCTCTTAACCTCTCTCAACCGCTCTCCACAGCTCTCCACTCCCCCACGTCCCACAAATTCTACCATCGCCTCTGCCGTTTACCTGCACTACAACGGCAGCCTTCTTTGAGGCGCATAAAAAACAACGCCAGCTTTTTTTTTAGGCGCCTCAAAAGCAACGGCTACCTTCTTTTGAGGCGCCCCAAAAACAACGGCAACCTCACCACTATGCTGCATCACATCGCCCACCAACCCCCATGACCTGGAACCGTTCCCCTCTCCCTTTCCACCGCTCTCCACTCCTCCACATCCCTCCAGGTGTGGGATGACTACATCATAGCCACGGCCATCCACCTGCGTTACAACGGCAGCCTCACCGCTATGCTGCAACACATCACCTCTCGTGCCCTCGATGTCTTTCACACCCCAACCCTTCTCCACCCCTTCAACCCCTCTCCACCCTGCTCCACCGCTCTCCACGCCCGCTACACCAGGTGTGGGACAGCTACATAATCGCCTCAGCCATTCACCTGCGCTACAACGGCAGCAGCACGGCCATGCTGCATCACATCGCCCACCAACTCTCTACTGACTGGCATCCCCTCATTCTTGAGGAAGCCGTTTCCATCCCTCTCCACCCTTCTCCACCGCTTTACATCAGGTGTGGGACAGCCTTATCATAGCCTCGGCCATCCACCTGCGCTACAACGGCAGCAGCACCGCCATGCTGCATCACATCGCCCACCAACTCTCTACTGACTGGCATCCCCTCATTCTTGAGGAAGCCGTTTCCATCCCTCTCCACCCTTCTCCACCGCTTTACATCAGGTGTGGGACAGCCTTATCATAGCCTCGGCCATCCACCTGCGCTACAACGGCAGCAGCACCGCCATGCTGCATCACATCGCCCACCAACTCTCTACTGACTGGCATCCCCTCATTCTTGAGGAAGCCGTTTCCATCCCTCTCCACCCTTCTCCACCGCTTTACATCAGGTGTGGGACAGCCTTATCATAGCCTCGGCCATCCACCTGCGCTACAACGGCAGCAGCACCGCCATGCTGCATCACATCGCCCACCAACTCTCTACTGACTGGCATCCCCTCATTCTTGAGGAAGCCGTTTCCATCCCTCTCCACCCTTCTCCACCGCTTTACATCAGGTGTGGGACAGCCTTATCATAGCCTCGGCCATCCACCTGCGGTACAACGGCAGCAGCACCGCCATGCTGCATCACATCGCCCGCCAACTCTCTACTGACTGGCATCCCCTCATTCTTGAGGAAGCCGTTTCCATCCCTCTCCACCCTTCTCCACCGCTTTACATCAGGTGTGGGACAGCCTTATCATAGCCTCGGCCATCCACCTGCGCTACAACGGCAGCAGCACCGCCATGCTGCATCACATCGCCCACCAACTCTCTACTGACTGGCATCCCCTCATTCTTGAGGAAGCCGTTTCCATCCCTCTCCACCCTTCTCCACCGCTTTACATCAGGTGTGGGACAGCCTTATCATAGCCTCGGCCATCCACCTGCGGTACAACGGCAGCAGCACCGCCATGCTGCATCACATCGCCCACCAACTCTCTACTGACTGGCATCCCCTCATTCTTGAGGAAGCCGTTTCCATCCCTCTCCACCCTTCTCCACCGCTTTACATCAGGTGTGGGACAGCCTTATCATAGCCTCGGCCATCCACCTGCGCTACAACGGCAGCAGCACCGCCATGCTGCATCACATCGCCCACCAACTCTCTACTGACTGGCATCCCCTCATTCTTGAGGAAGCCGTTTCCATCCCTCTCCACCCTTCTCCACCGCTTTACATCAGGTGTGGGACAGCCTTATCATAGCCTCGGCCATCCACCTGCGCTACAACGGCAGCAGCACCGCCATGCTGCATCACATCGCCCACCAACTCTCTACTGACTGGCATCCCCTCATTCTTGAGGAAGCCGTTTCCATCCCTCTCCACCCTTCTCCACCGCTTTACATCAGGTGTGGGACAGCCTTATCATAGCCTCGGCCATCCACCTGCGCTACAACGGCAGCAGCACCGCCATGCTGCATCACATCGCCCACCAACTCTCTACTGACTGGCATCCCCTCATTCTTGAGGAAGCCGTTTCCATCCCTCTCCACCCTTCTCCACCGCTTTACATCAGGTGTGGGACAGCCTTATCATAGCCTCGGCCATCCACCTGCGCTACAACGGCAGCAGCACCGCCATGCTGCATCACATCGCCCACCAACTCTCTACTGACTGGCATCCCCTCATTCTTGAGGAAGCCGTTTCCATCCCTCTCCACCCTTCTCCACCGCTTTACATCAGGTGTGGGACAGCCTTATCATAGCCTCGGCCATCCACCTGCGGTACAACGGCAGCAGCACCGCCATGCTGCATCACATCGCCCGCCAACTCTCTACTGACTGGCATCCCCTCATTCTTGAGGAAGCCGTTTCCATCCCTCTCCACCCTTCTCCACCGCTTTACATCAGGTGTGGGACAGCCTTATCATAGCCTCGGCCATCCACCTGCGCTACAACGGCAGCAGCACCGCCATGCTGCATCACATCGCCCACCAACTCTCTACTGACTGGCATCCCCTCATTCTTGAGGAAGCCGTTTCCATCCCTCTCCACCCTTCTCCACCGCTTTACATCAGGTGTGGGACAGCCTTATCATAGCCTCGGCCATCCACCTGCGGTACAACGGCAGCAGCACCGCCATGCTGCATCACATCGCCCACCAACTCTCTACTGACTGGCATCCCCTCATTCTTGAGGAAGCCGTTTCCATCCCTCTCCACCCTTCTCCACCGCTTTACATCAGGTGTGGGACAGCCTTATCATAGCCTCGGCCATCCACCTGCGCTACAACGGCAGCAGCACCGCCATGCTGCATCACATCGCCCACCAACTCTCTACTGACTGGCATCCCCTCATTCTTGAGGAAGCCGTTTCCATCCCTCTCCACCCTTCTCCACCGCTTTACATCAGGTGTGGGACAGCCTTATCATAGCCTCGGCCATCCACCTGCGCTACAACGGCAGCAGCACCGCCATGCTGCATCACATCGCCCACCAACTCTCTACTGACTGGCATCCCCTCATTCTTGAGGAAGCCGTTTCCATCCCTCTCCACCCTTCTCCACCGCTTTACATCAGGTGTGGGACAGCCTTATCATAGCCTCGGCCATCCACCTGCGCTACAACGGCAGCAGCACGGCCATGCTGCATCACATCGCCCACCAACTCTCTACTGACTGGCATCCCCTCATTCTTGAGGAAGCCGTTTCCATCCCTCTCCACCCTTCTCCACCGCTTTACATCAGGTGTGGGACAGCCTTATCATAGCCTCGGCCATCCACCTGCGCTACAACGGCAGCAGCACCGCCATGCTGCATCACATCGCCCACCAACTCTCTACTGACTGGCATCCCCTCATTCTTGAGGAAGCCGTTTCCATCCCTCTCCACCCTTCTCCACCGCTTTACATCAGGTGTGGGACAGCCTTATCATAGCCTCGGCCATCCACCTGCGCTACAACGGCAGCAGCACCGCCATGCTGCATCACATCGCCCACCAACTCTCTACTGACTGGCATCCCCTCATTCTTGAGGAAGCCGTTTCCATCCCTCTCCACCCTTCTCCACCGCTTTACATCAGGTGTGGGACAGCCTTATCATAGCCTCGGCCATCCACCTGCGCTACAACGGCAGCAGCACCGCCATGCTGCATCACATCGCCCACCAACTCGCCTCCGACTGGCGCCCCCTCATCCCTGCCTGGGCCTCCTGCCCTGGAGACGTTTTTTCTCATGCTGCTGCTGCTGCTGCTGCTGCTGCTGCTGCTGCTGCTGCTGCTGCTGCTGCTGCTGCTGCTGCTGCTAGTGTTTCTTGTGCTTCTGATGATGCTGAAGTCTCATCGCATCTTTCTCCTGCTCAGGCTGCTGCCTGTCCAGCCGTGTAAGTGTCTCTTCCCTCCACACACTCGCCTCTGACTGGCGCCCCCTCGCTCCACCCGTCCAGATGCCCAGCAGTGGTTCTCATCGCATCTATTCGCATCCCCTTGCACCTCATCTCCCAATCAGATATGCCGTGGAGAGTGCAAAGGACGCATGCAAGTGGGCCTATCGCAACGCGACACCTGGAGCCGTGCTTGGAGGTGCACCTTTGTGCCTTTTTTGTATGCAAAGTGCCTTCACGAAGAAAAAAGCCATTGCATGTCAGGCACAGACGTTGCTCGTGCGTGAAATTCCGCTCATTATTTCCTGGGCTCGTTCAGGAGATGCAAAAAGCATATAGTTTTGCTTCCCCACGCCATATCTGTCTTATTGCCCTTTTTCTTGTCTGTATGCTGTTCGATTCAACAAGGCTCTTACTTTCGCAATAACCTTTCCCCACCAACCATCTGCACTCAGCATTGCCTGCTCTTTCCATCCACCCTCCTTCCCATCCTTGTCAACCATTTTCACCGCACTGCACCGTTTGCTCTATCAAACTCCACAGATGAGTATTTCAAGTCTCGCCTGCCAATTGTGGAGGTTCGCATTGCCATGGGTGGGGTGCGCCTGGCCCGTATTCTCAACCACATATTTGCTCCGCTCCGCTTAGGGCTGAGCGGTAAAACGCAGTGATGTAGAATTTTGTACGGTAAACAGTTTTCGATGGAAGGGTGCAACGATAAAATGACGCACTTCATTTGTAATTGTCCTGCACTACAAGCATCTGAAGCAGAGGTTACATAAAGAAATATCAAGGGTGCACCAACAACCTACAATGCTATCAGGTACACCAGGGGGCTTTGCTAAGATATTAGGCATCCTAACAACATCCCTCTCTCCCTGCCACGCCAGCCACTAACTGAAAATATCAAGACAAAGTAACCTGATATTGGGTGGTGTTATCCGAGGAGAGAAGCTTGGTACAGTTGCACGGAAGCTCTGGGCCTGGGGCACAGGGAGGAATCAATCGTGGAATCATACCGTAGAGAAGAAATTGGGTTGTTGAAATGGGTTTTACAAGGAATCCATTTCTCTATAAAGCTGCATTACACTGGACCCTGCAGTTCCGTCAATTTGCTGCGTAACTGCACAGGTATAGGTTACGACACGAGAATAGCGAAAGAATGTAACCGCGTGTTGTGAGCACGAGCGCTTCGCTGGCGAGTCTCTGGACATTCGCGGGCGATCTGCGAGACAAGGTATACGAGATGTGGTAACATGGGACGGATGAACAAATTCTTAGCCGAATACTACGGTTCAGTGAGGGTTGTTGCGATCAAGTGTGCTCAGATGGGATTCCAAGCGTTTGAATTCGGTGCTTGTCGAAACGAAATTGCCAGTCAACGCAAATCGCAGCCCAGCAGCAGTTTCATCCTGGCCACATATACCCCAAGCATGCCGGAACGCAGCCATAACACAGACAGCTTCGTTTAGGGCGCGTGTGTTCCGTCAAAATTGACAAAGTTCATGTTTTTGGGGCGCTAATCTTTTTGAACTTAAGTCGAATGGAATTCGACTTTCCTTGTAGCTAATTTCGAACATTGCGGGAATAACACTGCATGACGCAATCACACACGGAAGTTCGAACACCAGGATTCGAACATTTATGTTACTCGGTACATGTTTTGTCGTCAATTTCGCGTATTTTCGCTCGTGCCGAAAACACACACGCTCGCTTCGACTTGTACAAGCACTTCCATCTATTTGATTCGAGTCGAGTTCACATTTGAAATTCGCACTTATGTGCGCCCAACATTTTTATGCATTCGCGAACGGGCGTCAACGACATTCACAAAACGGGTAGTTAGCAAAAGTTCGAACTTGTTTTCGAACTTCAGAATAGATCACACGCGCCCTTATCTCGTTGGTGCGTGAAATTCGCGCAACCATCGCGAATATTTATCCCTGGCTCTATCGATTTTGCCCGATCATGGCTAGGCTGGCCTAGTAGGGCCCTAACCACACTCCAGGAGCGGACGGCATATGACGTTGGGCGGCATTTTCCCACTTTCCCTACTGCTTCCTATACAACCATCGCGAAATGTCTAGTGGGTTTTCGTCAGCTCTACGTACAGTACTCACATCCTACGTAGGACGAGCCAGTGGGTTGAGCCGACACCACGAAGTCTCCCAGCTGCTTGACTTGCGTATGCGATAGGCAATCTCATACTGTAGTCCCATTTTAAAAAGAGTTCGACGAAGTCTCTACCCCCAGGATCCAGCAGGTTCTCCTAGGGAGGGATACATCAGGTTCCGGTCACCTGCGTTTGATGTAGAGGCGTATTCTCTACTTTGCAGGAACTGGGAGTTGTTCTAAACGATAGAGCTCTGTCTTAGCTTTCCAACGAGCCGTCACACACGTCGATCGCCTAAGTATACGCCGAGATATAGGCATTCACGTGTTGAGTGGTGCTCTTGAATGCAACTATAGAAGCTCTCTGGAATTTGTGTTCTAATGTACCTTGTACAAAGTGTTGGATGCACGTCATTCTGAGTGCATGTCATCCTAACGTCCTGCCGAGTGCTCGTGCTATTCATGCGTGCATTGTGTGCATGAGCATAACTCATTATGCATGGCTGTTGGATTTTATCATCTCTGTGTTTTTCTCCAAGTCTACATGCTTTACAGGTGTTTCGGCTTATAGTCCGACGGGTTGAGCCGAAGCGCGTGGACTGTATGCCGAAATTTTCAAACCCCAGGCAAAACGCGATATTTATAGTCCCGTTCAGACAATTTACATGAATAGTGGTTTGTTTGCTAAAATGTTTGGTTTTTGGTCTTTTTCTTAAATTTGGACCGCGCTGGCTTCAACTTCTTGTCACACGCTTCCACGCGCTGATCAATTTCGCATGACCAACGGGAAAAAAAAAACAAAATAAACTATGGTTTGGGGGTCGATTAGAAGGTAAAAACTTCTGTTTTACCCTGTAAACGAGATAAACGTGATGTCATCGTCGAGCGCGCTGGAGACCGCGCAACAGGATTGAGAAGTGATCACGGTCAAGAAAAACAATTACTTAGAATTTGGAGGTTAAATGTCGAATCGATGATCCCTTATCTATAATTTTCTCCGGATGTTGGGATGGTTCAATTTGGAGCCTCTGATTGGCTGCGGAGCTGATTCGTGCAATGATTCGGTCAAGCCTCAAAATTTCCCACCAAAGATGGGACTATAGGGGTCGGGACAACCCTAGGCAATATCGGAAAATTCTACTCAAGATGGAAAATGGACTCATCTAGCAATGGCCTTTAACCCGGAACACCTGTATCATGCAGGAGAAATCCAGAGCTTTCCAACGATACCAAGATCGCCTTATTCCGACCAAGATCGCCCAAGTTACAAGATTTCCAAGATTTGGATTTCTTATTACCTCTTTGGGGTTATATCTAATTTGGGCGGTTATTGGGACATGACTATAAAGGGATCTTTGGTTGGGTGGTTAGGAAGGCAACTTTGACTTTTGGATTGGGGTGGCTAGAAGTTTCTAGCATGGGTTGCAAATGTTGCAACACCTAGGCAAAATCCAACTAGATTGGATTTTGCATGTGACACCTCAAGGACCTCATGATGAGGGTTGCATCCTTGCTGCTAGGAAGGTTCCTACTATCCTTCCCTAGCTCTTGGAGAACCCCTTCCCTCTCATGGTTCTCTTGGAGGTCCCCAACTCCAACTTTCTATGCTTCATGCTTGTACTTCCTCCACCACTCTAGTCATGCAGCAGCTGGACGTTTTCATATGGTTCTCACTCTCTAGACCATCTTTCTAAGTGATTCAAATTGGAGATGGTAGCTAAGCCTAAGGCGCAACATCCTACCGAGCGGATTTGCGTTTAGTTGAGAAATGAGTTCGTCGTAGCTTCTCGAGGTGACGGATCCTGGCCAACAAGTGGTATCAGAGCGGGTAGTCGACTTTGAGACGACGAATCGTCGCGAATTCTCAACCAATGTTGACGAATGAGACCATTTTCTAGTAGCCCTGCTCGCAACATTTCGATTGGTGGTCGAACCGCGTTCTAATTCGAAGTACTCAGTCCGCAACGGTGATTTTCGTAGAATCGAAATTTCTGGCAGAATTCTCTCCAAACGATTTCTCAAGTTTCCACCGTTCATAAGGCCTCAATATGGTTGGTACGAACTCCGGAGGTGCTAGTGGCGAGATGGATAGAAGTAGAGAGGCTGGAGAGCAAGGGGGAGTTGCTGGTGGTGGAGTGGGGACTCACCAACCAGCCAACCCTACGCTACCTACTTCTACTACACCATCTCCGACAACCGTGGATCCCGTGAAAGCGTTCTCGATTGAGAAATTCATGGGGGAGGACTACGAGCACTGGAGCTTCCGCATGAGGCTGATGTACACCCAATACAAGCTATTGGACCTGGTGGAGGGGAAGGAGAAGATGCCGGAGGCCGCGGAGCTGAAAGGAGCGTGGATGAAGCGATCGTTCGACGCGTACATGCTCATGGTGCAAGCGGTTGGCGGACGACAGCTTGACCACATCAAGGACCTCTTGGGTGATCCAGAGTGTGGCCCCAAGGCTTGGAGGAAGCTTCTGGATGTGCACTCACCGACACACGCTACCGGCATCGTGCTACTCGCGCGGCGGCTGCGCGACATCAAGTTCGTTGATGGAGAGCCGATGCAACCGGTGTTGGACGAGATGCGCGACATCTTCACGAAGCTCCAAGGCGGCGGTGTGGTGTACCCGGAGCTCGTGCAGTGCGTGGAGATCGTGATACGGCTGCCGGAGTCGTGGTCTGCCCTTGCGATCAACCTCAACTCTCAACAGCCCCAGTGGAGCGTGGATTACATTCGCGCGCGCATCCTAGAGGAGGACTTGCGGCGGCGGAGTGTGGAGCGCTCGGAGGAGGGGGCTGGCTATGGAGTTGGAGGTGGGAAGAGTGGCTTCAAGAAGAAATGGAAGAGCAAAAATAAAGACAACATGAAGGAGGATGGCGGCGGGGGTCAAGGGGAGGTGTGCTTCTACTGCAAGAAGCGCGGACATCGTTGGCGGAAGTGCTACCAACGACCCAAGGATTGGACCCCGCCTTCATCAAGCAACCAGCATGGTGGCAAGAGGAGTGGGGGAGTCATGGGAGCTAGTGGAGAGGAGAAGGATGAGGAGAAAGGCGGCAAATCTGAGGAGCGGAAGGCCGGGTTCTTCTTCTTCGTGAATGAAGGTTCAACCGACCTCGCTATGGCTGCCAAGGTTCTCCTACACCCTCTCACCCATTGGGTGCTTGATTCCGGGAGCTCTTGGCACATGACTCCTCGTGCGGACCTACTCGATGAGATTCAGCCCGCACCCATCTCTACAGTCAGATCCGCGACGGGCGCCAAGGCCAAGGTCATGGGCATGGGATGCGCCAAGTTCATGGGAGCGGATGGAGAGCTCGTGGGGCTGAAGAACGTGCTGTGGGTGCCGGACTTGTGCGCGAACCTGATTTCTACCGGCCGGTTGGGAGATGCAGGTGTGAACACCGAGACGATTGGCTCGGAGCGCTATCGTGCCTACAATGATAAGCGCCTCATTTGGGACCTGCGGCAGAAAGGGGATGTCCACAAGGGCATGTGGCAGATCCCGGTCCTCCCTTGGCGGAAATCGGGCAAGGCGGCAGCCGCGGCATCTATGGAGGAGAGCGTCACTGAGGAGGAGCAGCAAGGTGTGCAAGGAGAGGAGCTGATTGGAGGAAGCGCGGCGGTGAAGGCGTCGGCTACCTCGGGCCAAGCAGATTGGGAGACTTGGCATCGGCGGCTCGCACACGTGGCTGTTTCTACATTGGAGGTGATGCACAAGGAGAAGTGCGTGCATGGGCTGCAGCTGCAAGGAGATGGCGCTC
The DNA here is from genome assembly GCA_947470075.1 of Closterium sp. Yama58-4. Classification (NCBI taxonomy): domain Eukaryota; kingdom Viridiplantae; phylum Streptophyta; class Zygnematophyceae; order Desmidiales; family Closteriaceae; genus Closterium; species Closterium sp. Yama58-4. Next base: position 256,369 of record CANIUD010000413.1, on the reverse strand, counting down.
ACTATGGCAGCTGCGAGGCGTGCATGCAAAACAAGTTTGCGCGGTTCCCGTTTCCACGTGCGGAGGGATCAGCCAAGGCACCATTGGAGGTGGTGCACATGGACCTGGTGGGTCCTATGAGGACGGAGGGGACTGGGGGAGTGCTGTACTTCCTCACCATGGTGGACGAATGGAGCAGATTCACATGGGCTCGTCCCTTGTCCAAGAAGAGCGATGCTGCAGCGGCGATCAAGGAGGATTGGTTGCCGATGGTGGAGCGGCAAGCGATGCGGCTGGTGAAGGTGCTGAGGAGTGACCGTGGTGGAGAGTTCCTTGGAGCGGAATTCACCAAGTTTCTCAAGAGGAACGGCATCCGACACCAGCTGACCTGCCCAGGAACACCGCAGCAGAACGGCATTGCTGAGCGTGCCAACCGGACCATTGGCGAGGCGGCTAAGACTCTGTTGGGGGCTGCAGGGATGCCCTACAAGTTCTGGCCTGAAGCTGTTCGCCATGTCATCACGGTCAAGAACAGGGTCTTGACACATGTTGGCGACAAGCACTGGGTGCCGTACGAGCGTTGGCTTGGGAAGAAGCCATCCATTGACATGCTGCGGGTGTGGGGCTGCATGGGGCTTGTGATGGTGCCTAAGGAGCAGAGGCACAAGCTCGAAGTTGCTGCTGTGTGGGCTGTCCATCTAAGGATGGCTCCTGACTCGAAGGGGTGGCTGATGTGGGACCCCAAGAGCAAGAAGACGCTGGTCAGCCGTGACGTCAAGTTTGTGGAGGACGTCATGTACAAGGACTGGCAGCAGCAGCAGCAGGTGCAGATTGGCTTGCGTCTGCAGGAGATTGAGCGGTCTGCAGTGGAGGAGGTTCAGCTGCACCTTGAGGATCTCCCTGGGTCAGAGCTGACCAGTGACCACAGTGGCGGTGGTGAGCAGCAAGTTTCTGGTCCTGCTGCGGAGGAGGGGTTGGAGGATGAGTCGGCACGTGTGGACTCACCATCTCAGCCCGAGCCTGCTGCAACCGCCAAGGTCACCAAGAGGAGTGTGCAGAAAGGAGCTTCACCACATGGGCAGCAGACTGCAACCCGCGAGAAGAGAGTGGCAGCAGCACCTTCAAGGCTGAAGTATTTCCGTTTGGGAGGACCCAAGCAAGGTGCCATGGCGGTTCAGGCGGATGAGGGAGAGGATGAGGAGATGGCCTTCTGTTTCTTCACACCCTTGCCTGGAGAACCAGCCACAGTGAAGAAGGCAGCTGAGGAGGATGATGTGCTCGAGGATGAGCAGCAGAATGAGTACCAGTCACTCATTGGGAGTGTGATGTATGCAGCTGTGCATACGCGACCTGATGCTTCATTTGGAGTGGGGCAGCTGGCCAGAGTTGTGCAGCGGCCCACTGAGGAGCATTTGGAGGTGGCAAAGCGCTTGGTGCGCTACCTCGGATCAACGGCATCTGCTGGTGTTCAGTTTTCAGCTGGCGGCCAGCTGAAACAGATTGGAGCAGATGGGATCACGCCTGGAACCTTGAAGCTGTCGTGCTTCACCGATGCCACGTGGGCCTCAGAGGAGGAGGATCAGTCATCAGTTGGCGGCTTTGTGTGCATGGTCGGAGGTGGACCAGTGAGCTGGAGGTCCAAGAAGCAGAGTGAGATTGCTCAGTCTTCCGGAGAGGCAGAGTACATGGCGATGTACCATGCCATCAAGGAGATCGTGCTCCTGAGGAAGCTGCTGGAGGACATGGGAGCTGAACAGCAGGGACCTACACCATTGTTCTCTGACAGCGAGGCTGCTATTGGCATGGCCAATAATCCTATCCTAAATGGGCTGAACAAGCACATGAAGATTAAGTGGCACTGGGTGAGGCAGATGGTGAAGGAGGGAGTTGTTGAGCTTCACCATGTGAAGGCTAGCAAGCAGGCGGCAGATTTTCTCACCAAGAGACTTCCCGAGAGCGCACATTGGAAGTGTGCCAAGATGTGTGGCATGGCATTGCACTAGTGTGGGCAGCGGTGTCATGAGTGCATGTGTGTTTGTGTGCATGAGTGTTTGCATGCGTGTCAGTGTGTGTGCATGCAGTCCGTTAGTCTGAGGGGGAGTTTGTTGGATGCACGTCATTCTGAGTGCATGTCATCCTAACGTCCTGCCGAGTGCTCGTGCTATTCATGCGTGCATTGTGTGCATGAGCATAACTCATTATGCATGGCTGTTGGATTTTATCATCTCTGTGTTTTTCTCCAAGTCTACATGCTTTATCATGCAGGAGAAATCCAGAGCTTTCCAACGATACCAAGATCGCCTTATTCCGACCAAGATCGCCCAAGTTACAAGATTTCCAAGATTTGGATTTCTTATTACCTCTTTGGGGTTATATCTAATTTGGGCGGTTATTGGGACATGACTATAAAGGGATCTTTGGTTGGGTGGTTAGGAAGGCAACTTTGACTTTTGGATTGGGGTGGCTAGAAGTTTCTAGCATGGGTTGCAAATGTTGCAACACCTAGGCAAAATCCAACTAGATTGGATTTTGCATGTGACACCTCAAGGACCTCATGATGAGGGTTGCATCCTTGCTGCTAGGAAGGTTCCTACTATCCTTCCCTAGCTCTTGGAGAACCCCTTCCCTCTCATGGTTCTCTTGGAGGTCCCCAACTCCAACTTTCTATGCTTCATGCTTGTACTTCCTCCACCACTCTAGTCATGCAGCAGCTGGACGTTTTCATATGGTTCTCACTCTCTAGACCATCTTTCTAAGTGATTCAAATTGGAGATGGTAGCTAAGCCTAAGGCGCAACATCCTACCGAGCGGATTTGCGTTTAGTTGAGAAATGAGTTCGTCGTAGCTTCTCGAGGTGACGGATCCTGGCCAACACAAAGAACTCTGGTTTTTCACTATAATCATGCAATACAAAGCAACACAATTTTATATGAACTGCAAACATCGAGTCGCATTCGTAACCTCGAACCGCGGTACACTCGCGAATGTTCGAGTAACATTTCGAAGGGTGAAATTCGGCACCCGAATTTCACCAAACCGAATTCTACTTCAGTCTCGATTGTTCCTGGTGTTGCCATGTGGCACCGAACTTCAAGTCCCTCGAAGTCAACCTGCACTTTCTCGAAACCTGCAGCTCACGCAACATGTGAGCACCACAAGCAGCACCGTTCGGTGGTTGGGGGCAAAACCTAGCCCCACGCAACCTCCAACACTCCCCCTTGCACCCAAGCCACTAGGTGTGCAATCCAACATGCTCGTAGCACCCATGAGATGGATCTTTAGGGGGTGGTTCCATGAGAGAATCCGCGTGTTCATCATCACCCTTGGTCGCGAAGCAAAATGCCGCGCCTTCGTTATCCGTCTCCCCAACGGCTACCGTAGCGTAGTCTTTGTACTTGGAGGGAGGACGAACTTCACGACGCCCACGGGTCAAGGCCAATGGTAGGGAGGAAGGTGTGGAGGTAGTTGCCGCCTCGGTAGGTGACACCTCCACGACATCATCAACGCTCTCCTCGTTGTTCTCTCCCCCTCCATCTTCGGCTTCCTTCTCCACTTGTGGTGGAGACTCACTCTCTTCAACCTCCTCTCGTGGTGGAAGGATGAAGGTGACTTGTTGAGTGGGTTTCTCCTTCGACGGGAACTTGTCTTCATCGAAGACCACGTCCCGAGATGTGACAACACGCTTGTCACCCAAGTCCCACACTCGCCACGCACGCTCGTTTGCCGCTATACCCAAGAAGATGGCCGCACGAGCCTTCGGTTGCAACTTGTGGCGAAGTGGATCCGGTACATGGTAGTAGCAAAGACATCCGAAGGTGCGTAGGCGGGATAGGTTCGGCTTCGTTCCGGTCCATGCTTCGAACGGAGTCGTTCCCGGGAGCACCCTCGTCGGCAAACGGTTGCGAATCCACGCCGCTAGCGCACTCGCCTCTCCCCACCACTCGTGCCCAAGCTTGGAGTGTTGAAGTAGTGAACGAACGGCTTCCACCAACGTGCGATTAAGCCGCTCCGCCGCTCCATTTTGTTGGGGTGTGTAGGGTGTTGTGACGTCGTGCCTAATGCCCTTGTCCTTCATCCATTTCTCAAGCTCGTTGTTCACGAATTCGCCACCACCATCGGTGCGAATACACTTGATCCGCTTCTTGTCGTCGTCGCAAACTTCGAGCGCCCACTCTTGAATCGCCTTGGCCGCATCTCCCTTAGCCTTCAAGAGTCGGGTCCAACACATCCGCGTCGCGTCGTCGAGCATCACCAAGAGGAACCGCGCTCCTCCCTTTGATGCATGCCGCATCGGTCCACACACGTCCATGTGAACAAGCGCAAGCGGGTCCTTAGCGAGGATAGAGGTACGGCTACCAAATGGCTTGCGAGCCATTTTTCCTTCGACACACGCCGCGCACACGCCCTTCTCGTCGTCGCCGGCGATCACGTCGACTCCCTTCGCGAGTCCTTTGTTGACCAACTCCTTGACCGAGTCGTAGTTGGCGTGCGCAAGCCGATTATGCCACGCCTTGAGAGTTGCCTTAGATCCTTGCGCCACGTTGGATGAAGCCACGTTTGATGAAGCCGCTCTCGCGTACGTCTTGAGTTGGTAGATATCTTCGTTGAGAACACCTTGCGCGAATTGCTCCCCCTTCCAAAAGAGGTTCATCTTCGCACCGTCGATCGTGGCGATCACTCCCTTCTTCGCAAGTTTTGGGACGGATAGAAGGTTCACCTTCACCTCCGGGACGTGAAGCACGCTCGTGACGTCCACCGGTCCGCCATCGACGATGAGACGCGTACTCCCAACTCCAACCACCGGAAGCGATTCGTTGTTTTCGAACACGATGCTCGTGACGTCTTCCGGAGCGCCAATGTTGTTGAGGAGCGACGCCGAGTGCGTCATGTGTTGCGTTGCGCCGGTATCGAGGAACCACGCGTCGCTTGGAGTTTCGTTCCTGTTGCCAGCCACTAACACGAGCGACTCCTTTGATTCATCGGCCTCGCCGGATGCCGTGTGAGCGTTGCCCTCTTCGTCCCGCGCCTTCGATGGAGTTCCAATCGCTCGGGCGCTTCCGACACTCACGCCAAAAGTGTCCCGGTTTGCGGCAATAGTGACACTTGCCGCGATGCTCGCTCCCACCGGACGATTCATTCGTCGCACCTTTGCTCCACTTGGACTTCTTTCCGGAACTCCCTCCGGAGAACATGGCGGTCTCCACGCTCTCATTCGCGAATTGTCGGCGACGTGATTCTTCATGGAGAAGCCGTCCGACCACCATTTCCTTTGTCCAAGTACCTTGCACGCTATCGAGTGTCGTTATCACCGTCGACCACTCTTCCGGAAGGCCGCAACGCAAGGTGAGAATCCAATCCTCCTCGGTGACCGTTCCACCGAGGTCCATGAACGTTTCCCCGAGTTCCTCCACACGAGTCGCATACTCGTGCATCGATTCGCCCGCGCGCAACTTCACCGTGTAGAACGCGTTCCGGGCTAGGATCTTGCCGTGGAGAGTCTTGTTCACGTGCATTGTCTCGAGCCGCTTCCACGCTTCATGCGCCGACGCTTCGAGCTTGATGCACGTGCGCACCGAGCTCACGAGGTTGATGCCGATCCGCGAGATTAGCGTAGCGAACGCCTTTTGGTCCTTCTTCTTCCATGCCGCGATGGCGCTCTCGTCGTCCGGCTTCTTCTCCGTCCCATCGAAGAGACCCCAAAGTCCCCGCTCCATCATGAGCACTTGGAACTTAAACTTCCACGCGGAGTAGTTTTGTCCCGTGAAAATCGGTACCGCCGACGTGTCGAACATCGTCGCGGTTGCCCAGGGTTCGCCGGAATTTACAACGACACCATCCAAGGAAGTGCGGGAGGCCTCGCTTGAAGTCGGCATGCTTGCTTCTCGTCGCGCGCGTAGACTCCTCCGACCAGCTCTGATACCACTGATGTAGAGGCGTTTCCTCTAATTTGCAGGAACTGGGAGTTGTTCTAAACGATATATCTCTGTCTTAGCTTTCCAACGAGCCGTCACACACGTCGATCGCCTAAGTATACGCCGAGATATAGGCGTTCACGTGTTGGGTGGTGCTCTTGAATGCAAGTATAGAAGCTCTCTGGAATTTGTGTTCAACTGTACCTTGTACAAAGAACTCTTGTTTTTCACTATAATCATGCAATACAAAGCAACACAATTTTATATGAACTGCAAACATCGAGTCACATTCGTAACCTCGAACCGCGGTACACTCGCGAATGTTCGAGTAACATTTCGAAGGGTGAAATTCGGCACCCGAATTTCACCAAACCGAATTCTACTTCAGTCTCGATTGTTCCTGGTGTTGCCATGTGGCACCGAACTTCAAGTCCCTCGAAGTCAACCTGCACTTTCTCGAAACCTGCAGCTCACGCAACATGTGAGCACCACAAGCAGCACCGTTCGGTGGTTGGGGGCAAAACCTAGCCCCACGCAACCTCCAACAGCGTTGACCTCGAGGTTACACCAAAAGACGTGATGAAACTCTCGCGCGTGACCCCATCGAAACCGCTCCCAGCCTTTTGGAACAAATCACACTCGAGCCGCTTCCGCGCTGTGAAATACGGTACAATACGATCGCCAAGGGTGATGCGAGCCTGCCACACGTGTGGTCCTTTCCACAGGTGGCACTCTTCTGGCCCGATCCCGACTGCTGCTATAAAGCCCACCCTTGCCACGGCTCTTTCTGATGGTGATGGTGGTGATAGAGTACAGCACTGCCATCATCGGCGGCGCTACGAGTCGAATTGATGACTCATCTGCTGATGTAGGTGTCGACACCAGTAAGGACCATAAAACATTGAATCCGAACACCTGGCGTCGAACTGATGACCCAGCTGCGGCGAAACCACCCGTGTTGCCGGCCTCCTTCAAGGAGGAAAAAGGCGCTGTGGTGCACAGATTGATATCGTGACGTCACGTGGTCCCACACCACGTTCCTCAGTGACGGTGAGCCTTCCTTGTTCGGGGGGCCTTCGCGGCAGATGGCTTTGTTCAGCCCATCTGCCTTCGCGCCATGCAGCGGCATCACACGATCTGCCAGAATCGGCGGTCACAATCTCGCAAGCTGCAGCAAGCCTCCGATGATCGAACACTGGAAACGGCATTCCAGTTTTCCGAGAGAGGAGCTCCAAACATGATAGTCAGTCTCCATATAGCTAGTGCTAGGGCCTCTAAACAGATACCTACGAGTCCAGTCTTAGTGCGAGAGATAGTACTAGCTAGTTGGCTTCGAGGATTTGAAAGCCGTCCGTTTGTTCACGCCTGTTTAGTACGTCAGTTCGGTGGTTGTGACGGGCGGGGCGAGTGGAGGGGAGGGGATGGGTGGCGGCAGGATCACCGGCCTCGCCGCGGCCGCGAATGCGACGAGACAGCGCCGTCGCCGCGTTGTTAAATCACTGGAAATGCACGAGGCTGAGCAGAAACAAGCGGCGGGCGTTTCCCTGCTGGATATGTGGAACGCACTTATCTCCCTCAAAAGGTACTACCGCTGCCATATCCCTCGTCTGATGCGCCTTTGGTTCCTTTTAGGAGCCCTAGGGACTCAAAGTAGTGCTTTCTTGCATTCTCATGCTGTACCATAGACCAGTGCTCGACCGGAATCCTTACATGGAATCTGTTTGCGTCCAATGCTCCCCCCGTCCGACAGGGTCCGACATCTCAAAAATTGAAGGACCCAACACTAACCTGAAAACAACCCCGAAGTCACTTTCGGGTTAGTTGGGTGGGTCAGTCGTGGGTCGTAGGGTGTGTCAGCTTGCGGTCACTCAAAATTGACCAACGACCGACCTGGCTCAGAATTGACCTCGAGTTGGTACCAACTCGAGGGTACTTTCAGGTCGTTACTGTGCATCCGAGGCGCGAACCAGTGTAAAGTGACTCGTTACGGTATATAATACACTAAAATGGTACACCTCATATTTTTAGTAATGTGTAATTTCATATGACATGCTAGATTGCATACCACGCAGTATTCATTCCTTCAAATAGCGTTCCAAGAAACTAAATAATAAAAAATTGGTATTTATACAATACGTCCAGCACCAGTAGCATGTGTATGCAAACATCCTTACAACATTTTGACAAGCACAACAGACTATCTCTCCAGCCCATTGCTCATGAAAAACACCCTAGCAGTACAGGCATGTCCAGCCAATACGACATGGGTGTGATTTAGCAACCACTTCTGCATTTCGTGAACAACCTGCCACATCTCAGAAGGCACAAGTAGGAAATAATGACGAAATGCAGATTGATGATAGTAACGCATGAGAATTGTAAACTTCAGTACTTACGTCTTTCCCAGTCCGGACAGATACTGCAGATGGGCTCTATGCAAAGACTCAATCTCTAATAATCGCGATCTGCAACAACAGCACAGGTAAGCGCGATAATAAAACACATAAAGTAAAGAAAAATGAAGGAGGACATGGTCGAAGTGACCCTGTCAGAAACTGCCTGAAACCGTTAACAGGCAATTGCTGCAGGACCATTAAATCTCGGCATCAGCCTCAATAAGAGCCCTGCGAAGCATGTAATCACGACTCAGAGGGTAATTACTGTTAAACTGCATTATGCTTGTAGGCTGTAGTGGGGTAGCCAATATGGGGTACAACCCCAACTAGGGTTTGCTACTTGTACCCAACTGTTTCATTCAATGCATCATTCTTGCCTAGTTCTTCTGACATGGTATTCAGAGCAGGAGGTCCCTAGGACCTACCGACCGTTTTTTTAAGGGCCCACCACCGCTCGCATGCGGTTACCACGCTACCCCGTGCCCTAGCCTCGTAGCGCCCTCGTTAGCGCCCTCGCGCGCACCCTCGTTAGCGCCCTCGCGCGCCCCTTCGTTAGCGCCCTCGCGCGCCCCTTCGTTAGCGCCCTCGCGCGCCCCTTGCTAGCGCCCTCGCGCGCCCCTCACTAGCGCCCTCGCGCGCCCCTCGCCGAGCCGCCCGCTCGCAGCCCGCCCGCCCGCTCGCTGCCCGCTTCGCGGCCCGCTCGCTACGCAGCCCGCCCGCCCGCTCGCTGCCCGCTTCGCGGCCCGCCCGCTTCGCAGCCCGCTCGCTCGCTGCCCGCTTCGCGGCCCGCCCACTTCGCAGCCCGCCCGCCCGCTCGCTGCCCGCTTCGCGGCCCGCCCGCCTCGCAGCCCGCTCGCCCCGCTGCCCGCTTCGCGGCCCGCCCACTTCGCAGCCCGCCCGCCCGCTAGCTGCCCACTTCGCGGCCCGCCCGCATCGCAGCCCGCTCGCCCCGCTGCCCGCTTCGCAGCCCGCCCGCCCGCCCGCTGCCCGCTTCGCGGCCCGCCCGCCTCGCAGCGTCGCCCGCCCGCCGTGCTGCCCACTTGCAGCGCCGCCTGCCCGCCGCGCTGCCCGCTTCCCGGCCCGTCCGCCGAGCTGCCCGCTCGCAGCGTCGCCCTCCCGTCGCGCTGACCGCTTGCAGCGCCGCCTGCCCGTAGCGCCAGCCGTGCCCGCTGCTCTCTATCCGTGCACAGTCGCCTTCCCCTGCTGCGGCAGCTTGCGTTACTCTGTCACACTGTCGCTATGGCTTCCATCCGCGTACTGTCGTTCGATGCTGAGGGCCGCCCTGTGCGGTTCACCGCTTGGCTAGATGACCTGCAGCTGTTCCTCCTGAGCGATAGCAAGGAGCATGTGTCGCTCTATGATTACGCGTCTGGTGCTGCGCCTGCCCCTCCTGCCACAGCTGAGCTTAGTGTTCGTTCCCACTGGCAGACTCGTGACGCAGCTGCTCGCCTAGCCATTCGCAGTCACCTGCCGTTAGCTGAGCTAGAGCATTTTGGCGACTGCAAATCCGCTAAGGCCCTGTACGACGCTGTCGTCGCTCGCTACTCCTCGCCTGCCACAGCCGAGCTTAGCCGCCTCATGCTGCCGTACCTGTTCCCCGATCTGTCCACCTTTACTACAGTCGCCGATCTTATCACCCACCTTCGCACTAGTGATGCTCGCCTGCGTGCCGCTCTTCCCACCGAGTTCTGCGCTAAGAACCCCCCTCCACTGTACTGGACACTCCACTTCATAGTCACCCGTCTCCCTGACACCCTCCGCTCAGTTCGAGACCACTTCCTTGCTCGCTGTCCCACTGAGCTCACAGTCGCCCTCCTAGAGGAGCACCTGCTCGCGGCCGAAAAGAGCATTGTAGCTGTCGGTGCTGCTCGTGGCGCTCCTCGCACCCCCATCTTTGAGGGGTGTTCTCCCTCTCCCCTCGCTCCCTCCTACGCTGCTGCTGCTGCTGTTGACTTCCTTGGTGCTGAGTCTGTTGGCGCTGCTTCTACTCCTGGTGGGAGGCGCCGCACCGGCAAGGGCAAGGGGGGCAAAAGTGGTGGTGGTGGCGCTGGGGGGGGAGGAGGTGGGGGAGGTGGGGGGGGAGGCGGTGCTGGAGGGAGCGGTGGCGGGAGCGCTGGTGGGAGTGGGGTCGGTGGTGGAGACGGGGGCGGCGGAGGAAGCAGTGGCAGTAGTGGCGGCGGCGGCGGTGGCGGCGGTGGCGGTGGTGGCGGTGGTGGCGGTGGCGGTCGGAGCGGTGGTAGTGGTGGCGGCGGAGGTCGGAGTGGAGGCACTGGCTCGGGCCAGAGCTCCCAGCAGCAGCAGCGTCCCCAGACGACCCAGCAGCTTCGTGAGTGGCTTGCTCAGCGTGGGACGTCGGGGGCCAGTGCCCGCTGTTCTTATGTCATTCGCACAGGTGACCGCAAGGGACAGACGTGTGGGAGGTTCCACACCCCGTACCGCTGCTTCTCCCGCCTTGACGACGCTTGGCGTGAGGAGATGGGTGCGGATGTTGAGCGCCCCCGCTGGGCTGAGCTCATGAGGGCTGGTGTTGATGTCTTTGCTCTTGACTATGATGCTATTATTGCTGCCATGTATGCATTGACTGTTAGTGCCGAGGGAGACTGTTACTTGTGTGTGCCGCCTGACCCAGGTATAGAGCCTGCTGCCCTGGGTACTAGTGAGTCTGCTCTCTCTGGTATGGTGCCCCCTGTACCTGCTCCCCCCAGTGCTGTCCCGGCTGGTTTCGAGTCTGCTCTCTCAGGTACAGCACCCACACAGACTCCTCTCTCAGGTACCGCACCGGCTGAGGCCTGTCACACCTTCACCCTTGACTCAGGTGCTTCCCGTTGCTTCTTTCGTGACAGTACTGAGCTCACACCGCTTCCTGCACCGGTCCCAGTCTCCTTGGCTGACCCCTCTGGGGGCCCAGTCCTTGCCCAGTCCACCACTGTCCTCCCTTGTCCGGCGGTTCCGTCTGGCTCGTTGTCGGGTTTCCACCTCCCCTCGTTCTCGACGAACCTGGTGAGCAACGCTGTCCTCCAGGATCAGTGGGTTGACACCTTTACCCCTGGCGGACAGCGTGTGGCGATCTGCACGTGCTCCAGGACCGGCCGTCACCTGGCTACGTTCACCCGTCGGCCGGGGTCGAGTCTCTACACACTGACCACTGCGTCTCCCCAGGTAGCTGCTGTCGGTCAGGTGTCTGCGTCAGGTCTGGTGGCCCACGCCTGTGAGTGTCGCTCCCTGTCGCACCAGACTCTTCTCTGGCACCACCGCCTGGGTCACCCCTCCTTGCCACGCCTTCGTGGCATGCACCGTCGCCTCCTTGTGTCCGGTCTTCCCAGGTCCCTCCCTCCCCTCCCTGCCTCGCCTGCGCCGCCTTGCCTTCCTTGCGTCGAGGGGCGGCAGCGCGCCGCTCCTCACTCCTCCTCGTTCCCCCCGACAGAGGCTCCTCTGCAGACCCTCCACCTGGACGTGTGGGGCCCAGCCCGCGTTCGTGGTCAGGGCGGTGAGCGGTACTTTTTGCTGGTTGTCGACGACTACTCGCGTTACACCACGGTCTTCCCCTTGCGCACCAAGGGTGAGGTCCCTGCTGTTCTGATCCCTTGGATCCGCACGGTTCGTCTCCAGCTCCGCCGCCGTTTCCGGACGGATCTTCCTGTCCTGCGTCTGCACTCTGACAGAGGTGGTGAGTTTTCCTCCGATCTCTTGAGGACCTTCTGTCAGGCGGAGGGCATCGAGCAGACCTTCACGCTTCCGGACTCCCCACAGCAGAATGGGGTTGCTGAGCGTCGCATTGGCCTGGTCATGGAGGTCGCTCGTACCTCCTTGGTCCACGCGGCGGCTCCCCATTTTCTGTGGCCGTTTGCTGTCCGGTACGCCGCGCATCAGCTCAACCTCTGGCCCCGTGTCTCCTTGCCGGAGACCTCGCCCACACTGCGTTGGACGGGGGAGGTTGGCAATGCGTCGCGCTTCCGGGTGTGGGGTGCTCGTGCCCTTGTCCGCGATACGTCTGCGGACAAGCTCTCCTCCCGCACGCTTCCCTGTGTCTTCCTTGGCTTTGTCCCTGACGCGCCTGGCTGGCAGTTTTACCACCCCACCTCGCGCCGGGTCTTCGCCTCTCAGGATGTCACCTTTGACGAGTCGGTCCCTTTTTACCGTCTCTTCCCCTACCGCACTGCCCCCCTCCCTCCCCCGCCGCTTTTCCTTGCTCCTGGTCCCCCTCCGGTAGACCCCCTTCCCCCTCAGGGTCCTGCTCCCTCAGGTGTCTCTCAGGTAGACCCTCCTCCCGTCGCTGAGCCTGTCGAGGTCACAGGTGACTCAGGTGCTGCTGCGGGTGGTGCTGCTGGGAGTGCTGAGCCTGGGGGTGCTGAGCCTGGGGGTGCTGCGACTGGGGGTGCTGAGCCTGCGGGTACTGAGCCTGCGGGTACTGAGCCTGGGGGTGCTGCTACTGAGCCTACGGAGCCTCGGGTTACTGTGTCTGGGGGTGCTCCGGTTCGGGGTGCTGAGCAGTCTCTCACACCGCAGCAGCTTCGTGACTGGTACGTCCGACGCTTTCGCCGTCCTAGTGGCTCGGCTGGAGTTGGGGGTGCTGGAGTTGCTCGTCCTGGGGGTGCTCGTACTGGGGGTACTGGAGCTGCCGGGACTGGCTGTTCTGGGAGCACTGCGACTGGAGCTGCTGGAGCTGGGGACTCTGGCGCTGGCGGTGCTAGCGGAGTTGGAGCTCCCGACTCTGGGGGTGGCGCTGCTGCTGGTGCTGCGGACCCACCTGGTGGAGCTGCTGCTGGAGCTGGGGACCCGGCCGGTGGAGCTGCTGCTGGTGCTGTGGACCCGGACGCTGGAGCTCCTACTGGTGCTGAGGACCCGGCCGCTGGAGTCCCTTCTGCTTCTGGAGACGCTGCGCGGCCGCGACCGTACTTCGTACCGCTCCTTCAGCAGGTTCTTGGGCAGGCTCCTCCTCCTTGTCCTCCTCCCTCCGTAGAGTGTCCTCCGCCTGTCCAGCCGCAGTCACAGTTACCGCCTACCTCGCCTCTCCCTGCTCCCTCTCCTTACACTGGTCCCACAGGAGGTCTTACAGAGCGTCGTGAGCCTGAGTCTCGTCCTGCGTCGCCTGTTCGTCCTGCTCGCACTGGTAGTCGTGTCCGTCGTGAGCGTCCTCCTCCTGTCCCAGGCACTCACTACATGACTCTGCGTCCCTCTACTGCTCCTCGGCGTGTCCCTCTACCGTCTCCTCCTGCGTCCTCTTTGCCTGCCGTTCCGGACCCTGAGTCTGACCGGTATCGCGCTGAGCACCCTACAGTCACGCGTCTCCTTGCTACTGTTGTCACTGACCCCACCTTTGAGTCCTCGGCTGCGTCTGCTCTGGTCGCTGAGTTGGTTGACTTTGCTGCTGCCTGTCGTCTAGACTACGCTGCTAGCCTTGTCGCTGAGTCAGAGTCTGCGTCTGTCTGTCCTCCGTCCGTCGGGGGTGAGTGTGCTCTTGGCACGGACGTCCTTGAGGACAGGCAGGAGGACTTTGACTCACTTGCGGCTGCTGTACCTCATCTCGTGGCCTGGTTGCTTGCCCCTGAGGGAGACCCGGATGCAGTAGACATCCCCACTCCGCGCACTTACGCAGAGGCGATCTCGGGTCCCTACTCCTCTCAGTGGCAGACAGCCATGGACGCAGAGATGGCATCCTGGAAGTCCACAGGCACCTACGTCGACGAGGTTCCCCCTCCTGGGGCGAACATCGTCGATGGTATGTGGATTTTCAGGGTGAAGCGGCCGCCAGGTTCTCCGCCTGTCTTCAAGGCTCGTTACGTTGCTAGAGGCTTCAGTCAGCGTCAGGGGGTCGACTTCTTCCAGACCTTCTCCCCCACCCCGAAGATGACCACTCTTCGGGTTCTGCTGCACGTTGCTGCTCAGCGTGACTACGAGCTTCACTCTCTTGACTTCAGCACAGCGTTCCTGCAGGGCAGCCTGCACGAGGAGATCTGGCTGCGCCGCCCACCTGGCTTTACTGGGTCGTTTCCCCCTGGTACCCAGTGGAGTCTCCGCCGGCCAGTCTACGGTCTCCGCCAGGCGCCACGTGAGTGGCACGACACACTGAGGACTACTCTTGCGGCTCTTGGGTTCGCGCCGTCTACTGCTGACCCGTCGCTGTTTCTGCGCACAGACACGTCGCTGCCGCCGTTCTACATCCTCGTGTACGTCGACGACTTGGTCTTTGCTACTGCTGACACTGAGGCACTCGCTCGTGTGAAGTCGGAGCTGCAGAAGAGACACACCTGCATTGACCTGGGTGAACTGCGTAGCTACCTTGGCTTGCAGATCACCCGGGACAGAGCTCGCCGCACCATCACCCTGACTCAGTCACACATGGTGCAGCAGGTCCTTCAGCGCTTCGGCTTCCAGTTCTCCTCACCACAGGCCACACCTCTGGCTACCAGCCACTCGCTCTCAGCTCCACCTTCGGACGAGTCCGTAGAGCCGAGTGGCCCGTACCCAGAGCTTGTAGGCTGCCTCATGTACCTGATGACTTGCACGCGACCTGACCTCGCGTACCCTCTTAGCATCCTTGCTCGTTACGTTGCGCCTGGGAGACACAGGCGAGAGCACTGGGAGGCTGCTAAGAGGGTGCTGCGTTACCTGTGCAGTACATCAGGCATGGGGCTGGTGCTTGGAGGACGCGACAGAGTTGTCCTCACTGGTCACTCGGACGCCTCTTGGGTGGACGACCTGGCTACGCAGCGGTCGTCACAGGGTTACACCTTCAGCCTTGGCTCAGGTTCTGTCTCGTGGCGGTCCACCCGCTCTTCCTCTGTTCTCGGCTCTAGTTGTGAGGCTGAGATCTACGCCACAGCCATGGCTGCACAGGAGTTACGCTGGCTCACCTACCTGCTGACTGACTTGGGAGAGCGGCCTAGTTCTCCTCCAGTTCTGTACGGTGACAACAAGGCGGCTCTTGCCTTGTGTCAGGAGCACAGACTGGAGCACAGGACGAAGCACATTGCTCTTCGCTACTTTCTTGCTCGAGAGCTTCAGCAGCGCGGTCAGCTTCGGCTTGTGTACGTGGACTCGAAGGCCAACACTGCTGATATCTTCACCAAGGCGCTCCCGCCTAGTGATCATCAGCGGCACTGTACTTCTTTAGGCCTTGTGTCCACGTTTCCTCACTTGCTCACTGCTTGACATTCTTTGTACTGTACTTTATATATATCTTGTTACTTGCTTGCTAGGTTTTGATCACTGTGTTGCTTGTCTTGTACTATATCTAGCACTGCATGTGAACTGGCCTTGTGGCCTTTACTTGTGCTCGGAGTGTGGTGACGTTGTGATCCACCCTGGGCTTTGCTTTGCTTTGCTGGACTGGTCTTGTGACCCTTTGTTCTCCCCCACTTTGCCTATGGGGGTGTGTTAAACTGCATTATGCTTGTAGGCTGTAGTGGGGTAGCCAATATGGGGTACAACCCCAACTAGGGTTTGCTACTTGTACCCAACTGTTTCATTCAATGCATCATTCTTGCCTAGTTCTTCTGACAATTACGAGAGGCTCACCTTCTGCGCCTACACCGCAATTCTCGCCGCTTTCTGCACAAGCGCCACACCACTGGCTGCGATTGTCTGCGTTAGTCCCAGCCCCACCCACCCACTTGCGATCGTCGATGGCACTCGCGCCGTGCGATGCTCGTGCGCCACTGTAATGCAAATGGTACAAAAAAAAATATTTATATTACGATAAAATAACACTAAGGCATTGGCTGAAAAACGACTGAACGACGCCGCTAATGGTAAGGAGTTAACGATGGCTTGTGCTATATGCGACATGCAGCATCAGCCACTGGCACTTCATGTATGAGGGGAAATAACGTCCGAAGTGCTTAGTATTCAGACACGCAGACACGAAAGTGGAGCTGGTAAAAGCAAGGAAAATCGATATTGCACAGCAAGGTTGTGTGTGCGTTCCAGATGTCAACAACAGAGTTGTCGATGTTCTGGACGATCCTAACGGTTTAGCAACGGTACTGGGGTTTGGCGAGAATTGCGGAAAGGGCTGGAGCGGGTGGTTGGTAATGTGGATTATGTGGTTGTATGTCCCTCAGTGCACGAGAATTCTTGCAGGCAAGTGTTCGAATTTTGGCTTAGCTGGCAGATTACAACATGATGTGCGAAACAGGTGGCGCAAAATTACTGCCTTATCTCATTGAGCTGGCAGTGTTCATTCCAGTGCTACGCCACCATCAACAGGACTAAGCAAGAATGTGTCATTGAATGGGAGAATTGGGTACAAGTAGCAAACCCTAGTTGGGGTTGTACCCCATACTGGCTACCCCACTACAGCCTACCAACATAACACAGTTTAACACACCCCCATAGGCAAAGTGGGGGAGAACAAAGGGTCACAAGACCAGTCTAGCAAAGCAAAGCAAGCCCAGGGTGGATCACAACGTCACCACACTCCGAGCACAAGCAAAGGCCACAAGGCCAGTTCACATGCAGTGCTAGATATAGTACAAGACAAGCAACACAGTGATCAAGACCTAGCAAGCAAGCAACGAGATATATATAAAGGACAGTACAAAGAAAGTCAAGCAGTAAGCAAATGAGGGAATGTGGACACAAGGCCTAAGGAAGTACAGTGCCGCTGATGATCACTAGGCGGGAGCGCCTTGGTGAAGATATCAGCAGTGTTGGCCTTCGAGTCCACGTACACAAGCCGAAGCTGACCTCGCTGCTGCAGCTCTCGAGCAAGAAAGTAGCGAAGAGCAATGTGCTTCGTCCTGTGCTCCAGTCTGTGCTCCTGACACAAGGCAAGGGCCGCCTTGTTGTCACCGTACAGAACTGGAGGAGAACTAGGCCGCTCTCCCAAGTCAGTCAGCAGGTAGGTGAGCCAGCGTAACTCCTGGGCAGCCATGGCTGTGGCGTAGATCTCAGCCTCACAACTAGAGCCGAGAACAGAAGAAGAGCGGGTGGACCGCCACGAGACAGAACCAGAGCCAAGGCTGAAGGTGTAACCCTGTGACGACCGCTGCGTAGCCAGGTCGTCCACCCAAGAAGCGTCCGAGTGGCCAGTGAGGACAACTCTGTCGCGTCCTCCAAGCACCAGCCCCATGCCTGATGTACTGCACAAGTAGCGCAGCACCCTCTTAGCAGCCTCCCAGTGCTCTCGCCTGTGTCTCCCAGGCGCAACGTAACGAGCAAGGATGCTAAGAGGGTACGCGAGGTCAGGTCGCGTGCAAGTCATCAGGTACATGAGGCAGCCCACAAGCTCTGGGTACGGGCCACTCGGCTCTACGGACTCGTCCGGAGGTGGAGCTGAGAGCGAGTGGCTGGTAGCCAGAGGAGTGGACTATGGTGAGGAGAACTGGAAGCCGAAGCGCTGAAGGACCTGCTGCACCATGCGTGACTGAGTCAGGGTGATGGTGCGGCGAGCTCTGTCCCGGGTGATCTGCAAGCCAAGGTAGCTACGCAGCTCACCCAGGTCAGTGCAGGTGTGTCTCTTCTGCAGCTCCGACTTCACACGAGCGAGTGCCTCAGTGTCAGCAGTAGCAAAGACCAAGTCGTCGACGTACACGAGAATGTAGAACGGCGGCAGCGACGTGTCTGTGCGCAGAAACAGCGACGGGTCAGCAGTAGACGGCGCGAACCCAAGAGCCGCAAGTGTAGTCCTCAGTGTGTCGTGCCACTCGCGTGGCGCCTGGCGGAGACCGTAGACTGGCCGGCGGAGGCTCCACTGGGTACCAGGAGGAAACGACCCAGTAAAGCCAGGTGGGCGGCGCAGCCAGATCTCCTCGTGCAGGCTGCCCTGCAGGAACGCTGTGCTGAAGTCAAGAGAGTGAAGCTCGTAGTCACGCTGAGCAGCAACGTGCAGCAGAACCCGAAGAGTGGTCATCTTCGGGGTGGGGGAGAAGGTCTGGAAGAAGTCGACCCCCTGACGCTGACTGAAGCCTCTAGCAACGTAACGAGCCTTGAAGACAGGCGGAGAACCTGGCGGCCGCTTCACCCTGAAAATCCACATACCATCGACGATGTTCGCCCCAGGAGGGGGAACCTCGTCGACGTAGGTGCCTGTGGACTTCCAGGATGCCATCTCTGCGTCCATGGCTGCCTGCCACTGAGAGGAGTAGGGACCCGAGATCGCCTCTGCGTAAGTGCGCGGAGTGGGGATGTCTAGTGCATCCGGGTCTCCCTCAGGGGCAAGCAACCAGGCCACGAGATGAGGTACAGCAGCCGCGAGAGAGTCAAAGTCCTCTTGCCTGTCCTCAAGGACGTCCGTGCCAAGAGCACACTCACCCCCGACGGACGGAGGACAGACAGACGCAGACTCAGACCCAGCAACAAGGCGAGCAGCGTAGTCTAGACGACAGGCAGCAGCAAAGTCAACCAACTCAGCGACCAGAGCAGACGCAGCCGAGGACTCAAAGGTAGGGTCAGTGACAACAGTAGCTAGGAGACGCGTGACAGTAGGGTGCTCAGCACGATACCGGTCAGACTCAGGGTCCGGAACAGCAGGCAAAGAGGACGCAGGAGGAGACGGCAGAGGGACACGCTGAGGAGCAGTAGAGGGACGCAGAGTCATGTAGTGAGTGCCTGGGACAGGAGGAGGACGCTCACGACCCGGCGCGAGGTGGGGTGGTAAAACTGCCAGCCCGGCGCGTCAGGGACAAAGCCAAGGAAGACACAGGGAAGCGTGCGGGAGGAGAGCTTGTCCGCGGACGTATCGCGGACAAGGGCACGAGCACCCCACACCCGGAAGCGCGACGCATCGCCAACCTCCCCCGTCCAACGCAGTATGGGCGAGGTCTCCGGCAAGGAGACACGGGGCCAGAGGTTGAGCTGATGCGCGGCGTACCGGACAGCAAACGGCCACAGAAAATGGGGAGCCGCCGCGTGGACCAAGGAGGTACGAGCAACCTCCATGACCAGGCCAATGCGGCGCTCAGCAACCCCATTCTGCTGTGGGGAGTCCGGAAGCGTGAAGGTCTGCTCGATGCCCTCCGCCTGACAGAAGGTCCTCAAGAGGTCGGAGGAAAACTCACCACCTCTGTCAGAGTGCAGACGCAGGACAGGAAGATCCGTCCGGAAACGGCGGCGGAGCTGGAGACGAACTGTGCGGATCCAAGGGATCAGAACAGCAGGGACCTCACCCTTGGTGCGCAAGGGGAAGACCGTGGTGTAACGCGAGTAGTCGTCGACAACCAGCAAAAAGTACCGCTCACCGCCCTGGCCACGAACGCGGGCTGGGCCCCACACGTCCAGGTGGAGGGTCTGCAGAGGAGCCTCTGTCGGGGGGAACGAGGAGGAGTGAGGAGCGGCGCGCTGCCGCCCCTCGACGCAAGGAAGGCAAGGCGGCGCAGGCGAGGAAGGGAGAGGAGGGAGGGACCTGGGAAGACCAGACACAAGGCGGCGACGGTGCATGCCACGGAGGCGTGGCAAGGAGGGGTGACCCAGGCGGTGGTGCCAGAGAAGAGTCTGGTGCGACAGGGAACGACACTCACAGGCGTGGGCCACCAGACCTGACGCGGACACCTGACCGACAGCAGCGACCTGAGGAGACGTAGTGGTCAGTGTGTAGAGACTCGACCCCGGCCGACGAGTAAACGTAGCCAGGTGACGGCCGGTCCTGGAGCACGTGCAGATCGCCACACGCTGTCCTCCAGGGGTAAAGGTGTCAACCCACTGATCCTGGATGACAGCGTTGCTCACCAGGTTCGTCGAGAACGAGGGGAGGTGGAAACCCGTCAACGAGCCAGACGGAACCGCCGGACAAGGGAGCACAGTGGTGGACTGGGCAAGGACTGGGCCCCCAGAGGGGTCAGCCAAGGAGACTGGGACCGGTGCAGGAAGCGGTGTGAGCTCAGTACTGTCTCGAAAGAAGCAGCGGGAAGCACCTGAGTCAAGGGTGAAGGTGTGACAGGTCTCAGCCGGTGCAGTACCTGAGAGAGCAGTCTCTGTGGGTGCTGTACCTGAGAGAGCAGACTCGCAAGCAGCAGGGACAGTGCTGGAGGGAGCAGGTACAGGGGGCACCATACCAGAGAGAGCAGACTCACTAGTACCTAGGGCAGCGGGCCCTATACCTGGGTCAGGCGGCACACACAAGTAACAGTCTCCCTCGGCACTAACAGTCAATGCATACATGGCAGCAATAATAGCATCATAGTCAAGAGCAAAGATATCAACACCAGCCCTCATCAGCTCAGCCCAGCGAGGGCGCTCAACATCCTCGCCCATCTCCTCACGCCAAGCGTCGTCAAGGCGGAAGAAGCAGCGGTACTGAGTGTGGAACTTTCCACACGTCTGCCCCTTGCGATCACCTGTGCGAATGACATAGGAACAGCGGCCACTGCCCCCCGACGTCCCACGCTGAGCAAGCCACTCACGAAGCTGCTGGGTCGACTGGGGACGCTGCTGCTGCTGGGAGCTCTGGCCCGAGCCGGTGCCTCCACTCCGACCTCCACCGCCGCCACTACCTCCGCTCCGACCGCCACCACCGCCACCGCCACCGCCACTACCGCCACCGCCGCCACTGCCGCCGCTGCCACCACCGCCACTGCTCCCGCCGCCGCCCCCGCCTCCGCCGCCGGCCCCACTCCCACCGGCACTCCCGCCACCGCTCCCTCCAGCACCGCCTCCCCCCCCACCTCCCCCACCCCCTCCCCCCCCAGCGCCACCCCCGCCACCCTTGCCCCCCTTGCCCTTGCCGGTGCGGCGCCTCCCACCAGGAGCAGAAGCAGCGCCAGCAGACTCAGCACCAAGGAAGTCAACAGCAGCAGCAGTAGCATAGGAGGGAGCGAGGGGAGAGGGAGAGCACCCCTCAAAGATGGGGGTGCGAGGAGCGCCGCGAGCAGCACCTACAGCTACAATGCTCTTCTCGGCTGCTAGCAGCTTCTCCTCTAGGAGGGCGACAGTGAGCTCAGTGGGACAGCGAGCAAGGAAATAGTCGCGCACTGAGCTGAGGGTGTCAGGGAGACGGGTGACTATGAAGTGGAGTGCCCAGTACAGGGGAGGGGGGTTCTTAGAGCAGAACTCGGTGGGAAGGGCGGCACGCAGGCGAGCATCACTAGTGCGAAGGTGGGTGATAAGATCGGCGACTGTAGCAAAGGTGGACAGGTCAGGGAACAGGTAAGGCAGCATGAGACGGCTAAGCTCGGCTGTGGCAGGTGAGGAGTAGCGAGCAACGACAGCGTCGTATAGGGCTTTAGCGGTTTTGCAGTCGCCAAAGTGCTCTAGCTCAGCTAACGGCAGGTGACTGCGAATAGCCAGGCGAGCTGCAGCGTCACGAGTCTGCCACTGTGAACGTACACTAAGCTCGGCTGTGGCAGCAGGAGCAGCGGCAGCACCAGACGCGTAGTCATAGAGGGAGATGTGGTCCGTGCTATTGCTCATAAGATACAACTGCAGGTCGTCGAGCCAGGAAGTGAACTGCACGGGACGGCCCTCAGCATCGAAGGAAAGAACGCGAATAGAGGCCATAGCTCAGGCGTGAGGGCACAGCAGAGCAGCGGCAGCAGCAGAGGGGACGCGCTAGAGCGAAGCTAGCAGCCACAGCAGGAGCAAGCGGCGGTGCACAGGCAGGGAGCAGCAGGCGAGGCGGGCGGCGCTGCAGGCGGGAAGTGCGGCGGGCGGGCTGCGAAGCGGGCAGCGGGGCGGGCGGGCGACGCGGCGAGCGGGCAGCGCGGCGGGCGGCTGCGAAGCGGGCAGCGGGCGGGCGGGCGACGCTGCAAGCGGGCAGCGAGGCGGGCGGGCGACGCTGCAAGCGGGCAGCGGGCGGGCGGGCGACGCTGCGAGCGGGCAGCGAGCGAGCGGGCGACGCTGCGAAGCGGGCAGCGGGCGGGCGGGCGACGCTGCGAGCGGGCAGCAAGCGGGCGGGCGACGCTGCGAAGCGGGCAGCGGGCGGGCGGGCGACGCTGCGAGCGGGCAGCGAAGCGGGCGGGCCGCGAAGCGGGCAGCGAGCGGGCGGGCGGGCTGCGAAGCGGGCAGCGGGGCGAGCGGGCGACGCTGCGAGCAGGCAGCGCGGCGGGCGGGCGGCGAGCGGGCGGCTCGGCGGGCGGGCGACGCTGCTAGGGGCGCGCGAGGGCGCTAACGAGGGGCGCTTCGAGGGCGCTAGCGAGGGCGCGTGAAGGCGCTAACGAGGGGCGCGCGAGGGCGCTAACGAGGGCGCGCGAGGGCGCTAACGAGGGCGCGCGAGGGCGCTAACGAGGGCGCGCGAGGGCGCTAACGAGGACGCACGAGGGCGCTACGAGGCTAGGGCACGGGGTAGCGTGGTAACCGCATGCGAGCGGTGGTGGGCCCTTAAAAGAAACGGTCGATAGGTCCTAGGGACCTCCTGCTCTGATACCATATCAACAGGACTAAGCAAGAATGTGTCATTGAATGGGAGAATTGGGTACAAGTAGCAAACCCTAGTTGGGGTTGTACCCCATACTGGCTACCCCACTACAGCCTACCAACATAACACAGTTTAACAGCCACCTGTACTAGTCTCGCCAGTTTGTGGTTCCCCTGCGCGTTTTATCCTGCTCTGTTTTCGTGTGTTCTTGTTTTGCGATTCTAAAGGGTACTGTGTAACTTTGTTTCGCTACCTGGCTCGTTCCTGATGACGCGACGGGTGCTACACAAGTCGCGCGACTTATTCGAGTAACCCTATTCGATAAAGGGAATCTCGATTATCTCCATATACATAAATGTTAGATTCGACAACTTTTAGGGATCACATATTTTACGGTGCAATTAACGATCTCGCTGTTAAAACACGTAGATTTTACGCAGTAAGAAAACTGAAATGATAACCTAGTAATTAACATGAGCTTAGGATTTAAATATTTTTTTAATATGCACATTCATTTTTACCTGTTGGGAGACTGCATGAATACAAGCAGATATTTACCTACAGTTCATTTTTTACTGTTCTGCATAGTTTTCTCTATTAGACCCTTTTTTTAGGGAAAATATGTCAATGGTAACTTACAAGGGGAACTATAACGCGTACGGTAACGATTTCAACGCGTTTGGTAACTCGCTTAACGCGTTTGGTAAGTCGCTTAACACGTTTGGTAACTCGCTTAACGCATTTGGTAACTCTACACTAGCAGCCCATCACGCGAATGGTAACTACATGAAATTCCCGCCGAAATTGAGCCTGATTCTGGTTTTTCCCGCTCGCGTCAGAATAAATTGACGAATCGTGAAGTAGAAACTTCTGACACACTCTCCGAGATTCTGACACAATTTCCGAAATTCTGACAAACTTTCCGAAATCCTGACACACTTTCCCTTTTTTTCAAGATAATTGCAAAAACGTAAGCGTTGTGAAAACAGCTGTTCAAACATTAATGCTGTTTTGGCGTTTTTTCCGCAAACGTTTTGTACTTTATTCTATCGCGCAGCTGGGGCAAACAAATCTATATCCCTTTCCAGTGGCAAATAAATTTGAGCGTAACAACCATAAATTTGAGAGCAACAACCCTAAACTTCTTGCAACCAGGCGTTTACGGATCTTTATTTAAAAAAATGAAAGATGAAATTTTACAAAGGTTTACTTTTCCCACGTGCAAAAATTCTCCAAAGTTGCAGTATTAAAAAAAAGGTATATTTTTCAATGTCCTTTTCGGGAAATGTTTTTTTATCCTTTTGCAAGTCCGCAATCATGCTATCAAAAATATGATATTGTCCATTTTTGTACGAGTTACCTATATATATAAAATGGCTCTGAAACTTTTTGGTCCATGGTATTAAAACAAACGGGGTCCTTTAAATTCGTTGCGGGACTTGTTCACAAAAGATAATAATGTGCGTAAAATCTCTCAAACTCGATAAATTCCTTTTTGTCAGGAAAATGTCGGTGGGAATTTCATGTAGTTACCATTCGCGTGATGGGCTGCTAGTGTAGAGTTACCAAATGCGTTAAGCAAGTTACCAAACGTGTTAAGCCCAAACGCGTTAAGCGAGTTACCAAACGCGTTGAAATCGTTACCGTACGCGTTATAGTTCCCCATGTAAGTTACCATTGACATATTTTCCCCTTTTTTTACGTGAACATGCGATTCGCCAATGTCTGATTTGGACGCGACTCGTACAATATCAATGTACGATTGGCCAATGTCAGATATCGATGCGACCCGACCCATTCACGAAATTCTATTGGTCAATGTTTTAACGATCGCGGTTCGGGTTTATTTGGTGCCCTCTCGATGGTCGGGTTGGGGTCACTTTGGGGTGGAGGGAGCTTTTTCCCGCGAAATTGAAGACCTGATGGTCACCTGCGGGTCTCGGAAGGCTGCATCCGACCTGACAGTGACTTTCGGGTGTGTTTCAGGATACTTGAAAGTCACCTCAGGGCACCCAATTTCGGGTGGTGAGCCTTGGGTCGAGCACAATTTGGAGATGGAGTCATTGCTCCATTCCTCTTTATCCCAACTCCCACCTTCCCCCCCCCCCCCCCCCCCCCCCCCACCCCACCCCCACCCCCCCCACCCCAGCTCGCCCACATCGCCATCCCATTTGGTCCAACCACCTCTACTCCTCCCTCCCACTTCGGCCCTCTTTTTTGTCCTCCCTCCCTACTCCAACCGTCTCTACCTCCCCTCCTTTTCTCACCTTGACTCCCTCAATCACCTTCCCCCCTTCCACCATTCTATGCGAACAAAATCCACTACCTCTCCTTCTCCACCTCTATTCAATCTCCAAGTCCCCTCTTTGTGAATCTTCTCTCCTAAACCCCCCACCTTTCAGAATCTTCTCTCCTAAACCCCCCACCTTTCAGAATCTTCTCTCCTGAACCCCCCACCTTTCAGAATCTTCTCTCCTAAACCCCCCACCTTTCAGAATCTTATCTCCTAAACCCCCCACCTTTCAGCTATCATCAGCGTCTACCCAGCCCTCACAGTCTCAGCCCACGGCCTCAAAGGTACCAGTCTCTTTCCACCACTGCCGCGTGCTCTTGAACCTGCTGCTCTGGCTAGCTTGCACAGCTATCATCAGCGTCTACCCAGCCCTCACAGTCTCAGCCCACGGCCTCAAAGGTACCAGTCTCTTTCCACCACTGCCGCGTGCTCTTGAACCTGCTGCTCTGGCTAGCTTGCACAGCTATCATCAGCGTCTACCCAGCCCTCACAGTCTCAGCCCACGGCCTCAAAGGTACCAGTCTCTTTCCACCACTGCCGCGTGCTCTTGAACCTGCTGCTCTGGCTAGCTTGCACAGCTATCATCAGCGTCTACCCAGCCCTCACAGTCTCAGCCCACGGCCTCAAAGGTACCAGTCTCTTTCCACCACTGCCGCGTGCTCTTGAACCTGCTGCTCTGGCTAGCTTGCACAGCTATCATCAGCGTCTACCCAGCCCTCACAGTCTCAGCCCACGGCCTCAAAGGTACCAGTCTCTTTCCACCACTGCCGCGTGCTCTTGAACCTGCTGCTCTGGCTAGCTTGCACAGCTATCATCAGCGTCTACCCAGCCCTCACAGTCTCAGCCCACGGCCTCAAAGGTACCAGTCTCTTTCCACCACTGCCGCGTGCTCTTGAACCTGCTGCTCTGGCTAGCTTGCACAGCTATCATCAGCGTCTACCCAGCCCTCACAGTCTCAGCCCACGGCCTCAAAGGTACCAGTCTCTTTCCACCACTGCCGCGTGCTCTTGAACCTGCTGCTCTGGCTAGCTTGCACAGCTATCATCAGCGTCTACCCAGCCCGCACAGTCTCAGCCCACGGCCTCAAAGGTACCAGTCTCTTTCCACCACTGCCGCGTGCTCTTGAACCTGCTGCTCTGGCTAGCTTGCACAGCTATCATCAGCGTCTACCCAGCCCTCACAGTCTCAGCCCACGGCCTCAAAGGTACCAGCCTCTTTCCACCACTGTCGCGTGCTCTTGAACCTGCTACTCTGGCTAGCTTGCACAGCTATCATCAGTCTACCAAGCCCTCACAGTCTCAGCCCACGGCCTCAAAGGTACCAGTCTCTCCCCGCCACTGTTCCGTGCGCTTGAAGCTGCTGCTCTTGCTAGCTTGCACGGCAGCATCAGCGTCTACCATGCCCGCACAGTCCCAGCCCATAGCAGGAGCTTCAGAGTTACCAGCCGCTTCCCTTGAGCTGCCAAACGCTGAACCGTCCGGGCTTTGGTTAACCATGGGTGTTGTTGTGCTTCCTGGCTCGCTCGCTTGCAAGAGAACAACCTTACTTGATGTTGGTACCACATCAGAAACCCGATTCGATACTACTAGTCATCCCTTGCCTTCCCCTCTCCCCCTACTCCCTCCGGATTGCGCTGAAATTCTTGCAGCAGGAACGGCTCTCCCATCGTCTCTTGGCACAGGACCCGAATACGGCGAAGCAGGCAGAGCAGCAGAGACGCCCTTTCCCCTCCTCTCCCCCCCACTCCTCCAGATTGCGCCGACATCTTCGCAGCAGGAACGGCTCTCCCATTGTCTGTAGGCACAGAGAACGAATGCGAAGCAGCAGGCAGAAAAAAAAACAGCGTTGACTTTTGAGTCGACTCAAAAGTCTCCTCCCTCTCCCCCCCACTCCTCCAGATTGCGCCGACATTCTCGCAGCAGGAACGGCCCTCCCGTCGTCTCTTGGCACAGAAACCGAATACGGCGAAGCAGGCAGAGCAGCAAAAGAGGCACCCTCGCGGTACAAGAGAGGAGGGTGTCTGTTGGAGCCGGGCCGAGATACCATGCTACGCAGCGATAGGCAGCGCCGGTTACTCCACAAGCGACGCTGCTGAGTCGCGCGCGCAGCCGCATGTGTCCGGGGCACTTGAGACGAAACTGCGGCAGTACCATCTATACCGACGAGAGTGCCTGCGACAAGAGCCAATGCCTCAGCTGCAAGCCACACTGCTAGCCGGCAATGCCACGGCCTGCCGCTACTTGCTCTACCACCAAAGCAGAGACGGTCACGGCAACCGGCTCATGTCTCTCGTATCCTCGTTTGCGTACGCGCTGCTGACAGATCGGATTCTGCTGCTGGTGTCTCGCAGTGGACCCGCTACAGAGTTCTGTGAACCATTTGAGTATGAGGCGTCGTGGGTGCTGTTTGATGGGCCAGAGGAGGAAGGGGAATATTACGCGTGGGTGCTTCGGTATAAAGTGGCCGAGGAGTGGAGAAGCGTGAGGGAGGGAGAGGAGGGACGGACGCCGGGTGCCAAGCTGCCAGCAATGTACGTTCTGTGCTGACAGGTTTACGTTCTGTGCTGACAGGTTTACGTTCTCAACCATGTATGCTCTTCAGCAGTATGCTCTTTGTGCCTGGAACCCACTCATAGCCTTTACAAAGCGGGTCAAAGCTCCCACAGTGCCTCTTTCTCATTCCTTCTGTTCCCCTCCTCCTCTCCCCCATTCCGATTCTTTCCCTTCCTTTCTTGTTCCCGCAGCCTACGCCTCGACATTAACCAAGCAACCACCCCGTCTGGCTTCTTGTTCTTCTGTGAAACAGAGCAGCAGTGGCTCTCCCACACGCCCACATTACTCCTCACCTCCAACCAATACTTTCTCCCCGCACTCTACCTCCTCCCCTCCTTCCACCGCCACCTCCACCTCCTCTTCCCTGCCCACATGCCCTTCCGCTCCCTCTCCCGCCTGTTGCTCTTCCCCCGCAACCGCATCTGGGCGGGGATCACCCACCGGTATCACACCCTCATTGCCCCGGCGCCGGCTCGTGTCGGCCTGCAGGCGCGGTTTTTACCACATGCAAATGAGAGCACAATAGCATTCTACACTAAGGGTATGGGGAGTTGCATGCTGCAAGCTCTCAACTCCTCGGCTGTGCAGAGCGCAAGGGGGATGCGGCTTGACAGGGAGGCTGCTTTGCAGGCGAATCAGGGACCTTTTGAGGTGCACAGAGGACGGGGTATGCGAGAGGGAGAGGGAGGAGGCTCAGCAGGGCGGGGCACTAGTGGGAGTTCTGGGCAAGGGGTGGGAGGTCTGGCTGAGAAATGTGCACTCCGTGGTGGTAAGTCTGAGTCAGAGACGACAATAACAGTGACTGGTAGTGACACGAGCAGTGGAGGTGGTAGTGGTAGTGGTAGTGGTAGTGGTAGTGGCAGTGGTAGTGGTGGTGGCTGCAGCGTGAGGGGTTCCTGGGGGAACGTGACAGAGGTAATGGTAGCGTCTCTCAACCAGTTCCTAGTGCATAACCTCTCACAGGCAGTGTCGGCAGATGTGCCTGTAGCGAGAGTGACAGTAGGGAGTGACACTGCTTGTGCTCCTACGGAGGAAGAGCCACCACCCAGTGGTACCGCTCGCACTGCTGATGCGGCTGTGCCTGCTGCTACTGTAACTCCCAGTATGAGCACGGACGCTAGAAGCAGCAGCACTGGTAGTGCACTGGCAGCAGCAACAGTGGCGTTGGCAGCAATGGCACTTCCGGGTATGGCGTGCACATAGTGCACTTGACTGCAGATGACAAGGAGAACACCACCAACACTGCATCAGTAGACCGAGCCATCATCAACATGTACACTCTCGCTCTCTTCTCCGATGCACTTATCATCTCCAAGACTTCTACTTTTGGCTACCTCTGCGCGTCCCTCTTTGGAGTTCCCCATGTTACATTTGTGGGGCTACACACATGCATTCCCGCTGTTTCCGAGCCTTGCATGCACTTCCCCCCCACCAATGACCGATGCCCCGACGGCAATCCACAGAAGCTGCAGCTGCTCCTAGCGGAGATGCCAGCTACGCCCCTCATGGCGTGTGCGGACAGGCCAAATGGGCTAGGCCTAAGGCCCTTGGACACTGCACAGGATGACTACAACTACCATGCTTGAGGTCCCAAGTCAAAGGGGCTCAGGCCAGGCCTGTGTGTGTGTGTGTGCATGTGTGTGGCGCGTGCGTACGTGGGTGCGTGCGTGCGTGCGTGCGTGCGTGCGTGCGTGCGTGCATGTGTGTGTGTTTTGGGATTTTTTTTCCAGGTTACCCTATTATTTCAGGGTTTGTGGCCAATGCACTCTGATTTCGAGGGTTTTGTGTCAGATTTACAACATTACATTCTAATCAGTGCAGGAAGCATAGCATTATGGGCATTTACAATGTACGGTACTGTGCATTCCAAAATGTAAGCAGGCATGCTCCAGCGCAGATTTGTGGGATGGACCCCTCTCTTGGCCTGACTGCTTGACAAACCACCTTCCATGCACCGATGAGGCGGTAGAGTGGTTTGACCTACTGTAGGTGAAACCAAGTTTTGTGACCTGGTATAACAGAATCCTTGTCCCGGTGCTTTAGGATAGCTTGGGAGCACCTCTCACTTTTTTTTTTTTTTCTGTGAAAAAACACCTGCTTTAACAGGGAGATTGTAAGGCGCAACATCTGCAAACATTCATGTTCTCAACAAATTATCTGAGTCAATCCCTGACCGCCTGGTTTTTGTTTTGGTTGAATGTACATATAGACGATGACAGGCGAATGAGACGTGTAGCGGTTTGCCAGACAGCAACGATACGCTGGTGGTTGGACAAGAACGTGAGGACCTCGAGATTCCCGTTCCCCTCGTTAGGGTTGCGAAGACAAATCATCTTTCGCGAACACTTTGCGAGATTGACGGAACCAACAGCAACTCTTGTTGGTGCCTGCTCCCGTGGTGCCACCGACGGAAACGGAATCGCAATGAGCCACGAAACGCGTGGGACGTCAGTGCCGTGCAGGTTTGGCGCGAAAGCAAGGGCAGGGATGGGGCAGTTCCCAGGGCAGACACGAACCAGACCATGCCAGGCCAGGCCTGGCCACACAACAGGGCAGGCTCGAGGGCGGGCAGACTGCATCTCCTTTCAAAACTCTGGGAATACCGAGCCGAAATCAGTCTGTGAGAGGAGCTTGGGGCAGCGAAGGATAGGGAGTGTCGTGCTGACAAGATGCCATGGCCATCAGTGGCTTGAGATAGCTTATTGTACGGAACTAGAAGCTTGATGCTGATCTTAGCTTGCTGACCTAACTTAACTCCGTTCTTTAATTAACTTATGTTATTTATGGGTAATACGCGCTCACTTACCAGCAACGGATAGCCTATTTTTTCCGTGCATCCGTTCTTAGGATCGTCTCAGAATTGTAATGCTCGTAGAGTTTCGCGACAATGACGAGTCTTTGGGGTTCGCGACGCACGTCGAGACAGCTCACGCGCGAATCGAAACGCGAGAAAAGCAAGAGACCCGAAGAGCCGAAAGAGTTGGATTTAATTCGCCTGCAGTCCACAAACTCTAGGACTCGCAAGAAGGCGGAGCTTATAAAGAAAGCTAGCGACTCGCGACGCCGGTTCCACTTTAGAGAGCTTTTGTGTATCGCGATTCCGCCAAACGCGACGCTAGAAGACGGTCATCTGCCATGGCCGCTTTGTTCCCCACCCACCACACCGGACGCATCAGGCAGAGGTCAGTTGCCAGACGCATTTGTCAGAAGTCAGTTACCGTTACCGTTACAGTCGTCCATTATGTGAGGTTGTGAAACGACTGAAAGGTTACTCACACTTAGGGTCTGTCGTCTACCGCTCTTTACCACGTAAAAGGTCTTCTTTTATGAAAACCATCAGACGCACCATCTGTGGAAACAGCAGCTGCCTTGAACGCTCATAGAACTTAAGAATACATTCGCCATGGCACTCTATAGACTAGTAATCCGGCGGATTTGAGATTTTGTACAGACCAATGTGCTATTCTGGTCACTACGAGCGTGCTCTTGTAATTCCGTTTCTGATTACGTCTTGCGCCTAGTCTCGCGGTTGCGCTTACCTCATTTGATCGTCTCTCACCTCCTGTCTCACGGTTTCGAAATGACAGTGCGGAAGGCGTCTGAGCTAGACGAGGTGATTGTTGAGGGGAAGCTGCACTTGACGCCACGCTCTCCGTCTATGCTTCTCCTACTACCCACCCCCGCACTCCCCTCCTCCCCCATCCCCCTTCTCCTCTTCTCCCCTCCTCTTTCCCCACTCCCCCGACCTTCCCCCCTCTTTACCCCCGTTCCTTCAGAGCTGACGTGGTTCCCGAACGCCAGTGCGGACGACGATTGGCTGGAAGAGATGGCCGTTACGCCCCTCTCCCTCGTCCCACGCCCACTCCCCACTCCCTTTCCCCCACCCCAACCCCCCTTCCCCCCCCCCCAGGGCTGACGTGGTTCCCGAACGCCAGTGCGGACGACGATTGGCTGGAAGAGGCTGCTACGGCCTCGCACGCCTTGCCGCCGGCTCAGGTGCGGTGCTGGGGGGTTGAGAGGTGCAAATTTAAGTCGTGAGGGTTGTCACAGGGATGTTTCGCTGTAGGGTTCAGGAATGGAGTAAGCGGGCCTGCTGCCTCTTCGTCCCTATAATTCCCCTCAACCCCATTCTCCCATGCGCAACCCCCCTCTCCCCATCCTCCTTCCCCTCCTCCCGGCCCCTCCACCCTACCTCCCCTTCCCCTCCTCGAAAACCTCACGGCTTTGTCGTAAGCAGGCAGCGAGCAGCAGCGCTGTATCTGGACACGTGCGAGAGGAGGTCGTCAAGATCGAGGAGATCTCCACAGAGATCGTGACCGTTCAGGAGATATCCACCGAGATCGGACGGCCAGCTAGGTCCCGCAGATCAGGGGCGAAAGCAGCGCGAGAAGCAGGCCCAAGCGAAGCGGAGAAGGAGAAGAAGAAAGGGAAGAAGGGGAAGAAGGGAGCCAGGTCGAAGAGAGAAGCACAGCCGCCAGATGAGGCAACTAGTGCGGACCCTAGGCTGCCTGAACGGGTGCGGCCTGCAGGAAGAGATGTTGTGTTGCCGCAAACTACAGCTGAAACACAGACGTCCAGTTTTAGCCCTGCTCCTGCTGCTGCTGGTGGTGCCGGTGCTGCTGGTGATGCCGGTGCTGCTGGTGGTGCTGGTAGGACTGGGGTTATAGCGGGTTTGGCAGCAGGGGCAGCAGCAGCAGGCGGAGCTGTAGCAGCAGGGGTGGCAGGTTTGGTTGCAAGGCGAGAGGCCAAGCCTCCAGAAGAAGCAACCAATGAGGATGCGATGGAAGGGGTGACAGGTTCGGAAGGGATGCGAGGCTCGGGAGAGGTGGGAGGTTCGGAAGGGAGAGTAGAAGGGCGGTTATCAGCAGAGGAGATGAGGGAAGACTCGAGAACGTCAGTGGCAGCCGTGCTGGCGTCAGGGGACACTGCGAGAGACCTTAGTAGTGTTGGCGACTCAGAATCTGTCGTACAAAGTCTGCCTGAACCAACAGCGCAAGCAGCAGGAACAGCGGGAGCAGCAGAAGGAACACAATCTACAGAGCCAACAGACGTAGAAGGTACAGCTGAGACAGGTGAAGGGGCTGAACCAGGCCCGAGCGGAGCAGCAGTTGCTGCTGCAGCCGGGGTTGGAGCCGGCGCAGCACTGGCAGGCGCCGTAGTAGGGAGAGCTCTAGGCGCTATTCTAGGCTCTCGAGAAGTCTCTAGAGAGGACCCCAGAGAGCAGTCCGGTGGGGGGTCGAAACGAGCCACCCCTGGGACTCCGCTAGGTGGGAGCTCGCCTGTGTCTGCAGGGGAAGGGGGGAGCAGGCGAGAGGCGAAGGCGAAGCGGAACAGGGTGGGGGAGGGCGCGTTTGGATCAGGGGAGCAGCAGGATGGAGTGTTTGGTGGGGAGGTTTCTGGGGGGAGCGGGAGGCAGGGGAGCCAGGGGCGCGGAAGCATGGGAAGAAGCAGCGGCAGTAGCGGCAGTGGCAGAGATAGGGATACGCTCCTGCAGCAGCAGCAGCAGCTGCAGCAGCAGCGGCAGCAGCAGCAGTCATGGTCGAAGCAGCCCCTACCTGGCCATGGTCCCAGCGGCGCTACTGGTATGCCTCCCATGCGCAGTAACAGCGAGCTTCCCCCGCTTCCCTACCGCAGCACCAGCGGCCTTCCCCCCCAGCCCCTACGCAGCAGCAGCGGCCTTGCTGCCCTCTCCGCGTCCACCAATAGCAATCTCCTGCAGCGGGCCGCCACGGGCAGCGGTGACCGTTGGATCTTCCACTCTGGCGCGGATCGGGACCAGCTAGTGGAGTCGGATTCGAGTGATGACTCGGACACAATGAGTGGGCGGCTGGAGGGCGGGTTGGGGGACTCGTGGGGGAGAGCGCGAGGGGGAGAGGAAGCAGGGTCGTTCAGAGTGGGGAGTTTGGCGAGTCAGGGGTCTAGAGGCGGGGGCATGAGTCCCGTATCTGAAGTAGGGGAGCAGGGAGCGGGTTCCATATCCGGGAGAGCGAGGGGCGGGTTATGGCATGAGGCTCCTCGGCCTAGCAGTGCGGGCAAGTCCGGGAGGTCCCGGCTAGGGAAGAGATCGCCTAGAGGGTCGTCTCTGGGGGCTGGGATGCTGGAGCGAGTTGCAGGCGGGACGGCGGACAGCAGAGGGAGTTTTGGCACAGGGGCGGAGATCAACAGAGCGAGTAAGAGCATGCGGGGGCTGCCTGTGGAAGGGTTGGCTAGCGCTGGGGCTAGCGGGGCGTGGAGCTCGTCAGATGGCGAGGGGAGTGTGGAGAGGAGGGGAGCAGCAGCGGTGGCTCAGCCGGTAGTTGTGGGGTTTGTAGGGCCTGCTAGACCGGGGACACCTGTTTCGCTGACTAGACTTGGGTCTGGGGCTCCTGTGCTGCGCCCTGCGACGTCTGGGGGGTTGTTGCTGGAGGATGTGGGGAAGTATGATGACTGGGTGGTGTATGAGAGTGAGGGGGAGGAGGAGGAGGTGCAGAGTAGGCTTGTGAGAGGGAGGGGGAGAGGGGAGGTGGAGAAGAGGGTGGTGCAGGAGAAAGGGGTGGCGGGGGTTGTGGATAAGAGGGAGGTGAGGGAGGGAGGGCAGGTGAAGGGTGTAGGAGCAGGAGCGGCAGTGGCAGCAGCGGCAGGGGCAGGGGCTGCGGGGATGATGGTTGGGAATGCGGGGCGGAGGAAAGGGGCAGAGGCGGACGTGTGGAGAGCAGGGCAGGAGGATTCTGATGACTCGGACTCTGAAATCAAGCATGAGGCAGGCTGGGGGCCTGCCTCACAGCAGCAGCAGCACCAGCAGCAGCAGAACGGATTCATGTTCAGCAGCCAAGGGGGAGCGCCTGGGGGTTGGTTTCACCCGGGGGAGGTTCATCCAGGGGGGATTCAGCCCCAGTCTGGCGCAAGGCATGCGCCCCAGCCACCCACCAGTCCCCGACCATCATCCCCCCGGCCTCTTCCTTTTGCCTCTAGGTCCCGGTCCCCTGCCCCCGCTCCTCCTCACCCCCAGCAGCAGCTCCCCCCTCGTCCTGTCAGCCCTCCTAACGCCTCCTCCTCTCAGCATGGCCCTTCGCAGCCCCACCCGTTTTCGTCAGGAGGATCAGGTAAGCCGCGCATACCCCCCATCCCGCCGGCTTATGGCCACTCCCCTGCGTATGCCGCGCCTGCTGCTGCGTCTGCTGCTGTGCCGGGTTTCGCCCCACACCCGTTCGCCCCGGGTGGTTCTGCAGCAGCAGCAGGGGCTGTGCCTGGGGCCCAGCAGGCAGGAGGGCAGCAGCAGGGGCAGCAGCAGTCGTGGGGCGGATCTGTGGCTGGTTTCTTTGCAGGGGCAAGCGCGTTTGTGTTTGGGGCGAAGCATGACGGGCATGCAGGGAGGGAGGCAGGGAGGGAGGCAGGCAGGGAGGGGCAGCAAGGGAAGGAATTGACACAGGCAGGTGATGCCGCGGTTGGGCTAAGGGACGGGGAGCAAGGGGGCTCTGGGGCAGCAGGTACAGGAGCTGTAGCAGGTGTAGCGGCTGTAGCGAGTGGGGGTAGTGGCAGTGGCAGTGGCAGCGCCAGTGGCAGTGGTAGTGCTATGCGCCCTCCTCGCCCTCCTTCTCTTGCTATTCCTGGAGCAACGGGTACAGCCATTAGCCCTGGTGGTGGCCGCTATACCACCCATGCACAGGCAGGAGCGAACGGAGAGGCAGCAGAACGAGAAGCAGCAGCCGCTGTTGCTGGCGCTGCTGGTGCTGCTGGCGCTGCTGGTGCTGCTGGTGCTGCTGGTGCTGCTGGCGCTGCTGGTGCTGCTGGTGCTGCTGGCGCTGCTGGTGCTGCTGGTGCTGCTGGTGCTGCTGGTGCTGCTGGTGCTGCTGGTGTGTTTGCGGAGGGGCATGAGGCTCTTATGTCCCCCATTGCGTTCGTTACAGTGTCACCTGCTAAGAGCACAGGGAGAGGCACAGACGGAGCTGCATTGCCAGGGGCAGCAGCAGCAGCAGCAGCAGCAGCGGCGGCGGTGCCTGGGAGAGTGATGGGAGCAGCAGCAGAGATGGGGGTGATGAGTCAGCAGCCCGCACAGGGGTACCGGCCTGGGTCGGGGATTGGTAGTGGGTGGAGTAAAGGGTCCGGTGCTAGGGCGGGTGGGGTTGGTATAGGGTGGGGGGAGGAGGAGGAGAGTGAGGAGGCGGAAAGTGAGGAGGCGACGGAGGAGACTGAAGAGTATGAGGAGGAAGAGGAGGAAGAGGAGGAAGAGGAAGAGGAGGAGGAGGAGGTGGAAGAGACGGAAGAAGAGGAGGAGATGGAGTACAGTAGTGAAGAGGATAGTGGGGAGGGCAGTGAGGAGGGGAGTGAGGAGGTAACTGAAGAGGAGAGTGTGGAGGTTACTGAGGAGGCAACTGAGGAGGGACGTGAGGAGGATGAGGAAGACGAGGAAGAGGAGGAAGATGAGGAAGAGGAGGACGATGAGGAAGAGGAGGAAGAGGAGGAAGATGAGTATGAGAGTGCAGGTGCGTGGGCGGGCAGACCGTTTCTGGCACAGTCACAGGGAGGCACTCCCACGGGCTACAGCGGCATGAAAACCCCCGATGCAATCGGAGGCATCGTGTTTATTAACGAGTATGGCGCCGCCCCGCCCTCCCCTGCTTTGGGTGCTAGTTCAGTGGGTACAGGAGGGGGTACGAGTGGGGCCAGCACGCCGTTGAGTGGGGGAGCTGGTGTGGGGATGGGTGGGGGGAGTGGGGCGATGGGGGGTGGAAGCTCGCCTAGTGGTAGGCCAGGGGAGGATGAGCGTGTGGTTGTGGTTTTTAACAAGTCGAGATTTTCGCCCACTGCTGCTGGTGCTGCTGCTGCTGCTGGTGCTGGTGCTGCTGCTGCTGGTGCTGCTGGTGGTGGTCTTTTGTCTGATACTAAAGGGTCTGGGACCCTGGTGGTGAGGATTGGGAGAGGTGCGGAGGAGGAGGGGAGTGAGGAGGAGGAGGGGGAGGGTGGAAGTGAGGGGTGGGATGGAGGGGAGAGTGGGGAGGAGGGGAGTGAGGGTCGGAGTGGGATGGAAGGAGAGAGCGAGGAGGCTGGGAGTGAGGAGGGGAGTGGGTTTGAAGGAAGTGGTGAGGGAGAAAGTGAGGAGAGTGATGAAGGGGAGGAGAGTGGGACGGAAGGGAGTGAGGTGAGGGGAGGCAGGGAGGAGGACGAAGATGGGGACTTGAGTGCGGTGGAGAGTGGTGCTTCTGGAGGGAGTGAGGAGAGTGAGGAGGAGAGTGAGGAGGGGAGCGATTCAAGCCTTAGCCCTGTGGGGAGCTCAGACGAGGGAGAGACTGAGTACGTGGGGAGTGGGGAGAGTAGTGAGGAGGAGAGTGGGAGTGAGGAGGAGAGTGGGAGTGAGGAGGAGAGTGGGAGTGAGGAGGAGAGTGGGAGTGAGGAGGAGAGTGGGAGTGAGGAGGAGAGTGGGAGTGAGGAGGAGAGTGGGAGTGAGGTGGAGAGTGGGAGTGAGAGCGAGGGGACGGCAAGTGGTTCGAGTGAAAGCGAGGGGAGTGAGGAGACAGGGTCGAGCGACGATGAGGATGGGACAACTTTGGACGGCACATGGGACGGCACAATGGACGGCACAATGGACGGCACAATGGACGGCACAATGGACGGCACAGTGGACAGCACAATGGACGGCACAGTGGG
This sequence comes from Closterium sp. Yama58-4, assembly GCA_947470075.1. NCBI lineage: Eukaryota > Viridiplantae > Streptophyta > Zygnematophyceae > Desmidiales > Closteriaceae > Closterium > Closterium sp. Yama58-4. The sequence continues at coordinate 219,323 of CANIUD010000413.1, read as the reverse complement.
CGGCACAATAGACGACAGAACGCTGGATGGGACAGAGGATGTGACTCCAAGAGGGAGTGACACTATGGAGAGGACTTTCACTTTGGAAGAAACCGAGACAGCTGTTAGTGAGACGACGCTGGGAAGGACGTTGACTAGAGAGAGGAGTGGCACTATTGAGGGGAGTGAGCTTATAGAGGGGACGGATGCAATGGGGCGAAGTATCACGTTTGAGACAGTGGGGAGGACTAATACGTTTGAAGGCAGTGGGACTATAGAGAGAAGTGATACTATGGAGGGGAGTGGCACTATTGGGAGGAGTGACACTATGGAGGGAACTGAGGCTATGGGTAGAACCAACACGTTTGAAACGCTGGGCGAGACTGGAACTTATGAAGGAAGTGATATTATGGAGGGGAGTGAGACTATGGAGGGGAGCGGTACCATTGAGAGGAGTGGCACTATTGAAAGGAGTGGTACTATGGAGGGGAGCGAGACTGCTGGGACAGCAGACAGAACTCTGACTCTGGAGGGAACTGATGTTCCGAGTGACAGTGAAAGGGGCGGCCGTAGGAGAGCAGACAGTGACAGGAGCGGAAGTGAGAGGGATGGTAGCTCATATCACGGGGATAGCTTATCCGAGGGGAGTGAGGAGAGGGAGGGGAGTGCGGAGAGGGAGGAAAGTGAGGAGAGTGATGGGACAGAGAGTGTGGAAGATGGTGACACTATGGGGGATAGTGACAGTATGGAGGGGAGTGAGGCGGTGAGCAGGAGTGCAGCGAGCAGGAGCAGAGGAGGGTACAGTGACGATGTTGTGCTTATAGAGGTGGTGACTGTAACGGGGTCTAGAACCAGTGGGACCCGGGAGGACTTGTCGAGTGTGCGGGGGATGAGTGAGATTGGGAGTGAGATGGGGAGGAGTGAGATGAGTAGGAGGAAGAGAGTGGGGAGTGAGAGGTGGGGTAGTGATACAGATGGGACAGAGACAGAGGGGAGTGAGTCAGGCACAAGTGGGAGTGAGGAGAGTGGGAGTGAGGAGAGTGGGAGTGAGGAGAGTGGGAGTGGGAGGAGCAGCAGGAGTGGAAGCGACGAGAGTGAGGGTAGTGAGAGTGAGGGTAGTGAGAGTGAGGGTAGTGAGAGTGCGAGTCACAGCTCAGCAGCGTCTGAGGAGTATGACTCCCATTCGCACAGCAGTGATGGTTCCGAGTCTGAAAGCGGTTCGGAAAAAGGAAGCCTTCACTCTGGCTCCCACACAATCAGCCCTCATACAACTCTCACCCGAGGGTCTGCTTCAGACGTTTCTGCGTCTGAGGTTTCAAGGTCGGAATCTGGTGGGGGAAGGTCAGATAGTGATGGGGCGCAGTCAGAGGAAGATTCTGACGAATCGGGGTCTGAGAAGGTGTCCAGGTCAGATTCTCATGCTTCGAGGTCAGCATCACGTGCTTCCAGGTCAGCATCGCACCGTTCCAGGTCAGCGTCGGATGCTTCAGGAGGTGCGGGAGCGAGCAAAAGCGGGACTGCTGCAAGCCGCAGCCATTCGGAAGCAAGTCGAAGCCCGTCTACTGCAAGCCCGTCTCCTGGCACAGAATCGTGTCCTAATGGATCACTCAATAAGGGGTCGTTGGAAAGCGAGTCCCAGTTGGGAAGTAAGAGTGGGTCTGATGGGAGTGGGTCTCAAGCGAGCAAGTCCCATGCTCGTACATCCCACTCTAGCGGGACTCATGCGAGCAGCTCTCACGGGAGTAGGTCTCACGCGAGTAGGTCTCAAGCTAGTAGTGGGGCGCACACTAGCGGTTCGCAAGGTAGCGAGTCGGAGAGGAGCAAGTCAAAGGGAAGCGGCTCAGAGAGGAGCGATTCGGAATATGAGAGTAAGGGTACAGGGTCTGAGGAGGAGGAGAAGGGTGAGGGGTCCAGCAAGAAGAGCAGTGAGAGGTATAGCGATATTGGTAGTGGGAGCGAAGGGAGAAAAGAGAGCGAGAGTGTGAGGAGTGCGAATAATGCTGCCGTTGGTGCTGCTAGTCCCAGCCGTGAGCTTGGGACGCCGACGAGTGGGACGCCGACAGGTGGCGCTGCATCATTGGCAGATGCGATGCGGTCGCCGGGATGGAAGAGACCTCTCACTGTGAAGGTGGGGGGAGGCTCCCAAGAGCCTAGTTCAGGGGAGGAGGAAGAGGAGGAGGAGGAAGAGGAGGAGGAGGAAGAGGTGGAGGAAGAAGATGAGGAAGAGAGTGAGGGTGTTACTGCAACTGAGGAGGAGGGAAGCTCGATTGAGGATGAGGATGAAGAGGAGGAGAAGGAGCAGGAGGAGAGTGTGTTTACAGAGGATAGGAGCTCAGAGGGAGAAGGGAGTTTGGCGAGTGACAGGAGGACAGAGAGTGAGAAGGGCTCGGAAGAGGATGAAGACGAAGAGGAGGAGCAGGAGGAGAGTGTGTTCACAGATGACAGGAGCTCAGCGGCAGGGCAAAGCACAGAGAGTGACAGGCGTTCAGAAGGGGACAGGTCAGATGGTGACAGGTCAGAGGAGGATCGGATGTCAGAGGGAGAAGGTGATACGGAGGAGGAAGGAGGGGAGAATGTTGGAAGCGAGGAGGAGAGGATGGCAAAGATGCTTCGAGCAGAGAGCAAGAGGCGGTTTGATGCGGTTCTGGGGCAGCTGAAGGGGCAGTTGAAGGTTCTGCTGAAGCAGGATTCCCAGGGGAGCGGGCAGTCTGAAGGCAGTGAGGGGATTGGGGAGGGGAGTGAGGAGGGGAGTGTTGAGGGGAGTGAGGGGTTTGAGGGGTCTGATAGGAGTGGAGTGAGTGTGGGAGATGGGAGGAGAGAGGAGGAGAGTGGGGAGGGTGAGGAGGAGTATGAGTCGGCGAGTGAGAGAGAGGGAGAGTCGCAAGAGGAGGATGATTATGGTTCCAGAAGTGAGAGGGAGAGTGAGAGGGAGAGTGAGAGCGAAGGAGGAAGGCAAGAAGAGGACGATGAGGGGTGGGTGGAGGATGGAGCAAGGGATTCGGTTAGGAGTGGTTCGGAGGAAGCCTGGGTGGAAGGCAGTGAGGAGGAACAGCATGACTCAGAAGAAGGGGAGGGGAAGGAGGAGGGGGAAAGGGAAGAAGAGGAGGAGTACGGTTTCTCATCAGAAGATGAAGCCTCTGCTGGTGTGCCTGCTGCTGCAGTAGTCACTGCAGCTGCTGCAGCTGCCCCCGTTGCCCTACCTTCTCTAGTAGCTCAAGCTGCGCCACCTGCCCCACATGCCCCACCTGCCCTTACTGGCCCAGCACCCCCAGCACCCCTAGCAGCCCCAGCAATTCCAGCACCCCCTGCAGCCCCAACAATTCCAGCAGTTCTAGCTCCCCCCACAACCCCAGCTTCTCCAGCCTCCCCAGCAGCCCCCCCTCAGAGGTTCCACCACCCACAGCCGCCCACCACGCCCTCCCTGCAGCCATCCCCACCCTCCCTCGCGTTCCGCCGCTCCTTCAAGCGCCCCCAGCCGCTGCGCCCCTCCTCCGCCTCGCCCCTCTCCCCGCCGCATCCCTTTGCACAAGCGTCTCGGTCTGCTGCCAGCACGCCACAGAGCACGGGAGGGTCGTCTGGAGCTTCCACGCCCCGCAGTGCCACCGCTGCTGCTATTGGCGCCTCCGATATTGCTGGCTCTCGCTTTGCAGCTGCAGGTGAGTCTCCCTCTCCCCTTTACCGGCCATCGTCCCCCGCTTCTGATTCTGCTGCGTTTGCTGCTTCTGCTCCTGGAGCGCCTGTGTCTGGTTCGCCTGTGTCTGGTTCGCCTGTGCTTGCTGCCGCACCCGCACGTGCTTCGCCTGGCCCTGCTGCCTCTGCTGCTGCTCCTCCTCCTCCTCCTCCTCCTCCTCCTCCTCCTCCTCCTCCTGCCTCTGTTGTTGCCCCTCCTCCTGCTGCCTCGGCTGTTGCCCCTCCTGCTGCCCCTCGTGCTGCCTCTGCTGTTGCTGTCTTGTCTGCAGGTCCCAGCAAGGAACCCCAACCAGTGCAAGCAAGAGATTACCGCACAGCAGGGCTGCCAACCAATCAGGAGCGTCCAGCTGGAAAAGCAGAAGCAGCAACGTCAGCAGCTGCAGCAGCCACTGCAGCAGTGCCTAGTGGCGAGCCATCCAAGGCAATTCCAGCCGCCTCTCCTGCCCTAGCCCCTGCTGCTGTTCCCCCAACTGCCTCCCCTGCTAGCGCCCAAGCTGCACCCCCTGCTGCACCCCCTGCTGCCACCTCCGCTGCAACTCTGGCTGCATCTCCTGCAGTGTCCCCAGCTGTGTCTCCCAAGCCGAGTACCAGCTCCTCTCCCTCCCGCGGCGTCTCTGCTTGGACCTCCCTCTTCCGGCCCCTCTGGGGCACCTCGCCTGCTACTGCTGCCGCTGCCGCTCCCGCTGATGGTGCTGATGGTGCTTCTGCCGGTGCTGCAGCTTTTACAGAACCGGTAGCGCCTTCAGAATCAACAGGGCCTGCAGCAGCCGTCCCGCAGCCAGTTGCCCCACCTGTAATAGCACCTGCTCCAGTAGTACCTGCACCAGTAGTGCCTACACCCATAGCGCCTGCACCAGTAGTACCTACACCAGTAGCACCACCACCAGTAGCACCACCACCAGTGGCACCACCACCAGTAGCACCACCACCACCAGTAGCACCACCACCACCAGTAGTAGCACCTGCACCAGTAGTAGCACCTGCAGCAGTAGTAGCACCTGCACCAGTAGTAGCACCTGCAGCAGTAGTAGCACCTGCACCAGTAGTAGCACCTGCAGCAGTAGCTCCTGCACCAGTAGAACCTGCACCAGCCCCTGCAGTAGCAGCCGCTGCTGCCGTTGGAAGGAAGACCGCTCCCCCTTTTGCTCCTCTCCCCACACCTTATCACCAGTATTCTCCTCCTCAGAACCCACCCGATCCGTCCCAGCATCCTCCCCCTCCTCCCCAGTACTCCCCTCCTTCATCCACTCCAGAGTCGTCTCCCCTTCCCTTGTCTCACCCCCCTGAACCCATTCCCACCGTCCTCCATCCAATGGACCCACGAGCACATCCAGTTTCCAGTTCTCACACCACCGCCGCTCCCACCGCCCATGCTACAGCTGCTCCTACTGGCCATGCTACAGCCTCGCATCGCCCCCACTCTGCTGCTTCTCCCGTCCCCCCTGTCCTCCACCCACTGGACCCACGAGCGCAGCAGCAGCTGCCAGCAACACAGGTGGCTGAAAGGGCTAAAGGCCTTCAAGCGACCGAAGGGAACGAAAGGACTGAAGGGATCCGGGATGGGGTTTTCCCTGTAGGTGCTCTGGTGCATGGTTTGTCGGCCGACTCTGATACCATGTCTGCCGGATCCAGGCATGATGCCTATGCTCATGCTGACGCCCTCCCCCATGCTGGCACTGGTGCTGGCGCTGGTGCTGATGCTGGTGCTGATGTTGGTGCGAGTGGGAAAGGCAAGTACGGAGCAGAGTTAGTCCCTCCGGCGTTGGTCCCCGGTGGTGCAGGCAGCTCGCAGGGGTCCAGCCGGCCCGAGTCAAGGGAGTCAACGGAGTCAACCAGGGCGAATAGTGAGTCACCTGAGAAAGGTGTGTCAGCAGCAGTTGGAGGAGCAGAAAGTGGAGGGTTGGAAAGAGCGGTGGAGAGGTGTGTGGAGAGAGGGGATGGGGTGGTAGCGACAGAGGCATGGGTGCTTGCAAGCATGCGACAAAGAAAGAGGCTTCAAGGAGGCTCGGAACAAGGCTCGGACGAAGGCTCGGAAGGAGGCATGGGAGGATGCTTGGAGGGAAGCTTGGAGGTAGCAGCTGTGGGTGACTCAACAGAGCGTTCCTTTATGGGGGGGCCTGTTGAAACGGGGCCTGCTGCTGTGGTGAGTCTGATGGAGCAGGGTTCAGCTGCTGTAGGTGCTGCAGGTGTGAGTGTGGAGGAGGGGAGGAATGAAGGGGAGAGTGAGGGCAGGGAGGAGGAGGGTGGCGGGAGTGAAGCGGATGCAAGAGTGAGTGACGAGGAGAGTGAGAGTGGTAGTGAAGAAGAGAGTAGGAGCAGTGTGGGAGGGAGTGAGGATGGGAGTGATGGTGAGAGTGAGGGGGAAAGTGTTGATGGAAGTGGACTGAGCGCGGAAGGAAGTGAGGGAAGCAGTGAGACAGGGAGCAGTGAGGGAGAGAGCGAGGGAGAGAGCGAGGGAGAGAGTGAGGGAGGGAGTGGGGAGAGTGAGGAGGAGAGTGGGGAGGAGAGTGAGGGTAGTGTGACGGAGACAGATGCTGTGACTCGGACTAGCTACTCAGGGAGTGAGGGGGAGGAGACAGAGAAAGAGGATGGGTCGAGCGAAGGGGAGAGTGGGAGCGAGGAGAGTGAGAGTGGGGAGAGTGAAAGTGGAGAGAGTGAGAGTGAGGGGCAAAGTACCGTAGGAACGACGAGTGTGGTACGGGAGGGAGGAGCGGGGGGTTCAGCTTACGCTGATACAGAAACAGCAGAGTCAGAGACAGTGGCAGAAACAGAAACCGAGGCCGAAACAGAGACAGAAGCGGAGGGGAGGAGTGAAAGGGCAGGGTTGGAGGTGGATGGAGAGAGTGTGGTGACGGAGGAAGGGGTGCTGATAGAGGTGGAGAGTGTGGCGAGTGTGGTGGGGAGGGGGAGTGTGGTGGGGAGGAGTGAGGGAGTGAGGGTGGACAGTCTGTTGATAGAGGTCGAGAGTGTGGTTGGGGCGGAGAGTGTGGTGGGAGGAGGGAGTGTATTTGGAGGGGAGAGTGTGGTGGGCGGAGGGAGTGTGTTTGGAGGGGAGAGTGTGGTGGGCGGAGGGAGTGTGTTTGGAGGTGAGAGTGTGGTGGGCGGAGGGAGTATACTGGGAGAAGAGAATGTGATTTTTGAAGCGGGAGAAGAGGCAGAGGAAGCAAGCACTAAGGAAGGAGGAGAGTTAGACAGGAGCGAGGGGAGTGAGGGAGTGGAAGGACATGGGAGTGAGGGGAGTGAGGGAGTGGAAGGACATGGGAGTGAGGGGAGTGAGGGAGTGGAAGAAAATGGGAGTGAGGGGAGTGTGTGGAGCGAACATATCAGTGATGAGGAGGGGTCAGGTGGTGAAAGAGAGAGTGTGGGGAGCGGAAGGGAGAGGCAGGAGGAGGCTGTGAGTGAGGGAATGGTGAGTGCGAGGGATGAGATGCATGATGAGAAGCTCAGTAGTAGGGGGAGCGAATCGTCAACAGACTTCGAAGCTGAACAAGAAAAGGAGGAAGAGCAGGAGGAAGAAGAGGAAGTGCCTGTGTCAGTGGCAGCAGAAGTCGACACACCAGCAGCACCTGCGAGTCATGATGAGAATCTCAGTGTAGGACCAATAGAATCTGAAGAGGAAGAGGAAGAAGAGGAAGTACCAGTGTCAGTGGCAGCTGAAGACAGCACACCAGCAGCACCTGCACAGGTAGCGGCAGCAGCAGCACCAGCGGCAGCAGTTTCAGCAGCAGTAGCAACAGCAGCTGAGCCGGTAATAGTGGCAGCAGCAGCAGAACCAGTGGCAGTAGCAGCAGCAGTGCCTGCTACTGCAGCAGCTGCAAAGCCTGCGGATGTGGCAAAGCCTGCTGACGTGGCAAAACCTGCTGACGTGGCACAGCCTGCTGACGTGGCCAAGGCTGCGGCCGCAGCAAGGGCTGCTGACATGTCGCTGGCAGCGCTGATGGCGAGGACGCCCGATGCCAGGCCGGTGACTCCGGTGCGGCACAGAACATGGCTAGAGGTGCTGCAGAGCCATGCAGTGCTGTCGGAACTGGTGAGTGTGTGGTGCATGGTGGTATCGTATGGTTTAAGACTTGTAAGGGTGTCCCAGAGTGATGTAACAAGTGTCACGCCAGTCACTGCGGGCGCAGAACATGGCTGGAGGTGCTGCAGAGCCATGCAGTGCTGTCGGAACTGGTAAGTGACACCGGTGCTAAACCCAGAACCTCAAGAGAGAGAAATTCTTAACCTCAAAATCTTGGCTGGAGGTGCTGCAGAGCCATGCCGTGCTGTCGGAACTGGTGAGTGGAAGAGACTCCTCCAGACCCTAACCATAAAGCCTCCTATCCCTTGAACCCTGGCTGGAGATGCTGCAGAGCCATGCGGAACTGCAACCCTTAATCTTCTCTGCACTTCCCAACCTGCCCCATTGTGTCGCTCTGCAGATGACGGAGGAGGACATGGGTGCGCTGCAGTTCCTGTGCTCCGTGGACTTTTACAAGTCTCAACACAGCATGGTGTGATATTCATGGTTCAAGGTTTTGGGTTTCGGATTTCGGGCACCATATCTTTCTGCTGTGTCTGTGTGACGTGGCAGCATGATGTGTGTGTGGCATCCTTTTTTTCGTGTTTTTTTTTTTTCCCAAACCAAACTGCGTCACCACAACCTTGCACTTTCTGATACAATTATCACTTGGGTTGTGTGTCTATGACTGTCCTTTTCCCCTGCCTCCAGGATTTCCGGGTGGACTTTCTCTTTGATGCCAATCCATTCTTCACCAATGCATATGTATGCCTACCTGCCTACCTACCTTTATGCACGTCCTTTCAACTACTACAGTTTCAGTTTTTGCTGATTCTTGGCTTCATCAGTGCTTTTCCTGCTTCCTCATCCCGCCACATTGAGCCCGATTTGGCTTGGTATGACCCCAAACGCTAAACCCCAATCCCTCAATCCTCAATTCTCAAACCCCAAACACTGAACCGCGAACTCTTTTTCGTGTGCAGCTAAGCCGCGTCTTTGCTGTGGCGAGAAACCCCAAGGCCGACCCAATCATCATGTCCATTCACTGGTATGTATGTCTGTATGTACTACTACTATACTATGAGTGGTAATCGCAGCCATGGAATTGGTGGGTGTGTGGGCGGCAGTTGGACGAAAAACAGCAAAAGATTGACACCTAACAGTCATGGAGGGAAAGAAGAGGCGTGACCCTCACGTTTCTGTCCATACTTCCTTCCTGTGCCGTCCCCTTCCACTTCCAGCACCCCTATTGCCTGGCAGCCAGGCGGGGACTTCACCAAGCAGCGCATGGGGTGGTTTGGATGGGCTGCTGCCACTCTGACGCAGGGAGGGAAGGGTGTTGAGTGGGACCTCACGTCTTCATGCCCCCTGCCCCTCTTTTTTCGTTTCCACCCAGCACCCCCATTACATGGCAGCCAGGCCGGGACTTAACTAAGCGCCGCACGGGGTGGTTCGGATGGGCTGCTGCCACTCGGATGTAGGGAGGGAAGGGGTGCGAGCTCACCTCTCCATGCTTTGTCCCTTCCCCTTTCACACCCTCCCAGCACCCCTATCGCCTGGCAGCCAGGCAGGGACCTCACCAAGCGACGCACGGGGTGGTTCGGCTGGGCTGCTGCCACTCTCACTCAGGGAGGGAAGGGAGGCGGTGCTGCTGCAGGTGGTAACAAGAACAGCTTCTTTACACTGTTTGCCTCTCGACCTGCTCTCTCTGCGTCTGAAGCCAACGAGGAGGCTGTGGTGAGTGGTGCTGGTGGCAAGTCCTGGTGCTGCTGGTAGTGCTGTTACCGCTGGTGCGACTGCTGGCCGGAACAGCTTCTTTACACTGTTTGCCGCTCGACCTGCGCTCTCTGCTTCTGAAGCCAATGAGGAGGCTGTGGTGAGTGGGGTGCTGGCAGCGCTGGTGTCGATTTTGTTCTGCTGGTGCTGCTGGCAACAATGGTGAGTGGTGGTAGTGCTGGCAGAAGCAGCTTCTTTTCTTTCTTTGCCTTACTCGTGTCGAATCACTTAGAAGCAGCTTTCAGAATCTTTCTGACCAGCGACCACTATTCTTGCTGAACGATCTATCTCCTTTTTCCCCTCATCGTTTCCCCATGAGCCACCCATCAGCGCATGAAGATGCTGGAAGAAGCTGCGCTCTCACCAACGGTCTCCTGCTTGCTTAAATCCCTCCAACCCTCCCCCTCCGCCCTTTCCCCACCCTCCCCTGCCTTTCCCTCCTCCTTCACACCCATCAGCGCATGAAGATGCTGGAAGAGGCAGCTCTCACCAACGGTCTCCTGGAGTGAGTTGCCTGCCTGCCTACCCTTTCTCAGAAAAAATTAACGCCGTCATCGTTCTCCTTTATGTATTTACGTCATCTCAGTTGTTTTTCTTCTCTTCTGTGTCTCAGTTTTTTTTTTTTCGTCTTCCTTTTACGGACAGCCCAGGAGTTGCAATTCGGCGTTGGGTACTAATTGGTCAGTAATTCTTAAAAGTAACATAATTTTTATCATTTTTTTTTCCGATGCAGGTCATCAGAAGGTCCTGTGGTGTCGAGCTTGCTCCGCTGGTACACTGTAAAGTCGCTGGGGGGTGGAGAGGAGGAAGAGGTGGAAGAGGAGGAGAAAGAAGCAGAGGAGGAGGAAGAGGAGCAGGTGGAGGAGGAGGAGACGAAGAAAGCTGGGAGAGCTGAAGCTGTAACAACTTTGGAGACGTCTCAAAAAGCGAGTCCTGCAGGGAAGCAGGCAGATGGCCGTCCTAGAATCGAGGAGGAGGGAGAGAGGGTGGAAGTCGGCAGTGTGGCTGTGCTGCAGGATGTGAGAGAAGATGAAAGGCAATTGGTGGAAGGCGAGAGGAAGGAGGAGTTGATACAACGGGAGGAGGCAAATGAGCGGCCTAGTTTCGAGGAGGGAGAGAGGGCGGAAGGCAGTGTGGCTGTGCGACAGGATGTTAGAGAAGATGATAGGCCAATGGTGAAAGGAGAGAGGGGAGAGGAATTGATTCAACGAGAGGAGGAAGAGAAGCAAGTAGAAGAGAGAGAGGAGGCCGCGGAAGTGAGGCAACCAGAGGAGGTGGGGCGAGAGGGAGAGGGTCCGAGGCTTAGGAGAGAGGATGGGGTGGAAGGAGCAGGGAGGAGAAGCGCTGGGGGGGAACTGAACCATCATGTGGAATCAGAAGATACAGCAGCTGTGCATGCAGGAGGCAGGTGGGAGGAGGAGGAGAATGAGGAGGAGGAGGAGGAGGGGGCAGAAGAGGAAAAGAGTGCAGGGGCGCGTGTGAAAGAGGAGTCTGCACTGGAAGTAGCAGCAACAAGTGATGCTGAGGGGGAAAGTGAGACGGATGAGAGTGAGACGGGTATGAGTGAGAGAGTGAGGAGTGCGAGGGAGGAGAGGGAGAGAGAGGAAAGTGGGAGAGGGGAGAGTGACGGTGGCATGAGTGGCGTTGAGCAGGATAGCTGGCCTGGTAAGGGGAAGGCAATCGGGGCAATGCAGGTCCAGAAGTTGAAGGATGGAGGGGAAGGAGCAGTAGGAGATGAGTACGAGGAGGAGAGAGAGGGAGAGGAAATTGAGAGGGAGGAGAGCGACAGTGTTATGAGCGACACTGAACAGGACAGCTGGCTGGGTGAGGGGAGGGCAATGGGGGAAGTGCAGGTCCAGAAGTTGAAGGATGGAGGAGAAGGAACGGCAGAGGATCAATACGAGGAGGAAGGGAGCGTTGAGGAGGAGGAAAGTGATATTTATGAGAGAGGGGACGAACTGAGGGGCGATGACCTGAGGGGCGATGACCTGAGGGGCGATGACCTGAGGGGCGATGACCTGAGGGGCGATGACCTGAGGGGTTCCAGTGGCAGTCTAGGGGATGCCATGCCAGGCATGGCAGGGGGAGGTGGGGTTGAAGGGGGAGAAGAAGGCGCAGCGATAGGGACAGAGACAGGGGCAGGGGGAGTGGGGGGTGTAGTAGTCGGGGCAAGGGAGGGAGAGGATTCGTGGATCGGGGTCCCTGTGGGTGGGAGGAGAGAGAGTAGAGAGGGCCGTGATAGGGGAGCGTTGCGATACGAGGGAGTAGGGAGTGAGGGGGAGAGTGAAGGAGAGAGTGAAGGGGGGAGCGAGGGAGGGAGCGAGAGGGGGAGCGATCGGGGGAGCGAAGGAGGGAGCGATGGGGGAGGGAGTGGGCAGGGGAGTTCAGTAGAGGGCGAGCTAGCAGAGCTGATGCATGCAGTGGATGGGCACTCGCTGCCCTTCTGGCATGCTGTGGCTGCCACAGGCGGAGATGGGCTCGTGGGACTGGAGGGCCGGGAGGAACTGGAGGGTCTGGAGGGACTGGAGGAACTAGAGGGAGTAGAGGGGGTAGAGGGAGTAGAGGCTCTGAAGGGGGCTGATGCTGGTGCTGCTTCTGCCGCAGGTGTGCCTGCTCGCTCCCGTACAGGGACTCCAATGCCAGGCATCCGTGCTGCTGCATTGCCGCTTGCCACAGCTGCTTCTGCCGTTGCTGGGGCAGCTGCTGCTGCTCCGTCTTCTGCTGCGCCTTCCATGTTCTCGCGAGCAGGAACACCCATGCCGGGTGTCCGCCCTTCTGGCTTACCTCCTCCTCCTCCTCCTCCTCCTCCTCCTCCTCCTCCTCCTCCTGTTCCCGGTGGTGCTGCTTCTCGTGCTGCTCTGCCTGCTGCTCCCGCCTTTGCCTCCTGTGCCGCTACTCCCATGCCGGGCGTGCATGCTGCTTCTGCTTTGCCTCCTCCAGTTCCTCCTTCTGCTGCTGCCGCTGCAGCATTCTCTCGTTCTACTACTCCCATGCCTGGTGTGCATGGCGCTCTTGCTCCTGCTCCTCATCCTTCCAGGGCAGTAACACCCATGCCCGGTGTCCATTCTTCTGCTGCTCCTGCTGCTGCTCCTGCAACATTCTCTCGTGCCACTACACCCGTGCCTGGTGTCCATTCTCCTGCAGCAGGCTCCACTGCTCCTCCCCCTGCAACCACTTCTCCTCCTTCGTTCTCCCGCACTCTCACGCCCATGCCTGGCCTCCCCCCTCCTCCTGCTCCTCCTCCTCCTCCTGCTTTCGTCAGGGCAGTGACGCCTATGCCTGGGCTTGCGCCTGCTTCTAGTGCTGCTAGTGCTCCGAATGCACCTGCTGCTAGTTCAGCATTTTCCTCCAGGGCAGTGACGCCCATGCCTGGGGTTTCACCTGCTGCAAGCTTCCCCCCTCCACCTGTTCCCCATCCTCCTCATCCTGCCACTAGTGCTGCAGGTTCAGCATTCTCCTCCAGGGCAGTGACGCCCATGCCTGGGGTTTCACCTGCTGCAAGCTTCCCCCCTCCACCTGTTCCCCATCCTCCTCATCCTGCCACTAGTGCTGCAGGTTCAGCATTCTCCTCCAGGGCAGTGACGCCCATGCCTGGTGTCCATCACTCCTTCCCGTATCCACCTGCTGCTGCTGCTGCGCCTCCTCCTGTTCTAGCTTCTGCTGCTCTCTCCCGGACAGTAACACCCATGCCTGGTGTTCGTGACACAGTAACTGGTGTGCGTGCTACGGCTACTCCCATGCCGGGCGTTCGCGCCATAGCGACTCCCATGCCTGGTGTGCACGGCGTGCCTGATGTGCGTGCCACAGCCACACCCATGCCCGGTATGGCTGGGGAGAGCAGCAGGCAGCAGCACATGAGAGCAACTGCTGGAAGCAGGGGCCACTCGCGGGGAGCGACCGAGGGGGCTGCGTTTTACACCCCAATCGAAGGGACAACTGCGTTTTACGGCCCCCCAACTGAGCATGCAGCCTTCTTTGCCCCAACAGCTGCTGGGGCTGCGTTTTACGCTCAAACCCAAGCTGTGGGGCGCTCCCAGTCCCACAGGCACGCTGCAAGCCCCTCCCATGCTTATCACAGGCACGCCATAAGTCACGGTCGCAGCCAAAGCCATGGCCCTGGGGCGTGGGCTCTTGCTGACCCTCATCCTGCTGCTGCCGCTGATGCAGGGAGGGAGAGCGGTTTGGAGGTGTGGCGTGCGGTCATGCAGGGGTATGGGGAAGGGGGTGTGGGAGCAGGGATGGGGTATGGGGGCGGTGGGGGTGCGGGAGCAGGGATAAGTTACGGGGAGGGGGGTGGGGGAGGAGCAGGGATGGGGTATGGGGAGGGGGATAATGTGGGGGAAGCAGGAATCGAGTATGGGCTGGGAGGCAGTGAGCAAGCAGCAGCAGGGATAGGCTATGGGCCGTGGCAGGAAGGGGAGGAGGGGGTTGTGGGTGGGAGTCAGAGGCTGGTGGTGGCGAGTGGGAGTGAGAGAGACGGCGATAGGAGCAGCGTGGGTGATAGGAGCAGTGTGGGGGATGGGAGCAGTGTCAGTGTGGGGGACAGCCTGGTCTCACTTTTGAGAATACTGAAAAACGATGGGGAGGGCGATGGGAGCAGCGTGGCGGATAGTCTAGCAAGCAGCATGGATGGTGGTGGTGGTGGTGGGGGAATGCCGGGTATGGCAGATGGGAGGTCTGGTATGGGTGATGGGAGACTGAGTGTGGGTGATGGGCGGTTAGGGATAGCTGATGCGAGGTTTGCACATGCTCTCAGTCAGTCTCTGGCACGGGCGGCTATGGGGAATCTAGAGTCAAGTCAGAAGCCGCTGCAGCCACAGTCACAGTCACAGTCACAGTCACAGTTACAGTTACAGTTACAGTCACAGTCATGGTCTCATCAGTCAGTGGCAGCGGCTGTGGCGCGTGATGCTCTGGGAATGAGCTTTGATGGGGATGTGCGAAACGTATCCCACCCCCACTCGCATTCCCGATCCCAATCCCACGCCCAAGCCCACTCCCATTCCCGACCCCAATCCCACGCTCACTCCCACTCCCAAGCCCACTCCCATTCCCGATCCCAATCCCACGCCCACCCGTACGCCCATAACCACGACTATCACCACATGTACGACCAAGGGCAGTCATTGCAGCAGTCAGACACGGAGGAGGAGGAGGAGGAGGAGGGAGAGGCGAGGCCGTGGCTGCGCGTTAAGACCCAGGCCAGTCAGACCAGCTCTCGCCACAGCGGGCAGTGGAGCAGGCAAGAGAGCAGGCAGCAGAGTGGGCAATGGGGCATGCAGCAGGGCATGCAGCAGAGCATGGGCAGCATTAGCAGACGGCATTCCAACGGGACTGAGAATATCCTCATGTGGCCTGCTGCCTCTGCCACCAGTTTTGGTGCTGCTCCGTCTGCTGGTGTTGGTACTGTTAGTGGTGGTAATGTGGTGGAGGTATTGCTGCTGCTGGTGCGGTGGCAAGGAGAAGCAGAGAGGCTCTGATGTGACCCTGGGGTCAGGTTCGGAAATCTCGTCTATCCGAAGCAGATCCCGTGGGAGGTGTGGGTCGCTCAGTGATGTGACGAGCCTGGGGATGAGTGAGGGGGAGGGAGCGAGTGAGGGAGTGAGTGAGGGAGTGAGTGAGGGGAGAGCACACGGTCTGTGGAGGCAGAGTTGGGAGATCTGATGGACGCTCTCGATGGAGAGCTGTCACCGTTCTGGACCGCTCATAACAGCATTGGAAGCTTGGGGAGCGTCGGGGCAGGAGGGAGGACTGGCAGCATTGGGAGTGTTGGGCTGGGAAGGAGTGGGAGCTTTGGGAGTGTTGGGAGCGCAGGGAGGATGTGGAGGGGGAGTGTGGGGAGTTTTAGGTCAGTGAGGGAGGAAGGGGAGCGAGGGAGGGGAGGAGAGGTGGGTGAGGAGGAGAGGGAAGCGAGGATGGATGTGTGGAGAGAGGTGATGGGTAATTACTGGGAGTTGAGAGGGGCAGGAGCGTTTGGGAATAGGCATGCTGTCATGCATGCAGATCGACCTGAGGATAAAAAAGGGGATAGAGATGAGGATAGACATGAGGATAGAGATGAGGGTATGAATGCGAATGGGAAAGTGGATGCTTTTAAGGAGGGAGAGGGCCGGGAGGGTGGTGTATTGCAAGACTCAGAGTTGCTATTGTATGATGATGTGGGAGAGAGTGTGAGTGGCAAGGTTAGGGAAGAGGCGGATGAGGAAGAGGAAGAGGAGGAGGGTGGTTTGGGGATTGAGGGTAGGGAGGATGGGCATGAGGAAGAGGAGGAGGAGGAGGAAGAGGAGGAGGACGAGGAGGAGGGTGGGAGGGTGGTGGTGGTGTTCAAAACGGCAACCAGGGCTGCTGGGATCCACGTGGAGGAGAGTGATAGGGCCAGTGCGGATAATTCTGCTGACGTGGCAAGCGATGCTGATGTGGCGAGTGAATTGAGTGAGCACGAGCTGTACAACGTGGGGATGATGTGGCAGGTGCTGGTAATGTGACACGTGGGATTAGCACTCAGGAGGAGAGTGGAGAGTGGGAGGAGTCAAGGGACTTGGAGCAGGAGAGGGAGACAGTGGCAGGAATGGAGGATGAGGGGGAGGGTGTGGTCAGCGGAAAACCAGGAGCAGACAGTGATAGTATTGGTGGTGGGGATGATGGTGCGGCATCTGATGTCTTATCTGATGGGGTACATGATAGTAAAGAGCATGCTATGGGGGACATGCATGTGTTGTGCATGCTAAGCATGTGCATGCGCATCAAGAGTCGGAGGAGGAAGAGGAGGGAGAAGAGGAAGAAGAGGAGGATGGGAGGGTTGTTGTGGTATTTAAAACAGCAATCAAGGGGAAAGCGGATGAGGAGGAAGAGGAGGCGGTGGGAGAGTCTACGACTGAACATGAGTCAATGACCGAGGGCCCTCTTGACACGGATACTGAGGATGTTGGTAACGAGTATGAGGAGGACAGTGAGAGGGTCGTTGTGGTGTTTAACCGACCCAGGACTGGTGAGAAGAGGGAGGAGGGGGACGCGGAAAGGGAGGAGGAGGATGAGGGGGAGGATGAAGATGATGTGCTGTTAGGCAGTGTGGTTGGGGATGCGATTCAGACAGGAAGTCAAATCGCCAGCCAGACAGGCAGCTACGTGGGTGAGGAGGAAGGCTGGGAGGCAGGGGAAGAGGAAGAGGTGACTGCTGGTGATATTAGTGAGGAGGGGAGTCTGGAGGATGGAGAGAGAGTGGGTAGTGGTGTTCAAGAAGGCGACGCATGCTGAGGAGATGGACGAAGAGGAAGAGGAGGAGGCAGAGGAGGAAGAGGTGGAGGAGGAGGAAGCGGATGAGGAGATCGTTGTAATAGTGAGGAGGGGAGTTTGGAGGATGGCGAGAGGGTGGTAGTCGTGTTCAAGAAAGCAACACATGTTGAGGAGGAGGAGGAGGAGGAAGAGGAGGTGGGAGAGGGACGGAGGGTGGAAGAGGGGACGAGTGAGGAGGCAAGAATCCATAAAGAAGAGCATGAGGAGGAGGATGAGGAGGAGGAGGAAGAGGAGGAAGAGGAGGAGGAAGAGGAGGAGGAAGGGTATGATGATGAGGATGAGGAGGATGGGGAGAAGAGGAAGGAGATTGAGCGATGGATAGAGGTGGCAGAGAGGGAATTGGCACAGCCAAGCCCGCAAGGGGGTATCAGCAGCAGGCGTAGTGGCAGCGGGGTGAGCAGTATTGACCTGAGCTTCAGTGTCGATTTGAGCAGAAGCAGAAGCAGGAGCAGGAGCAGGAGTGATAGTGGGAGTAGGAGCGAAAGTGGGAGCAGTGGCAGTGGAAGTGGGAGCGAGGGGAGTGCGAGTGGGACAGAGGCGAGTGGGAGTGAGAGAGAGAGGGTGAGGAGGGAGAGGAGTGAGGCGAGTGAGGAGGGGTCACAGGGAGCATTGAAAGGGAGCAGCATCAGCAGGGGGAAACGCAGAGATAGGAGAAACCTGAAACACAGCAGAAGCAGAAGTAGAAGTAGAAGCAGAAGCATAAGCAGGCACAGCAGTAGACACAGCAGCAGACACAGCAGTAGACACAGCAGTAGGCATAGCAGTAGGAGCAGGAGTGCGAGGAGGAGTCACAGCAGTGGTCCAAGCAGTAGGAGCAGAGATGAGAGTGTGGCAAGGGAGAGTGTGGATGAGAGTGTGAGTGAGGGGCTGAGCTTGGAAGGGAGTGAGAGGAGAGTTAGGAGTGGGAGTGTGAGTAGGGACGGCAGCAAGCGGTCGGGGAGGAGCAGTGTGAGTGAGCAAGAAAGTAACCTTTCGGTTGAGGGAAAGGTGGAGACAGCGAGTGTTGGTGCGAGTGAGAAAGCGAGTGAGGAAGGGAGTGAGGGTGAGAGAGGGAGCTTGGGCAAGAGTGATAGTGGCAGTTGGAGCAAGAAGAGGAGCAAGCACAGTGCTTCAGGCAGTGCTACCGACAGCGCTACAAGCAGTGTTACTGGCAGTGTCAGAAGCAGCACTGCTGACAGTGCTGTTGGTGATAGGAGTCACAATGGGAGTGAACGAGCGAGCGAGAAAGCCAACAGCCTGAGAAATAGTTCTGATCGCAGTGGTGTGAGAGAGAGGAGTGGCAGTGAGCGTGAGAGAGTGGCGGAGACTTTGAGTGAGCGTGAGAGTGTCCATGAGAGCGTGGGGAGGGGGTGTGAGTGATCATGAGCCTGAGCATGTTAGTGAGCATGAGAGTGAAATGCAAAGTGAGAGTAAGAGTGATGGGGAAAGTGTGACCCTCAGTGAAAACGAGGGAGTGGTAAAGATAGTGTGAGTGGAAGTCACAGGGGAGGCAGTAGTGAGAAGGATGACATTGAGAGTATTGCGGGTGGTATGAGTGAGGGAGTGAGTGAGGGAGTGAGTGAGGGAGTGAGTGAGGGTGAGAGTGAGGGAGGGAGTGAGAGTCCCAGAAGCAGCGGAAGCCATAGCAAGTACAGTAGCACGAGTTCCAAACATAGCAGTGCAGTAAGTGTACGCAGTAGCGTGCACAGTCAGCACAGCAGCTCACACGGTCAGCGCAGCAGCTCGCACAGTCAGATCAGCAGCTCGCACAGTCAGCACAGCAGCTCGCACAGTCAGCACAGCAGCTCGCACAGTCAGCACAGCAGCACACACAGCAGGAGTGCAAGCAGTCATGCTCACAACAGTGACAGCAGGAGTGATTCGCTGAGTGTTGCAGAGAGTGACAATACTTCTGTTGGCAAGAGTTCTGAGACGACTCAGGACTCACTCAGTGGAGTGAGTGGGGATGCTGCTGCTTCTGTTGCTGTGGCAAGAGTTGGTAGCACAACAGGTAGTGACGCGTCTGGTTCGAGTGGCAGCAAGAGCAAGCACAGCAGACGCAGTAGTGTAAGCAGGGGAAGCAGAGGAAGGAGGAGCAGGGGGAGTAGCGTTAGCAGGGGGAGCAGCGGGAGCAAGGGAAGTAGTGTAAGCAAGGGGAGCAGGGGGAGCGAGGGGAGCAGTGTAAGCAAGGGGAGCAGAGGGAGCGAGGGGAGCAGTGTAAGCAAGGGGAGCAGGGGGGGGTGGGGGGAGCAGTGTAAGCAAGGAAAGCAGGGGGAGCAGTGTTAGCAGTCCTAGGTCTGATGGAGACAGCTATGATGGTGGTTTGAGGAATGGTGCGAGTGAACGGGAGGACGAGAGGATGAGTGGGACCATGGAGGAGAGTGGGGCAGTGGAGAGTGGAGCCATTGAGAGTGGGGCACTGGAGGAGAGTGGAGTAGTGGAGAGTGGTGCAATGGAGAGTTGGAGCGGTGTGGAGGGGTTAAGTGATGAGGAGCAGAGGAGTGAGGACCATAAGGTGCAAGAACACGGGAGGGAGGGGCAAGAGGCTGGAGAGCAGGAGAGTGAGGAGCGAGGAGTGGGCGAGCATGCGAGTGAGGGAGATGGCGTGGATGTGTGGAGCAGTGAGAGTGATGCATGGCCTGAGAGTGAGGCAGCGGCAGAGGTGGAGGCAGAGGCAGAGGCAGAAGAGAGAAAAGAAGGGGAAGGAATGGCACCAGTAGCAGAGGGAGTGAGTGGGGATGGTGCAAGGAGTGTCGTGGAGAGTGATGGGGAGGAGGATGGGACAAGCTGGGTTAGCAGCATCGTATCTCCTCTGCAGCAGGTGAAGATGGCTACTGGACACGTGGCAGATACTGATTGGACGGAGGAGCTGGGAGACGAGCAGCAGGCAGGGCAGGTGTTGGAAGCAGAGGATCAGGTGGATGATCAGGTGTTGATCAGGTTGATGCTCAGGTGGATGCTCTGTTGGTTCAGCAAGCAGGTGAGCAGCAGCAGCAGGATGCAGGGGTGGGCAAGGATGAGACAGACGGTTCTGGGCAGTGGCGATGGGATGATAAGGCAAGTCAGTGAGGACGGGGTTATGAGGCAGATTGGTGAGGATGCGTATGTGTATGACATGGGGGATGGCGTGGGAGGAAAGAGCAAGGATGAATTGGCGCGTTCAGCAACAGGCGATGGGGTTATGACGCAGATTGGGGAGGATGCATATGTGTATGAGATGGGGGATGGTGTGGGAGAGTGCGAGGAGCTGGATTGGAGCAGGGATGTGGGCGATAGGGGTGTGGGGGTGCTGGGGTGGTCGGGTGATTGGACGAGAGAGAGTGAGGTGTGGGATGTGAATGCAATGAGGGATGAGAGTGAAGTGGTGGGGGGCGAGAGGTGGTGGCGACGGATGGTGCTGGTGCTGCCAGTGATGCTGCCAGTGGTGCTGTCAAGTTGGACGGGCAGAGCGAGGAGGAGAGAGAGGAGATAGGGGAGGAGAGGGAGGAAATTGGGGATGAGAGAGTGGAGAGAGAGAGAAGGAGAGAGGAGGAGAGCGGAGAGAGTGAGGACGTGAGGGGGCTGAGTGGGGAGAGAGAAGACGAGGAAGAGAAGGGGCAGAGGATAAGGAGGAGGATGCGGAGAGGGAGGAAGAGGAGGAGAGGGAGGAAGAGGAGGAAGAAGGAGGAAGAGGAGAGAGAGGGAGGGAGGAGAGGAGAAAGAGGAGAAGAGAGGGAGAGGGAGAAAGTGGAGGAGGAGGGAGGAAGTGGAGGAGGGAAAGGAGGGAGGAGAGGAGGAGGAGAGGGAGAGAGAGTGGAGTGACATGAGTGAGGAGGAGTGGAGCAGTATGGAGCTAGCAGCCACCCAGTCGCCCTTCCTCCGCTCGCCTCCCTCCCCCCCGCCAGCCCTGCTGCTCTCTCTCCACAGCCCTCCGCCACTCCAACACTTTCAGGCGTTGGCATGCCTTTGGATAGTGCTGCGGTCAGCTTGGCTCTGCAGCAGCAGCAGGAGCAACAGCAACAGCAGGAGGGGCAGGCAGCAGAGAGAGACGAAGGGGCAGGATCTGAGGAGGAAGAGGAGGAGCAGCAGCGTGAGGAGGCAAGAGAGGGACGAGGGGCTTGAAGGGCTTCAAGGGCAAAGCAGCGCGTTCGCTTTTGCCTCTGGCAGCCATTCCTCAGTGCTGCCCCTTGCCAGCCCTGTGGCCCTGCCTCAAGATCGAACCACTGGGGGCGGTGGGCCATGGGCAGAAGAGGCCCCGCAGGGTCCAGTTCCTGGTGTCTCGTTTGATACCTTTACCGCTTCTCAACACTCTCTCTCTCCTGCCTTACCGCCTGCCGCTGTGCCGCCCGCGTTTGTTTGCCCCCGCAGCGAGTCTTCAATGCTGCCCCTTGCCAGCCCTGTTGCCCTGTTGCCTCAAGATCAAATCACGGGGGCGGGGAGTCATGGAAAGAAGAAGGTGACTCTTTTGGTATACCGCCTCCACGTCTCACACACTCTGCTCTTACCGCCTGCTGCTGTGCCACCCTCTGTGTTGCCGCGGCCGGCCAATTTTGCTGACGTGGCACGCGTGGGAGATGCTGATGTGGCACGTACTGGGGCGCGTGCTGCAGGTCCACCTGAAAGCCCGGTTTTGGAGTTACGGTGATTCCAGCTAGCAGCTCGCCTCGCAGGGCACCTGAGACGCGCAGATGAGGCGGCAGATGCGGCCAGATTTGGCTCCTGTTACAGCACCTGATACGGCACCTGAGACGGCACCTGATGTGAAACCTGATACGGCACCTGAGAAAAGCCCTGCCTCTGTTGAGGTGCTTCCGTCAGGTGCTGTCTCTGTTGTGTGTTGCCCTCAGGTGCTGTTTCCGTTGTGCTGCCGTCAGGTGCCGTGTCTGTCATGCTGCCATCAGGTTCCGTCACTGTTGCACTGCCTTCAGGTGCTGTCTCTGTTGGTTCAGGTGCCTCTCCTGATTCGCTTGCTGCAAATTCTCCTGAGACTGCAGAAATGCGAATGGATAAAAGTGAGTGGGAAGATCTTAGGGGGACAGAGGTGGAGCAGGGGGGGAAGGAGAGGGGAGTGAGAGTGATGAGGAGAGGAAGAGTGATGCGAAGGAAGAGAAAGCGAGTGAGGAAGAGAGTGAGGGAGAGGGTGAGAACTGGGGGGAGGGATCTGAGGAGTGGAGTGATGTTGGTGACGTTGGTGATGCAGTAGCCAGCGATGCTGGTGATGTAACGAGTGAAGCTGGTGATGTGGTAACCAGTGAAGCTGGTGATGTGGTAACCAGTGAAGCTGGTGATGTGGTAACCAGTGAAGCTGGTGATGTGGTAACCAGTGAAGCTGGTGATGTGGTAACCAGTGATGCTGGTGATGTGGTAACCAGTGAAGCTGGGGATGTGGTAACCAGTGAAGCTGGTGATGTGGTAACCAGTGATGCTGGTGATGTGGTAACCAGTGAAGCTGGGGATGTGGTAACCAGTGAAACTGGTGATGTGGTAACCAGTGAAACTGGTGATGCGGTTACCAATGTTGCTCGTTTGATTGTGAGTAGCACAGAAGGAACGGCTGAGGAGGCAGGAAATTGGGTAGAGGAGAGTGAGATGATGGCAGACAGAGAGGGTGGGGAGGGAGTAGTGAGTGAGAAGGACTGGGCCCGTAGAGGTGAGAGTGAAGAGGAAGGGAGTGAGGAGGAAGGGAGTGAGGAGGAAGGGAGTGAGGAGGAAGGGAGTGAGGAGGAAGGGAGTGAGGAGGAAGGGAGTGAGGAGGAAGGGAGTGAGGAGGAAGGGAGTGAGGAGGAAGGGAGTGAGAGGGAAGAGAGCGAGGAGGAAGGGTTTGAAAAAGAAAGGAGTGAGGAGGAAGAGAGTGAAAGCAAAAGGAGTGAGAAGGAAGAGAGTGAGACGGACAGGAGTGAGAAGGAAACCAGAGAGGAGGATGCAAGAGCAGCAGAGGAGGCGGGATTGACGGCCTTTAGCAATGCAGAGGGCAGGCTGCAAGAGCACAACACGATAGCAATTGACCCCCAACAGTCTTTGGCCCTTGACAAAGCAGATGACAGCGTGCAAGAGCAAGGTACAGCAGCAGCAGAGGAAGAGAACTCGATGGAGTCTCCGGTAACACTCATGGGCCAGAGGTCATTGCCAGCAGTCGCTGCATCGGCTGTGGGAGGAGGTGTGGTGGTAGCAGCACAGGCAGATGGGCTGGTGGCAGGCGATGACTGGGAGAGTGAGGAGTGGAGTGATGTGGGGTCCGGTGTGGGTGAGTGGGAGGAGGAGGTTGTGGGGTCTGGAGGAGTGGAGGGAGAGAGTGAGGGAGGGAGTGAGGGAGTTGGTGAGATGGATGCAGAGAGTGAGGGTGAGGTGGAGGACGGGGAGAAGCAGGAGGGGGAAGGTAGTGAGGGAGAGGAGGTTGGAATGGTGAGAGAGGAGGTTGGAATGGGGAGAGAAGGTAATGAAGATGGAAAGAGTGAAGAAAGGGGAGAGGAGGAGGGAGAGGATAAGGAGAGAGAGGAGAACGAGGGTCTGCAACGAAGCAGCGCAGTGAGAGTAGTAGGAGACATGGGAGGAGAGGGAGAGGTCAAGCTGTGTGCTGATGAGAGTGAGGGGCATGTGGGTAGGGAGGAGGAGAGGGAGGAGAGGGAGGAGAGGGAGGAGAGGGAGGAGAGGGAGGAGGTAGTAAGACTGGAGGAGGAGAGAGAAGAGGATGGGGAGAGGGAGCGACAGGGACGAGAGGAAGTGGAGACTTCACACAGAGTGGAACTGAAGGAGGGTGTTTCTGAAGGAGGGAGGGTGGAGGAGGGAGAGGACAGGATGGTGAGAGTGGATGAGTGGAGGAGGGAGTGGAGGAGGGAGTAGAGGAGGGAGAGAAAGGGAGAGTGGAGGAGAAAGAGGAGCAAAATCGGGAGGAAGGGGTAACGGAGGGGAGGGTGGAGGGTGAGGTCAGAGATGCACATGCAGAAGGGAGTGAAGCGGAGGATGGGAGTGGGAGCATGAGTGAGAGGGAGAGTGATAGCATGAGCGAGAGAGAGAGCGAAAGTGAAGGTGAGAAGGAGAGTAAGAGAATGAGTGAGAGGGAGAGTGATAGCATGAGTGAGAGGGAGAATGAAAGTGAAGGTGAGTGGGGGAGTAAGAGCATGAGTGAGAGGGAGAGTGAAGGTGAGAGGGACACAGAGAGTGACAGTCTGAGTGAGGGGGAGAGTGAAAGCGTGAGTGAGAGGGGGAGTGAAGGTGAAAGCGACAGGAGGAGTGAAAGTATGAGTGAGAGTGGAAGTGGGAAGGGTGCTGAGAGTGAGAGTGCGAGTGATAGGGGGGCTGAGAGCGAGAGTGAAACCGAGAAACGTTCTGAGAGTGAGAATGAAATTTCAAGGAGGGCAGAGAATGAAAGTAAGACAGGGGCTGAGGACGAGAGCAGGACAGAGCCGAGTGCAGCTGTGGAGACGCCTCAGCAGGACAACATCACAGATGGTGCAGTGGAGGGCACCAGCACTGCAGCAGAAGGCACCAGCGCTGCAGCAGAGGCCATTGTCACTGCAGCAGGCACTGGCACTGAGGACGAGAGCAAGAAAGAGGCGCGTGCAGCCGTGGAGACGCCTCTGCAGGACGACATCACAGATGGTGCCACCTCTCTCATTGGCGCTGCTAAGAATGAGAGTGGAAGTGAGACAGGTGCTCACAGTGTGAGAGCGGCTGCAGGCGAGAGCCAGAAAGAGGCGAGTGCAGCCGTGGAGGCGCCTCAGGTGGACGACTTCACAGAAGGTGCAGCAGCAGCGGACACCGGCGCTGCAGCAGGGGCTACTGACACTGCAGCAGGCACTGGTACTGAGGATGAGAGCCAGAAGGAGCCGAGTGGAGCCGTGGAGGCGCCTCAGCTGGACGACATTGCAGAAGGTGCAGCAGCGGGCACAGGCACTGCAGCAGATGCAACTTCGGAGTCAGCTGGAAAGGAAATCACAGGAGGTGCAGCAGCAGGCATGGCAGAGGCAGAGGCCACCACGGCGGCAAGCACTGCAACACCAGACGAGCCTCCCGTCGCCACCGCCCAACTCGTTCCACACCCCCCCACTCTTCCCCCCACCGCAACCGTCTCACCCAATGCCCCACTCCCAGCCATCCCGTCTGTCTCAGTCTCAGCAGTCTCCTCTGCTTCTAGTGCTTCCACTGCCCCTACCGTTCCCGCTGTTCCCTCTGTTGCCTCTCGCCCTGCCAATTCCTGGATCCGCCCAGCACAGCCTTCTTCCCACTCCGACTCAGGCTCGGACTCTGACTGGTCCGACTCCGAACCTGCGCCCAAGCCTGTGCCCATCCGAGCCTGGAGTGCAGGCATGGCGAGTGCAGCACTGGCACCTGCACCTGCCGCCTCTCCTCCCCCACAAACTGCAGCGGTGGGGCGACTGCAGAGTGACTTCCTCAACCGCTTCCAGCAGCAGCCAGAGGAGCAGCAGCAGCAGCAGCAGCAGCAGCAGCAGCAGCAGCAGCAGCAGCAGCAGCAGCAGCAGCAGCAGCAGCAGCAGCAGCAGCAGCAGCAGCAGGCCTCTGAGGCTCCCTTAGCACCTACGCAGCAGCAACAGCAGGCATCTTTGAATTTCGCTGCGGTTGTGGACTCTTCTGCTGACGTGGCGCAAGCTGCTGATGTAGCGCAATCTGCTGATGTAGCGCAATCTGCTGATGTAGCGCAATCTGCTGATGTGGAGCAACGTGACATGAAGCACGCAGCTGAGGTCAAAGCAGGTGACAAGCCAGAATTACCTGCTGGTGGTGATGACGCGATTGCTGATAAGGAACGGTCTGCACATGTGGAACCAGCTGCTGATGTGGCACCCCCTGCTGATGTGGACGTGAAGGACGATTCCAGACCATCTTCTCCAGAGGGGTCAGCCACCAGCATCAAAGATGCTGCTGATGTGGCAGCTGAGGTGGACGCTGATGTGGCAGCTGAGGTGGCTCTGGATGCAGCTGGAGATGCTAGTTTGCAGCTGGCAAGTGAGGCGGTTGCGCCTGTGCTGCAGATAAGAGGAGAGGCCAAGGATTTGGAAGCAGAGGAGGTGGAAGCAGAGGAGGTGGAAGCAGGGAGGGAGGAGGAAGAGACAAGGAGTGAGAAAGCAGAGAGGGAGGAGGAAGAGACAAGGAGTGTGGAAGCAGAGAGGGAGGAGGAAGAGACAGGGAGTGAGGAGGCAGAGAGGGAGGAGGAAGAGACAAGGAGTGAGGAGGCAGAGAGGGAGGAGGAAGAGACAAGGAGTGAGGACGCAGAGAGGGAGGAGGAAGAGACAAGGAGTGAGGAGGCAGAGAGGGAGGAGGAAGAGACAAGGAGTGAGGAAGCAGAGAGGGAGGAGGAAGAGACAAGGAGTGAGGAAGGAGAGAGGGAGGGGGAAGAGACAAGGAGCGAGGAAGCTGAGAGGGAGGAGGAAGAGGCTAGGAGTCGGGAAGCAGAGAGGGTGGAGGAAGAGGGGGACAGTGTTGACACAGAAGTGCTGCAGGAGGGTGAAGTTGATGTTGTAATGGAGGGTGGGGCGACAACTAAGGCTGTAGCAGAGGTTGGGGCGACAGCTGAGGCTGTAGCGGTGCTTACAGGGGTGGATGGGGCGGCAATGGCCGAGGAGGAAGAGGGATGCTGGGAGCAGCGGAGGGCGGGGAGCGGTTGGGCGCAGCATTGGAGGAAGAGGAGGAGAGTGAGATGGGTGCGGAGGCTAAGGAGGCCGAGAAGGTCCTGGGTAAAGAAGAGGATGCGGAGATGCTGGGAGCAGAGAAGGGCGGGGAGCTGTTGGGCGCAGAGGAGGGTGAGGAGAGTGAGGAGGCTAAGGAGGTCATGGAGGGTAAGGAGGAGCATGAGGAGGCTGAGTCACGTTCTGATGCTGCTGAGTCACTTTCTGATGATGCTGAGTCACGTTCTGATTATGCTGAGTCACGTTCTGATGATGCTGGGTCACGTTCGGATGCTGATTTGCGTTCTGATGCTGATTCGCGTTCTGATCCTAATTCGCGTTCTGATGCTGAGTCACATTCTGGTGATGCTGAGTCACGTTCTGATGCTGATTCGCGTTCTGATGCTGAGTCACATGCCGAGTCACATTCGGATGCAGTGTCTGCTGATGATGATAACAATGCAATGAAGGTTTCGGACGCGACTGCAGTTGCTGTGCTGAGTTCTGCACCTCATTCTCCAGCTGCTCCTGATTCACCAGCTGAGTATGAACCAGCTGCTTCTTTGAGCCCTGCCTCCTCTCCTTCCTCTGCCACCCACTTGGAGGCTCGAGTTGAGAGCAAGGAGGAGAGGCAAGAGGAGGAGAGGGAAGAGCAGGTGAGGGAAAAGGAAGCGGAGGAAAGTATATGGGTGGAGGGTAAAAGTGAAAGTGAGGAGGAGGAAAGTGAAAGGGCGGAGGAGGAAATTGAAAGGGCGGAGGAGGAAAGTGAAAGGGCGGAGGAGGAAAGTGAAAGGGCGGAGGAGGAAAGTGAAAGGGCGGAGGAGGAAAGTGAAAGGGCGGAGGAGGAGAGTGAAAGGGCGGAGGAGGAAAGTGAAAGGGCGGAGGAGGAGAGTGAAAGGGCGGAGGAGGAAAGTGAAAGGGCGAAGGAAAGTGAAAGGGCGGAGGAGGGAAGTGGAAGGAAAGAGGAGGAAAGTGAAAGGGCGGATGAGGAAAGAGAAAGGGCGGAGGAGGAAAGTGAAAGGGCGGAGGAGGAAGAGGAGCTGGAAGAGGAGGAAGGAAAGCGGGAAGGGGAAGGAGAGGAGAGAGGAGTCGAGGCAAGAGAGGTGGAGAGTGGAGGGGAAGAAGCAGAGACGATGGAAGAGGAGGAGAGGTTAGAGGAGACGGAGGATGGGAAACAGGAGAAGGCGGAAGAGGAGGAGAGCAGAGTGGAGGTGAGAGAGGAGGAGAAGGAGAAGCAGGAAGGTGTGTTCGTGGCAGAGGAAGGAATGGGAGAAGAAAGAGATGTTGAGAGAGAGAGCATGGACAGAGAAGGCGTGGGAAGTGAGAGTGTGGCGGGAGAGAGTGTGGCGGGAGAGAGTGTGGCGGGAGAGAGTGTGGCGGGAGAGAGTGTGGCGGGAGAGAGTGTGGCGGGAGAGAGTGTGGCGGGAGAGAGTGTGGCGGGAGAGAGTGTGGCGGGAGAGAGTGTGGCGGGAGAGAGTGTGGCGGGAGAGAGTGTGGCGGGAGAGAGTGTGGCGGGAGAGAGTGTGGCGGGAGAGAGTGTGGCGGGAGAGAGTGTGGATGGAGAGGGTGTGGAGGAAGAGAGTGTGGAGGGAGAGAGTGCAGAGGGGAAGAGCGTGGAGGGGGAGAGTGCTAAGGGTGGAGATAATAAGGTGGAGAATGCTGTGGCAGTGCCAGCAGCGGATGCAAGTGTTAGTGGCCAGAGTGCATCAGAAGCTGTTTCAAGGGAAACTGACGCGTCCGAGGCTGTGCCTGTGCCAGTGGAAGCTGGAGGAGCAGACATCGGAGGTTCAGCAGCAGTGGGAAGAGAGGAAGCAGCGGTGGAAGGAGAAGCAGCGGTGGAAGGAGAAGCAGTGGAAGGAGAAGCAGTGGAAGGAGAAGCAGTGGAAGGAGAAGCAGTGGAAGGAGAAGCAGTGGAAGGAGAACCAGTGGAAGGAGAAGCAGTGGAAGGAGAAGCAGCGGTGGAAGGAGAAGCAGCTGTGGAAGGAGAAGCAGTGGAAGGGCCAGCAACATTGGTGGTTGAAGAAGCAGCAGCAATGGAAGACACGCAAGCAGCAACAGCAATGGAAGACACGCAAGCAGCAGAAGCAATGGAAGCAGCAGCTCCATTCGTTGACAGTGACACCACTCCCCCTCTTCCCACCCACTCTTTGTCTCTTGCCGTTCCCTCTCCTCCTCCTCCCGCTGTTCCCTCTGTTCCCTCTATTCCCTCTCGCCCTGCCAATTCCTGGATCCGCCCAGCACAGCCTTCTTCCCACTCCGGCTCTGATTCCGAATCTGACTGGTCCGACTCCGAACCTGCGCCCAAGCCTGTGCCCATCCGAGCCTGGAGGCCAGGCATGGGGAGCACAGCAGCAGCAGAAACATCGGCCCCCATGCCTGCTGCCTCTCCTCCTGCCTCAGCAACTGTGGGGCGACTGCGGAGTGACTTCCTCAACCGCTTCCAGCAGCAGCAGCCAGAACAGCCCTCTGTGCCTTCTCTTAGGTCTCCACAACAACAGCAGCAGCAGCAGCAGCAGCCACAGCAGGTGGAGGGAGAGGGGAATGGAGAGGAAGAGGGTGTGACAATAACGGAGGTAAAGGAGGTGGGTGTCTCAGCCGAAGATGATGTCAGGGGGGAAGTGATTGTGACAGAGAGTGAGGAGGAGAGAGCGGTTACGGTAGAGAAGGTGGAAGCGAGCGAGGAAGAGGGGGTGGAAGCGAGAGAGGTAGAGGAAGCGACAGGGGAAGAGGGAGTGGAATCGACAGGGAAAGTGGGAGAGGAAGCAACAGAGGAAGCAACAGAGGAAGAGGGAGCAGAATCAACAGAGGAAGAGGCAGCGGGAGCAAGAGAGGAAGAGGGAGTGGAAGCAAGAGAGGAAGGCAGAGTGGAAGTGGGTGAGGAGGAGAGAGTGGAAGATGGAAAGGGAGAGAACATAGAGAAGGAAGAGGAGGAGGAAGAGGCCAAGGAAACGCGAGAGAAGGAGGTTGGGGAAGAATTGGAGGGCGTGGTTAAGGAGGATAGAGTGAAAGAGGATGAGGAGGAGAGAGAGGAAGAGGGTGAGGAGGAGAGAGTGGAAGATGGAAAGGGAGAGAACATAGAGAAGGAAGAGGAGGAAGAAGAGGCCAAGGAAACGCGAGAGAAGGAGGTTGGGGAAGAATTGGAGGGCGTGGTTAAGGAGGATAGAGTGGAAGAGGATGAGGAGGAGAGAGAGGAAGAGGGTGAGGAGGAGAGAGTGGAAGATGGAAAGGGAGAGAACATAGAGAAGGAAGAGTTTCAGGACGTGGTTAAGGAGGATAGAGTGAATGAAGGTGAGGAGGAGAGAGAGGAAGCGAGTACAGATGAGAGGATGGACGAGGAACAGAGGGTGGAAGGAAGGAGGGAAGAGAGGGAGGAAGAGGGTGAGGAGGAGAGGGAGGAAGAGAGTAAGGACGAGAGGTTGGAAGAGCTCAAGGAAGAAAGAGCGGAGGAAGTGAAGGGAGAGAGCGAGGAGGCTAAGGAGGAGCCTGATGCAGATGGTGTTGTGGCTGTCCGTTCCCCTTCCCCAGTCTCGTCCCCTCTTCCTCCCACCGCCATCCCCCCAGCTGAACCTCCCACCACGGCCATAACCATCAAGGCACGTTCCGCGGATTCCTGGATGAGGCACCAGCCAACCCACTCTGACTCAGGCTCGGACTCTGACTGGTCCGACTCTGAACCTGCGGCCAAGCCTGTGCCGATCCGAGCCTGGAGGCCAGGTGCGGGGAGTGCTGTGGCTGCTTTGGCAGCTACACCCGCGCCTGCCACCTCTCCTGCTGCCCAACCTGCAGCGGTGGGGCGACTGCGGAGTGACTTCCTCAACCGCTTCCAGCAGCTGCAGCCGGAACAACCCTTTGTACCTCCTGTTAGGTCCCCACTGCAGCAGCAGCCAGTGCAACCCTCAGTGCCTCCTCTTAGGTCTCCACCACAACAGCAACAGCAGGTGGAAGGAGAGAGGGAGGGAGAGAGGGAGGGAGAGGAAGAGGGTGTGACGATGATGGAGGTGAAGGAAGGGGAGGCGTCAACAGGAGATGATGAAGAGGCAGTGGCAATGGCAGAGGGTGAGGAGGAGGGGGTGGTGAAGGAACAGGGAGTGGGAGCAACAGAGGAAGAAAGATTGGAAGCGGGAGAGGAAGAGCGAGAGGAAGTGAGAGAGGAAGAGCGAGAGGAAGAGGGAAAGGAAGAGGGAGAGGAAGAGAGAGAGGAAAAGGGAGAGGAAGTGGGAGAGGAAGTGGGAGTGGAAGTGACAGAGGAAGCTAGAGAGGAAGAGGAAGAGGAAGCAACGGAGGAAGAGAGAGAGGACGAGGGAGTGGAAGGAACTGAGGAGGAGGGAGTGGAAGTGGGTGCGGTTGAGAATATGGGGGGTAAGGATGCAAGGATGGGCGAGGGAGAGAGGATGGAAGAGGTTGAGGAAGAGAGGGAGGAAGAAGGTAAACAAGTGAGTGAGGAGTCTGAGGAAGAGAGGAAGGAAGAGAGGGAAAAAGAGGGTAAGGAAGAGATGATGGAAGTGGGTGAGGAGGAGAGAATGGAAGATGGTGGTAAGGCGAGAGAAGAAGCGAGTAGGGAGGAAGGGATGGAAGAGGAAGAGAGGTTGGAAGAGAGTAAGGAGGAGAGGGGGGAAGAAGATAAGGAAGAAACAGAGGAAGAGACTAAGGAGGAGACTACGGGTGATGGTGTCTCGGTTGTTGCTTCCCCTCCCTCACTTTCATCCCCTCTTCCTCCCACCGCCATCCCTCCAGCTCAACCTCCCACCACGGCCATGACCATCAAGCCACGAGCCCCGGATTCCTGGATGAGGCAGCCAACCCACTCCAATTCAGAGTCAGACTCTGACTGGTCTGATTCCGAACCTGCGCCCAAGCCTGTGCCCATCCGAGCCTGGAGGCCAGGTGCGGGGAGTGGTGTAGTGGCAGTGGCAGCTGTGCCTGCCACGTCTCCTGCTACCCAGCCAGCAGCGGTGGGGCGACTGCGGAGTGACTTCCTCAACCGCTTCAGCAGCAGCAGCAGCAGCAGCAGCAGCAGCAGCAGCAGCAGCAGCAGGAGGCGGAGGAGGAGAAGAAGGAGGACCGTCCCTCTGTGCCTGCTCTTGGGTCTCCACAACAACAGCTGCAGCAGCAGCAGGTGGAGGGAGAAGGGAAGAGAGAGGGAGAGGGTGCGAGAACACTGGAGGTGAAGGATGCTGGTGTGTCAGCAGTGGGAGATCATGGAGAGGAAGTGATTGTGACAGAGAGTGAGGAGGACAGGGCGGTTAAGGAAGAGGGAGTGGAAGCGAGCGAGGAAGAGGGAGTGGAAGTGGGTGCGGTTGAGAAGGTGGGGGGTAAGGAAGCAAGGATGGATGACGAAGAGAGGGTGGAAGGGGATGAGGAAGAGAGAGTGGAAGAGGTTAAGGAGAGAGTTGAAACTAATGAGGAAGAGAGGATGGAAGAGGAAGAGAGGGAGGAAGAGGGTAAGGAGGAGAGTGCTGAAGAGGCTGGGGATGAGCGAGTGGAAGAGGGTAGTGAGGTAAAGGAAGCAAGTAAGGAGGAGAGGATGGAAGAGGAAGCAAGAGTGGAAGAGGGTAAGGAGGAGATGATGGAGAAGGAAGAGATGCAGGAAGAGGCTAAGGAAGAAAGAGAGGAAGAGGATAACAAAGAGACTAAGGAAGATGGTACGGAAGAGATGAAGGAAGGAGAGGAAGAGGCGAAGGAGGAAATCAAGGGAGATGGTGTCTTGGTTGTCTCTTCCGCGGCCCCACTCGCCTCCCCCCAGCCTCCCACTCTCCTATCTTCACCTCAAATTCCCCCACCTCCCGTCACCATCAAGCCCCGTGCTGCAGACTCATGGATGAAGCGGCCCAATCAGGACTCCGACTCAGGCTCGGACTCTGACTGGTCCGACTCCGAACCTGCGCCCAAGCCTGTGCCGATCCGAGCCTGGAGGGCAGGTGCGGGGAGTGGTGCAGCGGCGGTAGCAGCAGCACCTGCCGCGTCTCCTCCTGCCCAAACAGCAGCTGTGGGGCGGCTGCGGAGTGACTTCCTCAACCGCTTCCAGCAGCAGCAGCAGCAGCAGCAACCCTCTGAGCCTCCATCGCAACCCCTGCAAGGGCAGCGACAGCAAGAACAGGAGCAGCAAGAGCAGCAGAAGCAACAGGAGCAGCAACAACAACAGCAGCACGTTCTTACCGATGCTCCTGCTCAACTTGTGACTGTTACAGGTGTGGCTGACTCTGATAAAGCGGCTGATGCTCCTGAGTATGACGTTCCTGAAAGATCTGGTATTTTGGCAGTAGAGTTAGGAGCAGCAGCAGCAACAGGGACAGAAACAGCACAGGCAGTTGTTGCTGGGGAGGAGGTTGCAGAGGTAGAGGCGGCAGAGAGGGTGCAACAGGAAGAGGCGCAGTCAGGTGAAGAGGTGTTACAAGGCGACCTGGTGCAAGCTGACGTGGCATCAGGCCCGTCCTCTCCTGTGCCAGCTGACGTGGCATCAGGCCCATCCACTCCTGTACCAGCTGGCGTGGCAGCAGTCGCACCATCATTACCTGAACCATCTGTTGATCCAACAATTGCTGACCCATCCCTTCAACCCCTCTCCACCCCTCAACCGGTGTCCTCCTCTCAGCCACTTTCCTCCCCTGAGCCTTCCACTCCTCACCGCACAGCACCTGCTGTTACCATCAAGCCCCGTGCTGCAGACTCATGGATGAAGCGACCCAATCAGGACTCCGACTCAGGCTCGGACTCTGACTGGTCCGACTCCGAACCTGCGCCCAAACCTGTGCCCATCCGAGCCTGGAGGCCAGGCATGGCAAGCGCAGCGGCAGCAGCAGCAGTACCAGCCCCTGCGCCTGCCGCCTCTGCCGCTGCCCAGCCTGCAGCGGTGGGGCGACTGCGGAGTGACTTCCTCAACCGCTTCCAGCAGCAGCAGTCGGAGCAACCCCCTGTGCCTGCTCTTAGGTCTCCGCACCAGCAGCAGCAGCAAACGTTGGCTGTGTCTCCTTTTGTGCAACCCCACACTCCAGAGGTTGATGCTTCCCTTGGTGTTGCTGCTGCTTTTGCTGCCACAGCTGGCAGTGCAGCAAAATCTGCTACTCCACCTGCAAGTCCGCTGCTGCAGCTGGCAGTGCTGTTTCGTCTAGTGCTGCTGCGCCAACCGATATTGCTTTTTCTGCTGCTGCCGTTACCAGTGCAACAGTCGTTGCCGGTGCAACCGCTATGGCTGCTGTAGGCATAGCTGCTGTCAATGCGGGTGAGGAACAGGACGAGCAAGAAGGTGGAGTGGTGGGTGTCATTAGCAAGGTAAAGGAGGAGGGGGGTGACTCTGATGGCAGAGGAGAGGATTGTGGGGGCACGCGAGGAGGGGGTGCGAAAGCTGTGGTTGCTGAAGGTACGCTTGCTACTGCTGTGGGGGAATTGTCTGCTGAGGTGGCATCAGAAGCACCTGCTGACGTGGCAGCGGAAGCGACCGCTGATGTGGCAACGGAATCGGGAGCTGATGTAACAATGGAAGCAGGTGCTGATGTGGCATCAGAAGCGGCTGCTGAGGTGGGGGAGCAGGAGAATGAGGCGTGGGAGGAAGAGAAGGAGGAAGAAGGGGGTGGAGAAGGCGGAGAGGAGGAAAACGAGGAGGATGAGAAAGAAGAGGAAGAAGAGCAAGAAGAGGAAGAAGCGACAGAAGCAAAGGAGGAAGAAGGGGACAATGCAGAGGCAGAGGGAGAGGAGGAGGGTGCAGAGGGAGAGGAAGAAGGAGGGAGTGAGGCAGGAGAGGAATCCACTGAGGAGGTGACTGTAGAAGTGACAGAGGAATATGAAGAGGTGACTGTAGAGCAAACGGACGAGTATGAAGAGGTGACTGTAGAGCAAACGGAGGAGTATGAAGAGGTGACAGTCGAAGTGACAGAGGAATATGAGGAAGTGACTGTAGAAGTAGAAGAAACGGGAGAATATGAGGAGGTGACTGTTGAAGTGGAAGAGACAGGAGAAGGTGAGGAGGTTACTGTTGAAGAAACGGCGGAATATGAGGAGGTGACTGTAGAGGTAACTGAGGAATACACTGAAGAGGAAGTTACTGTAGAAGTTACGGAGGAGTACACAGAAGAGGAGGTGACTGTAGAGGTTACAGAGGAAGTCACAGACGAGGATAAATCAGAGGAGGTGGCAGAGGAGGGAGCAGGTGCAGCAGGTGGAAAAGAGGGAGGAAGCACAGCGGGACAAGAGGCGGAACACGAGGAAGAGCAGGAGGAGCAAGAGGGGGAGCAGGAGGAGGAGCAGGAGGAGGAGCAGGAAGAGGGGCATGAGGAGGAGTATGAAGAGTATGAGGAGCAAGAAGAGGAAGTGGTGGAAGAGGAAGAGGAGGAGGAGGCAAGTGAAAAAGAGAGCACAAACAGCAGCAGCAAGGAAAGCAGCCCGAGGAGCAAGCCCGAGGGAAAGGAAGAGGAGGAGGATGAGGAGGCAAGGATAAAGCGGCAGGAGCAGGAGGAGAGGAACGCGGAGGAGCAGCGGGCGCTGAGGCTGCGCGTGGCAAGTATGAAGCGGTTCAATGCGGTGCTGGGGGAGCTGCGCTTCCGCCAGGGCATACGCGAGGAGGGGGAGGGGGAGGGAGGCGGAGGAGCAGGGGCGGTTGAGGGGAGCCGGACGGGCACATCTGGGACAGGAGGGGGTGGTGGAGGTGCTGTGGGGCAAGCAGAGGGGGCAGGAGCAGCGGCTCCTATTGCGCTTCCTGCCATGGCGGGTGGTGGTGGTGGTGGTGGTGGTGGTGGTGGTGGTCCCAACCCTCACAGTCCGAGCAAGGTGAGCTGTATGTTTCTATTGTAGATAACCTGGAGAGCATGTAACTTGGTCCCAACCCTCACACGCTTGCCATCTCTTTTGGCGTCATAGGGTCTGCATGTTCCGGCCAGTAGCAGTGCAGTTACCATCCTTTCTGTCTCCCACTGTTTGTGTCTTTTCTCCCTCCACCCCCTTTTCACAGCGGTCGCGCATGTTGTCGCTGGTGTCTTTTCTCCCTCCACCCCCTGCACGTGCCGGCCAGTGCAGCGACTCGAGAGATTATGGACTCACAGGGGGAGTGCTGGGCTGGGGCGAGCCAAAGTATGTCGTCCAGGGATGTAGTGCTCACACGTACTGCTGTGCTTGCCTTCTTTCCTTGCCCCTCTTTCATTGCTTGCAGCGCTCGCGGATGCTGTCGCTGGTGGCATCACAGGGCCTGCATGTGCCAGCCAGTGCAGTGACTCGAGAGATCATGGGGCTAACAGGGGGGGTTGTTGGTTTTGCGCGTCCCTCTTAACCATCCTTTCTGTCTCCTACCGTTTGTGTCTCTTCTCCCTCCTCCCTCCTTTCACAGCGGTCGCGCTTGTTGTCACTGGTGGCATCACAGGGCCTGCATGTGCCGGCCAGTGCAGTGACTCGAGAGATCATGGGGCTAACAGGGGGGAGTGCTGGGGTGGGGAGCCGTAGCATGGTGTCCCGGGGTAGCATGGGGCGGACAGGAGGTGGCGGTGCTAACCTGGGGATGAGTCGGAGCATGGTGAAGGAACGAAAGCGACCTTCCTTGCTGGAGAGTAGTAGTGAGGAAGAGGAGGAGGAGGAGGAAGAGGAGGAGGAGGAGGAGGAAGAGGAGGAAGAGGAGGAGGTGGTGGAAGTGGAGGAGGAAGAGGAGGAGGATGATGATGATGAGGAGGGTGAGGGTGGTGCAGAGGAAGGGGAGGGAGAAGAGGAGGGAGAGGAAGACGAGGAGAGGGAAGAGGAAGCGCATGGAGAGGCGGAGGAGGAGGAAGAGGGGGGAGAAGGTGGAAGTGAGGGAGGGGAGGATGCACCAGAGAAGGAAGATGGAGTGGAGCAAATAGATAACGGGGAGAATGAGGAGGAGGAGAACGAGGAGAATAGGGAGGAGAATGAGGAGAATGAAGAGGAGGAACAGAATGAGGAGAATGAGGAGGAGGAACAGAAGGAGGAGAACAAGGAGAAGGAGGAGGAGGAGGAGCTAGAGCATGAGGCAGGACACCCAGATCTGGAGGTTATGGGCGAGGAGTCTTGTGATATGTCAGAGGCTGCGGAGGGTCTAGGTGAGGACGATGATGAGAACATTCAAGAGGACGATGAGGAGGAGGAGGAAGCAGAGCAGGACCTAGAGGAAGAAGCAGGCCACACTGATACGGAAGCTGAGGGCGAGGAGTCTTGTAATATGGAGGAGGCTGAGGAGGGTGGAGCTGAGGAGGGTGGAGCAGAGGAGGAAGAGGAGAATGAGGAGGTAGAGCAAGAAGCAGGACACACAGATATGGAGGCTGAGGGCGACGAGTCTTGCAATATGGAGGAGGCTGTGGAGGAAGAGGAGAATGAGGAGGTAGAGCACGAGGCGGGGCACAAAGATATGGAGGCTGGGGGCGACGAGTCTTGGGATATGGAGGCTGAGCATGCTCCAACTGAGGAGAGTCCAGCTGAAGCAGGTGGAGGAGCGGATGAGGAAGCAGGCAGCGATTCTGCCAAAGACCCCCTGCTGCTGAATGTGCCTGAGGGTGAGGGGCGTGTGAAGGCCCTTGCTGCTGCTGCTGTCGCTGCTGCTGCTGCTGCTGCTGATACCACCACTGCATCCCCTAAAGAGGCGGTGGCGTTAGGTGTTGCTGGGGGGCGTGTGAAGGCTCTTGCTGCTGTGGTGGCGTCTGCTGCTGCTGCTGATACCACCAGTGCACCCCCTAACAAGGCTGCGACTGTGGACGTTTCTGCTGGGAGGGTGAAAGCACTGGCTGCTGTGGTGGCTTCTTCTGCTTCTGCTGGCGCCGCCAGTGCAACGTCTAAGGAACCGGAGACTCTGAATGTTGCAGAGGGGCGTGTGAAGGCTCTTGCCGCTGTGGTGGCGTCTGCTGCTGCTTCTGCTGACTCTACCAGTGCAACCCCTAAAGAGGCGGCAAATCCAGATGTTGCAGAGGGGCGTGTGAAGGCTCTTGCTGTTGTAGTGGCGTCTGCTGCTGCTGATACCGCAGCTGCAACCCCTAAAGATGCGGCAGAAATCAATGTTCCTGGCGGGCATGTGAAGGCCCTGGCTGCTGTAGTGGCGTCCGCTAATGCTGATACCACTGCTGCAGCCCCTGAAGTGGCGGCAGATTTAAATGTTCCTGGCGGGCGTGTGAAGGCTCTTGCTGCCGTGGTTGCGTCAACTGCTGCTCCTGCTGACGCCTCCAGTTCATCCCCCAAAGAGCCAGCAGCTGTAGATGTTGCTGGTGGGAGGGTGAAGGCTCTTGCTGCTGTGGTGGCGTCTGCTGCGTCTGCTGACTCTACCAGTGCAACCCCTAAAGAGGCGGCAAATCCAGATGTCGCAGAGGGGCGTGTGAAGGCTCTTGCTGCTGTTGTGGCGTCTGCTGCTTTTGTTGAGTCTACCAGTGCAACCTCTAAAGAGGCGCCAAATCCAGATGTCGCAGAGGGGCGTGTGAGGGCCCTGGCTGCTGTAGTGGCGTCTGCAACTGCTGAAACCACAGCTGCAGCCCCTAAAGAGGCGACGGCTCTAGATGTTGCGGGAGGGAGGGTGAAAGCTCTTGCTGGCACTGTGACTGCTCCTTGTGGTGCCAACACCACTGCTGGTCCACCCTCTAAAGAGGCGGCGACTGGTGGGCGTGTGAAGGCTCTTGCTGCTGTGGTGGCTTCTGTAGGTGCTGATACCACCAATGCACCCCTTAAAGAAGCAGCAACTCTAGGGGTTTCTGAGGGACGGGTGAAGGCCCTGGCTGCGTCAGTGGCTGGTGCGGGTGTTGACACCACTGCTGCAAGTACCAGTGATGCTGCTTTGAAGGAACCTTCTTCTGCTGCTGTGGCGTCTGCTGCTGCTGATAGTAACACTGGCACCAATGGTGCTGCACCCTCAGACAATCTCTCTCTGGAGGTTGCCGAGGGGCGGGTGAGAGAGCTCGCTGCTCTTGCTGCCTCTGCTGCTGACAGCAGCAGCGCTGAAACTGCCGGTGCTGCTTCAAAGGACTTGGCCCCTATGGACGTTTCAGGGGGGGGGCGGGTGAGAGAGTTGGCTGCTACTGTGGTGTCTGCTGGTGCTGATACCAATGCTGCTAGCGTCGGCGGTGCATCCTCAGACGGCCCCTCACTGGAGGTGGCAGGTGGGCGGGTGAGAGAGCTCGCTGCTCTTGCTGCCGCTGCTGCTGTTAACAGCAGCACTGAAACCGCTGGCAGTGCTCCAAAGGACTCGTTTCTGGAAGCTGGTGAGGGTCGTGTGAAGACCCTTGCTGCTCTTGCTGCCTCTGCTGCTGACGGCAGTGCTGATACAGCCGGAGCTGCTTCAAAGGACTTGGCTTCTCTAGAAGTTGCAGAGGGGCGCGTGAGAGAGCTCGCTGCTCTTGCTGCCTCTGCTGCTGACGGCAATGCCGATACAGCTGGTGCAGGTTCAAAGGACTTGGCTTCTTTAGAGGTTGCAGAGGGGAGGGTGAGAGAGCTCGCTGCTCTTGCTGCCTCTGCTGCTGCTGATGGCACTGCCACCTCCGCCCCTGCATTAAAGGAGGTCCCTGTAGAGGTTGCAGAGGGGCGGGTGAAGGCTCTTGCTGCACTTGCTGCCTCGGCTGCTGCAAGTTCGACTGCCCCACCCCAGTCCTCCCAGTCTTCTCTCCCAGGTGCCGTGTCTAGCAGCGGTATTAGTGAACGCGATCCTAACAGCACTAGCGAGCCCACGATGCTGTATGGTAATGAAAAGAGCATCCAGCAACAGCAGCAGCATCTGCACTACCCTGCTCCCTCTCCACGCCTCGTCCACCGTCCCTACTCCCCCTCACCGCGCCCAATCCCTCATTCCCCCTCCGCCCATCTCCCCTGCTACACGCGCTGTCCCTCCACCCACCTCGTGAGTCCCATCCGCCCCCGAGGAAGCTTCAGCCCCAGTAGGTTCCGGGCTTTTGATGCTGCAGCAGTAGCAGCAGCAGCCTTAGCAGGAGTATCCCCCCAACGCCGTCGTGCCCCCTCGCCGAACCTCCCGCATTATTCCGCCTCTCCGGGGGCTTATCCTAGCGGCCTTCCCATCCGAACCTCGTCCGTGAGCCCGAGCCAGTCGCCCATTGCTCGCGGCCTGCCTCCAAGGCTGCCGCCGAGGTTCGGCAGCAGTGTGAGGTTCGGTGGGGGGTCCAGGGACCCGAGGTTCGGAGAGTTCCGTGATTCGTCGAGGGATTTGGATTTCCGCGAGGGGGTGGGAAGGAGGGGGTCTGGAATAGGGGAGGTGGGAGGAGGAGAAAGGGGAGGGGTTGGGGTTTTGGGGAGTGGAGGAGGGAGTGGGGGATACAGCAAATCTCGATTTTTGGATCGACAGATAGGGGTGGGATCTCCGGGAGGGATGGTGGGAGGTGGGGGGAATGTGCTTATATCGAAGGGCAGTAGTGGCATGGAGGGAGACGGCCATGAGGAGGAAATGCTGGGGGGTGAGGGGGAAAGCGAGGAGGAGAGAGAGGAGGAGGATGAAGGAGAGGAAAAAGAGGATGACGAGGAGGAAGAGAGAGAGGAGGAGGGTCTAGCGGGTGAGCGCATGCAGACAGAAGGGCCAGCAGCTGCAACAATGCCTTCAAGTGAGCCGAACGGCAGCAGCAAGACATGGAAGGACATTCTGCTCTCTGTGAAAGCCGCCTCGCATCCTGGTGGCCCTGTTGCCGGCGCTCATGCAGCGAGGCACGAGGGCGCAGGTGGTGCTGCCCTGGCGGCTGTAGCGGCGGAGGTCGTAGCGGGAATGCAGGGAGGCAGGGAGGGAGGAGCGTGTGGGGTTACGGGGGATGGAGAGTTGGGGTCCGGCGGAGTTGATGTAGCGGGAGGGACAGGAGGGAAGGTGGTGGGAGCGATTGGAGAGATGCATGTTGAGGGTTGCCGGCAGGAGGGATGGAAGAGGGTGAGAAGTGTGGCGACTGGGGGAATGGCGACTGGTGGGGTGATGGCATGTGGGCAGCAACATTCTGGCATGGAGATCTCCAGGGGGGTAGCAGAGGGAGGAGAGGAGGGGGGGATGGAGAAAGTAGAGGAGGCTCGGAACAGGGACGGAGCAGCGACTGTGGCTGATACAATAGTAAAAAGGGAAGTTGTTGAGGAGGGGGGAGGAGCAGGAAAAGAAGCAGCAGAGGCAGAGGTTGCAGCTGCAAACAGCAACACGGGTGCAGAGGGGAGAGTGGGGATGGAGGAGAGGGGGAGCAGAGTCCCATGAGGGAGCTTCTGGATGCATTAAATTCCCCCACCAGATGGGCTCACCTGTGCTCCAAGATGGAGCAGCAGCGGCAGCTGTATGAATCCCAAGGTGAGTCTTATTTGGCATGGCAGCTGTGTGCTTTCTAATGGGAGAGGATGGTCTGTTGCATGGTCAAGCTGCTGGGTGCGTTAGAGTCTCCTACCAGATGGGCTTGCCTGTGCTCCAAGATGGAGCAGCAGCGGCAGCTGTATGAATCCCAAGGTGAGACTTATGTGGCATGGCAGCTGTGTGCTTTCTAATGGGAGAGGATGGTCTGTTGCATGGTCAAGCTGCTGGGTGCGTTAGAGTCTCCTACCAGATGGGCTCACCTGTGCTCCAAGATGGAGCAGCAGCGGCAGCTGTATGAATCCCAAGGTGAGACTTATGTGGCAACTGTGTGCTTTCTAGTGGGAGAGAATACTTTGTTGCATGGTCAAGCTGCTGGACGCATTGAATTTTCCCACCAGATGGGCTTGCCTGTGGGCCGAGATGGAGCAGCAGCAGCAGCTGTACGAAGCCCAAGGTGCGTCTCATGGGACAGAGATGCACTCTATCATAAAGGCGGAACAAGGGACACGTCTCGCTCTCTTCTTGTTCTTAATCATCCTCCTTGTTACACTACCTCTTATCCTGCATCCCGTCTAACTCCTTTTGCTATCTCATCAGACGATTCTCGAGCCACCCAGCTATCAGATCTACCGGACGAGTTCATCGTGCAGATCCTCTCTCGTCTCACCGACCCGCTCGACTGGGCGGCCTGCCTCGTCCTATCCCGGCGCTTCGCCGCCCTCTCCTGCCTCGCGCTGCACGCGCTCTACCTCCTCCCGAGCCGCCTGCTCCCCAAGCCTCTGCTCGCTCAGTACCTTGCCTGTTACCCGAACCTGGCATTGCTGTACCTGCCTTGGTACAGCCTGGAAGCAGAGGGGGATGATGTTTTTGAGATGATTGCTTCAGCCGGATTGGAACTTAAGGCGCTGCATATTGACGTGTTCCCTGGGTACAATGTAAGTTGGTGCCTTAATTACTTCATGTGTTTCTCTATGAATTTGGATGGGATTTTTTTATAGTGCTTGTGCTGTTCAAGTATGGTTGAAATACTTATTTGGTACTTGATTTAAAGAGATTCTTTTTCTCTTTCCTATTCTCATCTCTGCCCCTTCTGCCTTTCTCTCCCTCTCCCCCCATCACCAACAGGAGCGCACGTACGCAAGAACACCAGCAGGCCTCACCACCCTCTTCACCTCCCTCCCCACCCTCCGCTCTCTCGCCCTCTGCACCGGCCGATTCATCCGCTCCCTCCCAGCCTCCATCTCCCACCTCTCGCTCTTAGAGGATTTGCTTATAATGAACCAGTCTTCAAAACTTGGTTTACGATCTCTTCCACCTACCCTCGGTCAGCTTTCGAATCTTCGCCGCCTGGTCCTCGACTCCTGCTTGCAGCTTCCCACTCTGCCCGAAGAAATCGGGCAACTGACTGGATTGGAGGAGCTGGAGCTGCTGAGCCTGGATTGTTTACGCCAGCTGCCCGAATCTATTGGGCAGCTTCAGCGCCTGAAGTGGTTCAAGATGTGCTGGTGCATGTCTGTCCGCAGCCTGCCCGAGAGCATCGGGCAGCTGAAAGAATTGGAGGAGATGGTGATCAACATGGCAGCAAGTGAAACCTGGTTGGGCAGCCTGAAAGAGCTTCCGCAATCTTTTGGTCAGCTCTATTCCCTGCGGTTCCTGAAGATTGTCGGCTGCCCGTTGATGCTGGATCTGCCCGAATCTTTTGGGCAGCTTTTTCAGCTTGAAGAATTTGTTTTCGACAACAAGGGTTTTGCAGAGGAGTCCGAAGCATGTGGACTTCTGTCCCTGCCCAATTCCTTCGGGCAGCTGACAAGTCTTGTGCGACTGGAGCTCCGCAACTGCTTCGCCCTCACCTCTCTGCCCGAATCTCTCGGGCAGCTTCCGTACCTCTACTCGCTGAAGCTCATTGGCTGCTATTCTCTCGCCACGCTGCCCGAATCTCTGGGCAGCTCGTGCAGCCTCCAGCTGCTGCTAGTGGATAACAAAGTCGATGAGGATGAAGATGAGGAGGAGGATGGGGATGGGGATGGGGATGGGGATGAGGATGGGGAGGAGGATGGGGATGGGGAGGAGGATGGGATGAGCATAGTGAGCCATTCAACAGCCATGGACATGGGCATGCATATGAGCATGAACGGCACTGACGACACTGCTGCCAGTGACGACGGCGCGAGTACAGGCAGAAACGGGGATGCTGACGGGGACGACAATAATCATGACAACAACCATGACAGTCATGGCAACCACGATTACAATGATGACGATGAGGAGGAGGAGGATGATGGTCCGAGTGGTCTGCTCGCCCTGCCGGCATCCATGGGCATCAACCCATCAGCCATGTGCAATCTGCGGCAGCTAGTCCTACGCGCCAACGTCTCCCTCACCGCCCTCCCGCCCGCCTTCTTCTCCCTCCGCCTCCTCGAAAGCCTCGTTCTCGACTTCACAGAAACCAGAACCCGAGAATCATTCTCAGACATGCCTCTGAATTCTCCCAGTCGCATGGGGTCCAAATCAGCGTCTCAGGCGTTGCTCTCTGGTCTCCCTGCTGGGAGCGGTGCAGTTGGCATGGGCACGGGCAGCGATGCGGTTACCACGGAGACGGGCGGTGGGGTTAATCCCTCTATGATGATTTTTCTGCCGGCTGACTTGCCAGCAACACCGGAGAAGAAAACCAAGCCTGCGGGAATAGCTGAGCTTTCCGAGGAAATTTGCCAGCTGGTTAGTCTTCGACGTTTGGATCTGATTGGCTGCTCAAGGCTTTCCAAGCTGCCCGAATCCCTGGGCAGCCTTCAGTTTCTGCAGAGGCTGGTGGTGGCGTTCTGTCCAGCCATTCATTCCCTTCCAGCTGGTGTCGGGCAGCTGAAATTCCTCCAGACTTTTGTTGTTCAGAACTGCCGGAATCTGCGGTACCTGCCCGACTCATTAACAGCACTGGCTGGGCTGCCCGAGCTGTGCATCGACGAGAAATCTGTGGGTGTGAAGATTCCAGAGCATTTATTGAGGCTTCCTGGTTTCCGCCGTGACAGCTGTTTCTTTGAAGACCGCCTCTTTATCGACTTGATTGAGTAGATTGTCGAGTTCTTTTTGGCCCCTGTGCTTACTACGGTATGACATACGGTACGTACAGTTTACAAGCCTTTTGTTGTAGAGTGTATGATGTTCAATAGTAATAAACCTTTTACCGTGCAATATTCTCTATTCAGCAAAGTTCTCCAGAGTGAGAAATTACGACATGACGATGATATCAATGCAGCTGGTATGACTCATAGCATACCATACAGCATCATAACCAGCACAATTCTCATGCTAAGATGGAGTACCTACCAGCAGATTTCCAGGACTCTAGACTCCTTAGTCCTGACGTGACAGTGAAATAGTTACATCCTGGAGTCTGCCTTGACGTATGGGACCACGCCCTTAGGTGCATATAGCGCTGCATACAATTTCGGTGTCACATTTGACGTCACTGGGACCAACGCTTCTTCTCCAACCGCGACCATCTGCGTCAGACACCCGCCCCGCCACTCCGCGCGATTGTCGGACACAGAGTGTAACGCGCACGTCTTGAGGTTTGTTTTAGCGCCGTGTCGGTCGGGGCAGGTACGGTTCTCGAGAGCCCTCCTAGTGCGGGGCACATACCTGGGACGAGCCCCTGCGAGACGTCAGGGAAGGAGTAAGTTACATAGCTTTCTGCCAATGAGCAACTGATCAATATTACGGGGAAATGCCTAAATTATGTAACGACAATGCTAATGACGGAAAGGCGCGTACCTTCCGCAGCGGTGAACAGGGCGAGCAGGACGAGGGGGAGGAGGAGCTTGCGAAATGCCATGATCACCAGTGTCGAGGGCTAGAGAAGCTGGCGAGTAGTACGATCAATAGTTC
Source organism: Closterium sp. Yama58-4 (assembly GCA_947470075.1). NCBI lineage: Eukaryota > Viridiplantae > Streptophyta > Zygnematophyceae > Desmidiales > Closteriaceae > Closterium > Closterium sp. Yama58-4. The sequence continues at coordinate 174,895 of CANIUD010000413.1, read as the reverse complement.
TGCGAGCTGAGGGATGGAAATTGAAAGAGGTGCGAGTTTGTAATGGAATGGTTGCGATGCGTATTATCGAGAATTAAGAGTCGCTTTTATAACTAAAAGCCGTTCGCGCGTCGCGCCTCGATGTGCCATTTTTTGGAAGGACGGCAACAAGCACAAGCGATTGGTACTGAACTATCCCAGGTTCGACGAAGCATTTGCGACTTGCACGCGTGACATGGCAGCACATTGGCTCGCTGGAGTTATCACAGATCGGCATTGAGCTATGGCGAAGAAACCCGTGTTCGAATGGACGTGATTGGAGGAGTATCTGTGTTTTGCTCAGGCATCATCGTCTGAAACTCGCTACTTTCGAGGAAATCAAAAACACGGACGAGAGGATGGAAGAGCATAGAGAGGGCGTGTTCCTTGAACATCAGAATGGACTGCCTTTGCTTACGAAAAGTGACTGGTTCGTGGTGTAGAAAATAAAAAGAGTTGAAACGTGGCTTGTTGTTTAATGCTCTGTACCGACTGCTACTTTGTGTTATAGACGAAAGTGCTCGTACCAACTGGTTCAGAGTTAAAAAAACAGTTGGAAAATAGGGTTTACATTCTGAAGGGGGAAAAATTTGGAAATGGTGCACTACAGGGCAGCCCGATACTAATTATCGAGGATCACACACCAGCTCTAACCCCTTTTCTTTTACACAAAGGCCTTTTCCGCGCAAGCAAATCATCATTCCTAAGATAGGATTATCTTGACTGCACTGGAATCGAAGTTCGGATGATGCGAGTTCCGTGTAAGTAGGAGCAGCAGGATAAAAAAAATCAGAGATGCGCTTCTAATCAGTCCCGCCATTCACAACGCCAGCAATGGGCGTCTCTATCGCGACGGCCGCAGCATCGTTTATCTGTCTCTCGCTCAACCTGACGCTCTGCCACTTGTACCGAGCGTCGCCGTCGCCCGCCGACACCGTCGCAGGCTCCGTGCCTGTCGCACGGACGGTCGTCGCGTCGTCCTCTCCCGCAGAATGCGGCGAGCGGGTATCTATTCGCGCGACGAGCGCACTCGCTGCGACAATGCGCGACTTTCAGAGTGTCGCTGGCCAGTTGAGGTGGGTAGGTTCCGCACAGGTTATCCCCTTCATTAGCGACTCCGTTAAGCTCGGTCTCTTATCTCGTCGCGTGCTCTCACGACTGCTGGTGTGAGGCGTAACAGACCAACACGTTAAATTAGTCTCGAGTACCTTAGAGACGGGTCAAGAAAGTCAACCAAGTCAATTTCGAAAGATCGAGCCAGCTAGGTCAGCAAACCGGGCTGGAACGTCGTACCTGGACCGATACGTCGGATCTGGACTCTATCGCTTCGCACCAGTGAAGTCGGTACGCCGAATGTGGGCATGCCACGTGGTAGGTCAACGTGGATACATCGTGCCTCGCTGTCGTCACATAGTTCTGGCTTTCCGCCTTAGGTGAAAAGGTAGAGGGGAAGGACAGACCCCCTGGTGCTGCCCGCACACCCCGGCTTTAAGTTGTAACCTCCTTCCCAGTTCTTCATACCTGTCTTACGTCATCATGACGTCCCCAGATTTGTTCCTCCCCCACTCACCTCCCCTCCCTCCCCCACACCCCTCTCCCCGCTTCCCGTAATCCTTATCCGCCAGCTGGATGCCTGTGATTGGTCGCGCGCCATTGTATTTGTCCGAGCCGTGGAGTGAGGGGCTGCTGCAGGGCAGCCCGTGGCGTGCCACGTGTCCCTCGCCGTTCCTCAAATCGGGTGAGCGGAGGGGGAGGGTTGGGGACGGGACAGGTAAGGAGAGAAAGGAGGGAGTGTGTTTACGGGCAAACTGAGTGGGGATGTGGGAGAATGAAGCTAGAAATTATACAGGGAGGGTCCGAGCAGAGAGCAATGCAGGGCCTTGCTTGCTCTACCCACCCACCCATGCACTCACCCAGTCTTCTTGCTCACCCACACAGTGCCTTCTTCCCCGCAGCATAAACACAATTCATCTCCTCTTCATCCGTCCAACCCATCTCCCTCTTCCCCTCACCATGCACTTCTCCCAGGGACGTCTTTCTCCTTGCCTTGCTACCTCTCCTGTCTTTTGAGTCGACTTAGAACTCTCTTGGAACTTATAACTCTCTTCCTTATAACTCTCTTCCTCCTCACGTCTCCCTCTACCTCCCCCTTTCTCCTCTTTCTCCACCATCCACCTCTCCCCCAGACGTCTCTCTGTTCGCTCTACCACCCGCCACATCCTTCCTCCTCTCTCCCGCTTCTGGTTCCTCCTCCCCCCCTCTCCAAAGCACCCCCACCACTGGCAATGAAGCCTATAACGAGGATGGTGAGAGTGACAATGGCGAGGGCTTCCCGTCCCCGGCTGCTCTTGCTGCGGCCGCTGCTGCTGCTGGCAACGAAGCTGCTCTGTGCATTGAGTTTAGCCGGGAACGAAGCAGGCGTTCTGATAGGGCCGCCCGAAGGGCTAGCAGACAAACGATGCCATCCAGTGGGGAGGAAGTGGGCGGTAGAGGCAGGGGTAGTGGGCGGGAGGGAAGGGGGGGAGAGGGTAGAAGAGGGGCTGCGGAAGGAGGGGGGAGTGTGGGTGAGGAAAGTGCGCGATCCAGGAGGGAGAGAAGAAGCCAGAGGAGGGAAGAACAGGAGAGGGAGAGGGAGAGGAGGAAGCAGGAAGAGGAGGCATCTGCAGGGCGGCAGGGACGGCAGGGACGGCAGGTGCGGGAGGAGAGGAGTGAGGAGAGAAGGAAGGGGAGGGGCGAGGAGCAGAGGAGTGAGAGATGGAAGGGAGGTCAGGGGACTGGTGTGAGGGAGGGGGGAAAACGAGGTGGTGGAAGGGGAGGAGGAGGGAAGGAGGATTCAACGTTTGATGTAGCATCTGCCCTGGAAGCGGCTATTAGGCTGGTATGATGCAATGGGGGTGAATTGGTGTGGTGATATTGGGGTGGATGTGGTGGGATGGGGGTGAACCGTTGCTTCCATGGGATGGGAGTGTGTGTGCATGTGTGTGTTTGTGTGTGTGTATACTCTTCTTCCTCCTCCCAATTACTGGTATCTCATTCTTGTGCAATCACCGTTTCCTATTTGTTCATACCTTTTTGTTATTCTTTGTTCAATCTCCTCCGCATTGCACGTCTCCCTCGTCATCCTCGTTATATGAACTTCATAAACAATCACATGCTCCCTAAGCGACCACAGAAGCTGCTTCCCCATCATTAGTACTCGACTCGGTAATCCACCCGCTTCTGTGCCGTGCCTCGTTCCCCCATGGCAGGTGCAAATGGGCGACCATAAGAATGCCTTCCCCATCTTTGATTGGGCAAGCCAATCATTCACCGCACCCAACCCCCTTCCATCCCTTCCTTTCCTCCCCATGGCATGTGCAAATGGGCGACCATAAGAATGCCTTCCCCATCTTTGATTGGGCAAGCCAATCATTCACCGCACCCAACCAACCCCCATCCATCCCTTCCTTTCCTCCCATCGCAGGTGCAAATGGGCGACCATAAGAACGCCTTCCCCATCTTTGCCAAGGTACCCCGCTCTGTGCTGTGTGGTGCTGTGCGGTGCGGTGCTCTGCTGTGCCGTGTTGTGCCGTGCTGTCCTTTGCCGTGCCATGTCATGTCATGCTTTGTATATTCCGGTTTACAAAACCATGCCACACACACGCCATGCTGGGTTCCTCTTCCGACCCATTCTACCTCCTCGTGCCATGTCATCCCATGCCCATCCCATGCATCCACTGCACGCATTCACCTCCATCGATTCCCCACTCCCATCCTCCCCTCTTCTCCTCACTCATTTCACCCTCCCTGCCCCAATCACGCTCCCCTCTTCCCCTCCTCTCTCATCAACCCCCTCACAGACCTCACGCCCCTCCCTCTCGCCTGCCGCTGCAGGAGAGAGGAACACAACACAGGAGACAATGGTGCTGCCCCCTCTCGCGATTTTCACCTCCCCCCTCCGTCATGCCTTCCCTCTGCCATCCATGTCCCCTTCACCCTCCTCCCTCTCTCACTGCAGTTGCAGGAGAGCGGAGCGCAGGAGACGGTGGTGCTGCTGGCGTGGCGTGGCATGGCGCATGCCTTTGCAGAGCACTATGAGGAAGCACTCAGTGATTTCGACAAGGTATGCATGTGTGTGTGTGTACGAATGTCTGCTGCTGTTGGATCCTCTAGTTGATACAGGAATGGTGCATGCGTTTGCAGAGCACTATGAGGAAGCACTCAGTGATTTCAACAAGGTATGCAGCATGCGTGCGTGTGTGTAGGAGAGGGGGGGGGGAGGGGGAGGGGGAGGGGGGAGGGGGGGAAGCACGCCTTCGCAGAGCACTATGAGGAAGCACTGAGTGATTTCAACAAGGTATGCGTGTTTGTGTGTGTAGGGTTGTCTGCTGCTGCTGAATCCTTTAGTCTAGTTTAGTTGATACAGGAATGGCGCACGCCTTTGCAGAGAAGTATGAGGAGGCACTCAGTGATTTCAACAAGTTGTGTGGTGTGGGGAAGAGTGTCAGTGCTGACTGAGTGCTTATTGATAGAATTCAAGAGAATGGTTGAGTAATGAGCCAAGGAGGCTCTATAGTACAAGCATGCAAGGAAGAGAGGTTGGAAGAAGGTGCAACCCTATTGGCCACTAAGTTGGCCAATGGGTGAGTTGCCTTGTGGAGTAGGGAACCCCACAATGTTGCTAGCTTGTGATTGGTTGGCCTTAGGACCAAATGTTGGCAAGTGCCAACCAAGGACCAAGACCAAACCAAATCTTGACCCAACCACAAAGTGTGGTTGGAGTGTACACCCAACCCCCCAATAGCTTAAAGAGCTACACCTATTCTAGCCTATGTATGTTGTATATATAAGATACATTTACAACACAACCCCCCAACATGCATAAGGCTAGAAAAAATGTAATCAGGAGGCCGCCAAAACTGGTGGCGGGGTGAGCCCAAGGAGACGCAACAGGAAGGAGTGGGACGCTAGGGGAAGAGCTTTGGTGAAGATGTCGGCGAGGTTGGCTGCCGAGTCGATTTTGCCAAGACGAATGTGGCCGGCCTCAACGAGATCGCGAATGAAGAAGTAGCGAAGCTCAATATGTTTTGAGCGCCCATGATACACAGCGTCCTTGGTGAGGTGGATGGTGCTGGCGTTGTCACACCAGATGGTGGGACAGCGTTGGGGGGCTCCGAGCTCATCAAGGAGGAAGGTGAGCCAGCGTGCTTCTTGCGCGGCCATGGTCGCAGCATAGAGCTCTGCTTCGCAGGAGGAGAGGGCGACGGCAGAGGAGCGTGTGGACCGCCAGCTGATGAGACCGCTGCCGAGGGAGAAGCCATAGCCCTGAGAGGACCGCCGATCCGGTCGAGAATCAGCCCAGGAAGAGTCGCTGTAGCCGTTGAGGTGTGGTGGGGAAGGGCCGCCAAGAGTGAGGACATAGTCCTTGGTGCCACGAATGTAGCGAAGGACACGCTTGGCGGCCTGCCAGTGCTCTTCCGTGTGCTTGCCAGCGCCAACGAACCGAGCGAGGACGCTGATGGGGTAGGCAAGATCGGGGCGAGTGGAAACCATGGCGTACATGAGAGAGCCGATGAGTTCCGGATAAGGATGGGAGGAGGGAGAGGGAGAGGAGGGTGGGGAGAGGTGGTGCCCAACCGAGAGGGGAATAAGTTGGGGGTTGCCGCGCGCCATGTCAAACCGGTCCAAGACCTGCTGGAGGTAGTGACCCTGAGAGAGTGAGATGGTGCGGGCGGAGCGGTCGCGAGTGATGGTCATGCCGAGGTAGTTCTGCAGCTCTCCCAGGTCTTTGCACTTGAGACGGCTGCCCAGCTCCGCCTTGACAGTCTCGAGCTCGGCAAGGTCGGCGGTGAGGAGGATCATGTCGTCAACATAGACGAGGATGTAGAAGGGGGAGGGAGAGGTGCGGAGGAAGAGGCTGGCGTCAGAGCGGGAGGTGCGAAAGCCAAGCTCAGCAAGGGTGGCAGCAAGCTTGGCATGCCACTCCCTGGGTGCCTGACGGAGCCCGTACACGGGTCGGCGCAGCTGCCAGACGGAGTCGGCGGGGAAGGGGAGGTGGAAGCCGTCTGGGCGCTCCATGTAAATGAGTTCACGTAGTACGCCTTGCAGGAAGGCGTTGGAGACATCCATCGAGTGGATCTCCATGTTGAGGCGAGCGGCGAGGTCGAGTACAGCGCGAACGGTAGCAGGTTTGGCGGTGGGGGAGAAGGTGTCGAAGAAGTCAAAACCATACCGCTGCGTGAAGCCCTTGGCGCAATACCGGGCCTTGTAGACGGGCGGTTCTCCTGGTAGCTGTTTGACGCGAAACACCCACTTCCCCTTTACCACGTTCGTAGAGGAGGGAGGGCGAGGGACATCAACGAAGGAGGAGTTGGCGATAAATGCCTCGAGCTCCTTGATGATGGCGGCAAGCCAGAGCGGGGCGTCGGGGCAAGCCATGGCCTCCTCGTACGTGGTTGGGACGAAGATGGAGGGAGCAGAGGAAAAGGCGAAGACTGGTGTTCCAGACAGGTCAAAGGTGATGGGGAGGAGGGAGGGGTCGGAAAGGTGGAGGTCAAGGAACTCCTCATGGGAGTCCTCAGAGAGGGAGGTGTGGAAGGCGCGGATAACCGCTGGGGCCGCTGCTCGTGCCGCTGCTGGTGCCGCTGCTGGTGCCGCTGCTGGTGCCGCTGCTGGTGCCGCTGCTGGTGCTGCTGTGGAGGCCGCTGCTGCCGCTGCACTTGCCGCTGCTGGTGCCGCTGCTGCTGCTGCACCTGCCGCTGCTGGTGCCGCTGCAATGGCTGCTGCTGGAGGTGCTGCTACCGAGGATGGGGAGGTGGTCGAGGAGGCTGGTGCAGGAGAGGCGTGGTGTAAGACAGCCTGGAAGAAGTGGTGAAGGAGGGGAGAAAGAGGGGGAAGGGAAGAGGTAGAGAGGGTAACAGGGGGCGGTGCACCAAGGATACTGTCACATGACCGGGTGTGAGGATACCGGGTGAGTATGGTGCGGGGAGTGGGGGAGGGAGGTGGTTGGGAGGGAGGGGGAGGGGCACTGGGGGAGGAGTGGGCGGGGGAGACAGGGGAAGATAGAGGGTCCGGGTCAAAGATGTCACCAGACGAGGGAGGGGCACCGTGGGACTGGGAGGGCGGAGGGGGAGGGGGTGGGAGGATGGGGGGAGGAGGGAGGAGAGGGGGAGGTGTGGTCTCAGACCAGAAAAGGGGACGGGTCAGAGGTGGGAGTGGGTCAGTGGACGGGGGAGAGGAATAGTACGGGGTGGACTCGTCAAAGACGACATCTCTGCTGCGAATTAGTCGACCGGAAGGGGGGTGGAGGAAAAGGTAGTCGGGGGAGGAGGGGTTATGACCAAGGAAGACGCAAGGAAGGGTACGAGGGGCAAGCTTTCCAAGGGAGCGGGATCGGTCAGACGGGTGAATGAGGACATAGGCCTTTGAGCCCCAGACTCGAAGAGGGGAGACATCGGGTTTGTCCTTTGTCCATAGCTCAGTGGGGGTGGTGGAGGGGAGGAGGGGGTGAGGGTAGAGGTTAGTAAGGAGGGCGGCATGAAGGAGGGCGTAGCCCCACAGAGAAGGGGGGCATGAGGCGTGGACAAGAAGACACCGAGCCGTTTTGGTGATCTCCCGAACACGGCTCTCAGCGACACCGTTCTGCTGTGGGGAGTGAGGGAGGGTGTGAGTCTGGAGAATGCCGCGGGACTGGCAGTAGGAGGAAATTTGGGTATTAAGGAACTCACCACCACCATCAGAGTGGAGGCGACGAACAGGGCGGCCAAAGTGGGTGTTGGCTTGCTCGAGCCAAGCAATGATCGCGGTCGGGGCATCCGCCTTCGTCCGAAGGAGAGAGACGGACGAGTACCGACTGTGGTCATCGACGAGCACGAGGAGGTAGCGATGGCCTTGGCGAGTGGGGGAAGGGTTAGGGCCCCAGAGGTCCATGTGAACAAGATCAAGTGGCTGAGCAGCAGCGGAGGGGGAGCTCCGGTGCGGCTGCTGCTTGAGCTTGCTCTGAACACAGACGACGCAAGGGGGGGCAGGGGACTTTGGGAGGGGAGGGAGGGAAGAGGGGAGACCGTGAAGGAGACCGGAGGATACAGAGGAGCGCAGAGTGGCGAAGTTGGGGTGACCTAGCCTGTGATGGAGGAGGATGGCAGGGTGGGAGAGGGAGCGACATGAGCAGTCAGAGTCAGGGGGGCGGGGGGGGGACGGGTGGGTTAGTGGAGGGGAGGGGAGGGGGGGGGGGGAAGAGGGGGGGGGAGGCAACTTGGAAGGTGAGGGGGCGAGGAACTCGAAGGGTGTATAGACGGGTGCGGGGACAGTAAGGAATACGGGCGAGGAAACGACCTGTGGAGGTGTGGTAGAGATCACAATGGTTAGCACCACCTGGGGTGAGAGTGGTGATCATGGATTGTTGGAGGGACCTTTGGGAGAGGAGGTTGGTGCGAAGGGAGGGAATGTGAAGACCTGTGACAGTACCTGAGGGAAAGAGAGGACAGGGAAGGGTGGAGGTGTTGTGACAGGGGATGGAAAAGCTGCTATCAGCGCCAAGGAGGGACGTGGATGTGGGAAGAGGATTGAGTTTGCCGGCATCTCGAAAGACATTATCAGTGGCTCCACTGTCCAAGACGAACTCAAGGGTGGAGGAGGGTGAGGCGGAATACTGAATTGAGGTTTCATTAATAGCAGGGGCATACATAGGAGATGCAACAGAAGGAGGCTGACTAAGGAGACCAACAAAGCCAGAGGAGGGAAAGGGGGTCACACTGCCACCTGTGGACGGCGCAGGGGATGGACCGGAGAGGTGGGCCGCAGAGGCGGCATTTCCGGCGGTCCAGCTGGGAAACGGCTGCTGCTGGGGGACAGGAGGAGGAGGGAGGAGAGGAAGTTGGGGCTGGAGGTCGAGCTGCTGCTGAAGCTGCTGCTGGAGCTGCTGGAGCTGCTGCCCATACTGCTGCGGTCCCTGCTGCTGGACACTCTGCTGCTGCTGCTGCTGCTGCTGCTGCTGCTGCTGCTGAGAGGGGAGAGCAAAGGCCTGGTGGGCCTGGGAGGAGGAGGAGGGGGCGTAGAGGGGAGAGGTGCGAACATCGAGGGGAGTGGGGCGGGGATTAAGGGCGGACCAGCGAGGAGGGGTGCCAGAGTTCCCACGAGCGAACCACTCATCGCTGAGTGCCTTGAAGCACGTGTCAGTTGCATGAGTGGTTTGGTTGCAGCGTTGGCCTCGGGTGGGGCCATAGAGGGGAAGATACTGACAGGGTGGGAAGGCCGCTGCTGCCCCACGACCCGCACCACCACGACCGCCAGAGCCGCCTCGACCACCACCACGCCCACCTCCACGCCCTCCCCCACGTCCGCCCTTGCCGCTGCGCTGCTGTGCTACCGCGGCAGTGGAGGAGGAGTGGCGAAGGATTTCAGCCTCAGTGGTGATAATCCACTGGGCAACTTGAGCGGGAGTGTCATGCTTGGAGAGGAGTTGCATGTATGCGAGCTTGTGGGCATCGAAGGCGGGAGTGAGGCCTTCGAGGAGGTGGCAGCAGATGACAGTGTCAGGGTAGGTAACGCCAAGTGCTGCGAGGCGGCGAGCAAGGTCAAGGACGCGGCGAGTAAAGGCGGCTGCGCCGGCAGTGGAATCCATGGTGATGGATCCAAATTCCTTGATGAGGGCATAGAGGGTGGCGATGTCCTGCCGGTCAAAGAGGTCGACAAGCAGTTGCCACAGGTGGGAGGAGGAGGTAGGTGAAAGCTCTCGTTTGAGGGAGGAGGGGATAGTGGCGAGGAGGATGGCGAGAGCTCGACGGTCAGCAATGCGCCACGCAGCGATGTCGGTGGTGTAGCTGGCGAGACGTGTAGTGTACGTGGCGAGTCAAACTTGGTAATCGCGGTGGCGGGCAGCAGCCTCGTCGTAGGCGCGCTTGTCGTCCTCATAGCGCAGTTGACGGCGAAGGTGGTCGTTGAGTGCGGTGCGGTAGGTACGGATGGCAGTTTCCATGCTCTGAGGATTGTTGACATCCGGCGCGAAGGTGGGAGGATCACCAGGAGGCTCGGGCTCAGGTCCGGGCTCGTCAGGAGGAGGTCCGGTGGGGGCGGAAGGGGCGATGGGCTGGAGTCCGCCTTCCTCCTGGAACACGACGGAACGGAGGGTATATCCGCTGACGACAACCGAGGAGAGCAACACCTCGACGGAGTGGGCATAAGAGTGCCAGTTGGCGGCCGAGTTGTCGCCCAACAACTCGAGAGAGTCAATGGTCGCCAGGTCGACCGATGAGTCTGCGGACGCCATGATGGCGAAGTCGGGAAGGTGCTGCTGCTAGTGCTGTTGAAGGTGCCGCTGCTGGTGCCGTTGAAGGTGCCGCTGCTGGTGCCGTTGAAGGTGCCGCTGCTGGTGCCGTTGAAGGTGCCGCTGCTGGTGCCGTTGAAGGTGCCGCTGCTGGTGCCGTTGAAGGTGCCGCTGCTGGTGCCGTTGAAGGTGCCGCTGCTGGTGCCGTTGAAGGTGCCGCTGCTGGTGCCGTAACAGGGTGGCGCTGCTGGTTTAGGGTTAAAGGTCGCTGCTAGGTGCTGTTGCTGGTGCGATTAAGGGTGAAGTAGGGGGGGGGGAGGAGGTAGGGGAGAGGAAGGATGGCGCGGAAGTGTGGGGCAGGGCGCGGATGAAGGGGGGAGGTTGCGCAGGTCAGTCGCGGCGGCGCGTCGGCCGCCCGTGAGAGCGCGAGGGTCGGCCGCGGCTCTGCGTCGGCCGTCCGCGTCAGCGCGAGGGTCGGCCGCGGCTCTGCGTCGGCCGTCCGCGTCAGCGCGAGGGTCGGCCGCGGCTCCGCGTCGGTCGTCCGCGTCGGCGCGGAGGTCGTCGGCGATCGCGCGGCGGCCGTTCGGGATGGCGCACAGGTCGGCCGCGACTCCGCGCTGGCCGTCCGCGTCGACGCGCGGGGTGCTCGTGGCCGCGGGCTGGCCGTCCGCGACGGTTGGCTGGCCGTCCGCGACGGCTTGCTGGCCGTCCGCGACGGCTTGCTGGCCGTCCGCGACGGCTTTCTGGCCGTCCGCGACGGCTTTCTGGCCGTCCGCGACGGCTTGCTGGCCGTCCGCGACGGTGTGCTGGCCGTCCGCGACGGAAGGCGTGAGGGAGGGGTGGCGGCGGGAGGGAGGATTGAGGCCGCGGGAGAGCGGTCGGAGGCCGCGAGAGGGAGGATTAAGGCCGCGGGAGGGAGGATTGTGGCCGCGGGAGGGAGGATTGAGACCGCGGAGGAGTAGATCTGAGCCGCGGAAAGCTAGATCTGAGGTACGGGAGGGAGGATTGAGGCCGCGGAGGAGTAGATCTGAGCCGCGGAAAGCTAGATCTGAGGTACGGGAGGGAGGATTGAGGCCGCGGGAGGCTAGATCTAAGACGCGGAGAGGAAATTACGGCCTAAGGATCGAGGGAGGTGGCGTGAGCCATTTGGCTCTGAATACCATGATAGAATTCAAGAGAATGGTTGAGTAATGAGCCAAGGAGGCTCTATAGTACAAGCATGCAAGGAAGAGAGGTTGGAAGAAGGTGCAACCCTATTGGCCACTAAGTTGGCCAATGGGTGAGTTGCCTTGTGGAGTAGGGAACCCCACAATGTTGCTAGCTTGTGATTGGTTGGCCTTAGGACCAAATGTTGGCAAGTGCCAACCAAGGACCAAGACCAAACCAAATCTTGACCCAACCACAAAGTGTGGTTGGAGTGTACACCCAACCCCCCAATAGCTTAAAGAGCTACACCTATTCTAGCCTATGTATGTTGTATATATAAGATACATTTACAACACTTATAGGCTGCTAGGCTGCTACTGCTAAGTGGATATGTGCAATGAAGCACTCAGCACCAACATGTATTTGTGTGTGTGGGGCTGGCACTTACCCCCGAACGCTCTAGAGTAGCACTCCCCACCCCAATGCAGGGGCAGATCCGCAGGCCACGAACGTCGGTGGTGTTTGAGAGTATGGCCTGGTCTTAGTTGACTCAAAGCACTTCTTTCGATCCCTTTACTTCCGCCCCCCTCCCCACCCCGCATAGGCGCTAGAGCAGGCCCCCAAGGCAGGCCAGATTCTCAGGCAACGAGCATCGGTGCTACAAGTAACCATGGGGTGCCTTGATTTGTAAAAGACCACTCCTTTCAACCCCTTCATTTCCTCCCCCTTGCCCCCCACAGGCTCTAGAGAAGGCCCCCAAGGCAGGGCAGATTCTCAGGCAACGAGCGTCAGTGCTTGGGATGACCATGGGGTAATTTCAATCAACACACTCAAACCCCTTTTAACCCCTTCATTTCCTCCCTCCACTCCCGACTCCCCACAGGCTCTAGAACAGGCTCCCAAGGCAGGGCAGATCCTCAGGCAACGGGCATCGGTGCTTGGGATTATGGGCCGGCACAAGGAGGTGTGTGGTGTGTGGGTGGTGGCATGTACGGGTGCTGTGCTGGTGCTATGGAGAGTGGCATGCCATGCCATGACATTTCAGTTGAGTCGACGCAAACAGCAGGTTCTCAGGCAGCGAGCATCGGTGCTTGGGATCATGGGCCGACACAAGGAGGTGTGTGGTGTGGTGTGTGGTGGGTATGGGTTCTGCGCTTGCTTGCTCTATAGGGGGGTGACATGCCATTCGAGTCGACGCAAACAGCAGATTCTCAGGCAACGAGCATCGGTGCTTGGGATAATGGGCCGACACAAGGAGGTGTGTGGTGTGGTGTGTGGTGGGTATGGGTTCTGCGCTTGCTTGCTCTATAGGGGGGTGACATGCCATTCGAGTCGACGCAAACAGCAGATTCTCAGGCAACGAGCATCGGTGCTTGGGATAATGGGCCGACACAAGGAGGTGTGTGGTGTGGTGTGTGGTGGGTATGGGTTCTGCGCTTGCTTGCTCTATAGGGGGGTGACATGCCATTCGAGTCGACACAAACAGCAGATTCTCAGGCAACGAGCATCGGCGCTTGGGATAATGGGCCGACACAAGGAGGTGTGTGTGTGGCGGTAGGGGGGCACCATCGCCAACAATGGCGGTAGTATGTGTGCTGGTTCTTGTGCTTTGCGATTGGGATGGGTGATGCGGCAGCAGCAGGCAGAATTCTCACAAGGAGCAACTGTACCGTACAACCTTGCATCTAAATTGTTGTAAGTAAAAACTCCACCTTGGATTCTATCATGATCGCACACACAACAACCTTCCTCCATCGATTCCTGCACGAATGAATTCTGAATGGATTCTAAATGGATTCATTGCTGCTGAATGGATTCTGACCATTCTAAAAGCACCCACCCCTGGATTCCGCAGGCCATTGCTGATTGGACGGCTGTGATTGAAATGGATCCAAACGATGCCACAGCCAGACAGGAACGAGGTGAGAATAGAGAGAGGTGACAACTGAGAAGTGACAATAGAGAGCGGATAACAATGATTTTACAGTAGGCAGGGCACAATAGATTGAGAAGCGAAAGTAGATAGCGGTGATAATAGAGAGTAATGACGACAAAAAATTGTGACAATAGAGAAACATTTTGCAGGCAAACCTGTCTCTTCTCCTTTGGGGGGGCAGGAGAGTTGGGAAGGGGGGGGGGCATAGCTTGCGTCACATTTTTTCCAGATTGTCACATATTCCAAAGCAGCCAACCCACCCAACCCGTGCAATGCTAACCTCCCTTCTGTGCCTCCCCACATTCCCCCTTCCCCTCCCTTCTTGAACCTCCCTCACAGGAGCGGCATATGTGAACGCCAATGCCTATGCAAGTGCCCTGCCGGACCTCTACGCTGCCAGGGCCATGGCCCCCCAGCTCTTCAAACCCCATCTTTTCCTGGTAAGCTTTATCTGACACCTTCAGAGCGTGTTTCGTATGCGAGTGCACTGCCTGACCTCTATGCTGCCAGGGCCATGGCCCCCCAGCTCTTCAAGCCCCATCTCTTTCTTGTAAGTCTATTGGTAGGCACCTCAGAAGCCAGCTATTCAAGCCTCGCCTCTTCCTTGTAAGTCGTTTTCTGAGGCAACGCAAAAAGAGCGCACTGCCAAACCTCTATTCTGCCAGGGCGATGCCCCCCCAGCTCTTCAAACCCCATCTCTTTCTTGTAAGCTTAACCAGACATTAAGGGAGGGAGTGGCCTGAACCCAAACCTCAAAACCCTGAACCCTGAGTAACTAAGCCCATGGCTCTTCAAGTTGCACCTCCGCATAGAGCTCAACTCGCATGTGAATGCCTATTTCCCCCATCTCTTCCTTGCTTGCTCAACTCGCTGTCAGGGACAAACCTTCAACATTTTTGCGTCCCTTCCCCTTGCCTTGCAGGGCTTGGCCCTGACAGCAACAGGGGCGCCGTTTGAAGCAGTGAAGAGCTGTGAGACGGCAGTGGCGATGAATCCAACCAGAAGTGAAGGAGCACTCTCCTCTTCAAAGTGACCCACTTCCCTTCTCACCACTCTCAACTCCCTTGTACCCTTCCCATTGCCTCCAGGGGCTGGCATTGACAGCAACTGGAGCACCTTTCGACGCAGTGAAGAGCTACGAGACGGCCATGGCAATGAATCCAGATGTGAAGGAGGGGCAGGCAGGCCCCTTCAAGGAGACCCACCTCCCATCTCACCGCTCTCAACTCCCTCGTATCGATGAACCCAGATGTGAAGGAGGGAGCAGGCCTCTTCAAGGCGACTCACTTCTCATTCCACCGCTCTCAACTCCCTCGTACCCCAGGGCTTGGCCCTGACAGCAACAGGGGCACCCTTTGACGCAGTGAAGAGCTACGAGACGGCCATGGCAATGAACCCCGATGTGAAGGAGGGGTGGACGAATTGGGGGCAGACAATGAAGGAGATCGCCATGTTCAACGAGTCGGAGCAATGCTATAAGCGTGCCCTGGGGGTGGATAATGGGTGAGTGAGTGGAGTGGCTTATACGGGGTATAGGATAGGGGGGTTGGTGGTGTGGGGGATGGACATGGAGAGGTGGACGAACTGGGGGCAGACGATGAAGGAGATCGCCATGTTCAACGAGTCGGAGCGGTGCTATAAGCGTGCTCTGGGAGTGGATAACAGGTAAGTGCGTGGGTGGGGCAGCTTATATGGGGGATAGTTTTGGACAGAGGGTTGGTCCTACTGGGGCCAGACGATCGCCACGTTCAACGAGTCAGAGCGATGCTATAAGCGCGCTCTGGGGATGGACAGCGGGTGAGTGCGCGGAGCGGCTTATATGGGGGAAAGTTGGGTTGGGGGGTGCTGCATGGGAAGGAGGGAAGGGATGGACCAACTGGGTGCAGCCGATGAAGGAGATCGCGCATGCCCATCATACAGGATGAATGCGCTCTCAAGGTGGACAGCAGGTGAGAGTGTGTGTGGTGCAGCTTATATGGGGGATAGTTGGGGAGCGCTGCAACATGCCCCACCCCACCCATGTCCCATTCCCCACACCACATGCTCCCATGCCATACTCCCCCATTCCTCCTCATCACCGCATGCAGCTACCAGCGGGCGTACAAGCTCTGGGTGGGTGAAGCTGACTTTTGAGTCCCACGAGTCGGAGCGATGCTATAAAAGCTGACACCTGAGCTCTGGGCGCAGGTTTGGGGCCTACCCCCGTGCCCATGCCCTTCTGTATACCCCCATTACCCCCACCCATGCGTCCCCATCACCGCATGCAGTTTCCTGCTGGCATACAAGCTCTGGGCGAAACTGACATGTGGGCCCACTCGACATGCGCCTGACTACCTTACCCCATGCCCCATTGCCCCATGCCCTGTATACCCCCATTCCCCTTCCCCCCACCCATGCCTCCCCATCACCGCATGCAGCTTCCTGCTGGCATACAAGCTCTGGGCGAAGCTGACATGTGAGCCGGCTCACCAGCTACCCCTGTGCCCCATGCCCTGTATTGTACAGGCTGTATAGTATACCACCATCCCCTCACCCACCCATGCCTCCCCGTGCCTCCCCATCACGACATGCAGCTTCCTGCTGGCATACAAGCTCTGGGCGAAGCTGAGGCACGCTGTGGGCGACCACAGGTGAGAGAGGCCGCACGCAGGCAGGTGGGGGTGGAAACTGGCATGGCATGGCACATGTGCATGAATTGGCTTGGGCGGATAATAACCATACACTTGCTGGCATACAAGCTCTGGGCGAAGCTGAGGCACGCCGTGGGCGACCACAGGTGTGTGAGAAGTCAGGCAGACGGGTACGGGTGGGCACTGGCATGTGCATGGCACGTGCGTGGCATGTGCGTGGATTGGGTTGGGCGGAGAATAACCATACACTTGCTGCTGGCATACAAGCTCTGGGCGAAGCTGAGGCACGCCGTGGGCGACCACAGGTGAGAGAGGCAGCACGCAGGCAGGTGGGGGTGGGCGCTGGCATGGCATGGCATGGCACGAGCGTGCATTGGGTTGGGCGGACAAGAACCACACACTTGCTGCTGGCATACAAGCTGTGGGCGAAGCTGAGGCACGCCGTGGGCGATCACAGGTGTGTGAGAAGTCAGGCAGATAGTGTTAGAATCTATCTTCTCTTGTAACCTGCATAGATGTTATAGGATAGGCTAGAGATAAGCACCCAAACTTAGTTTGGGTGTTCAAGCAGGGGTTACCCAATTTGTAGGTTGGAAACCCAACCTTGGTCCAATTATTGGACCCCAAAGGTTGGGTTGGGTAGAATTATTGGTTCACACCAATAATGTTGGCCCAACCCCAACTTGGCCAACATTATTGGACCCCACCAATAATCCCCCAACCCAACTTCATGGGTGGGGTCCAATAATGGTCACCTAGGCTAGGATCCAACCCATTCCCTATGTAAACCCCCATTCTCCTCAATCCAACAATAACTTCTCTTCTAACTCTTATTCTCACATGGTATAGAGCTCTTAAAAATCCTAGGCCTACGCTCCTAGTTTTTTTTCAAAGGCCGCCGCAACCCCCGGCCTCCTTTCTCATTTTTCCGCGGCTATCTCGCCACCCTCCCCCTCTCCTCAAGCACTCCCTCCTTCTCAGCCCCGCGGCCTCCCACGCCGTCACGGCCTGCGCCGCTCCCTTCCCCGGCCCCACCGCCGCTTCCGCGCTCGCCGACCGCCACCGCCCGCCCCATTCCGCGGCCTCGACGCCGCCTCCGCGCCAACGCCACTGCGGCTCCACCAGCCGCCGTCGCCGCCGCCGCTCCCTTCCGCGGCCTCGTCGCCGCCTCCGCGCCTGCACTGCCGCGGCTTCGCCAGCCGCCGCCGCTCGCGCCGCTCCCTCCCGCGACCCCGTCGCCGCTTCCGCGCCTGCACTGCCGCGGCTTCGCCAGCCGCCGCCGCTCGCGCCGCTCCCTCCCGCGACCCCGTCGCCGCTTCCGCGCCTGCACTGCCGCGGCTTCGCCAGCCGCCGCCGCTCGCGCCGCTCCCTCCCGCGACCCCGTCGCCGCTTCCGCGCCTGCACTGCCGCGGCTTCGCCAGCCGCCGCCGCTCGCGCCGCTCCCTCCCGCGACCCAGTCGCTGCCTCCGCGCCTGCACTGCCGCGGCTTCGCCAGCCGCCGCCGCTCGCGCCGCTCCCTCCCGCGACCCCGTCGCCGCTTCCGCGCCTGCACTGCCGCGGCTTCGCCAGCCGCCGCCGCTCGCGCCGCTCCCTCCCGCGGCCTTGTCGCCGCCTCCGCGCCTGCACTGCCGCGGCTTCGCCAGCCGCCGCCGCTCGCGCCGCTCCCTCCCGCGGCCTTGTCGCCGCCCCCGCGCTTGTACCGCCGCGGCTGCGCCAGCTACCGCCGCCGCCTGCGCCTCTCCGCGGCCCCAACGCCGCCTCCACGCCAGCGCCGCCGCGGCCTCGTCAGCCGCCGCCGCCAGCACCGCTCCCATCACGGCCTCGTCGCCGCCTCCGCGCCAACGCCACCGCGGCCCCACTAGCCGCCGCCGTCCGCGCCGCTCCCCTCTGCGGCCTCGTCGCCGCCTCACCTCCCTCTCCTCCGTGACCACTGCGGGTCTCCCCGCGGCCGTCCTCCATGGCTACCGCCGCACCTTCCCCCGCCCCCCTCCCTCCTCCTATTGATACGTCCTCCGTCGATAAGCTGCAGCTTGCCGCAGACAAATCTGCCGTCAATTGGCACTCCTTCGTCGGCAGCATCCGACGAGTTCTCTCCGACGCATGGGTTCCCCCCTACCGTGTCCTTGATGTCCTCCTCCGCCGTCCCCAGGCACTCCCCCCCACCGAACCTGAACACCCAGGCGAGACTCCTCCTCTCCCTCCCTCTCCAGGCGATCCTCCTCTTGAACCCGACCTCCAAAGCACAGGCGACCAAGCCGCCGCTGATGCAGACTTCATCTTACGCCGCCGTGCGTACCTTATCAAGAAAGCAGAGTACGATGCAGCAGTCGAAGCCTATGACCAGGCGGTTGCTGGCCGCAACGCTCACCTCGCCGTCGTCGCCAAATACAAAGACGACATGGCCACCCACATCCCGAAACTTATCGCCTGGACAACTGCTGACACTCGTGCCTGCACCGTTCTCCTTGGGGCTCTCCCTGACTCCCTCATGCGCCGCTTCCAGGCTCGAGAGCTTCGGGCCTCGGTCATCTGGGCAGAACTCCATGCGATGTTCGAACGCCGCGACATCAGCTCGGTCGGTATCCTGTTCCAAGAATACTTCTCAATCACCCTTGCTACCTGTGACGGAGCGGTCGACTACATCGGACGCATGCGGGAGGTAGCTGACCGTCTCGAAGCCCGCCAAGCCGGCCTCTCCGAACCTCTCCAAATCCATCGCCTCCTGTTTAACCTCACTCCCGACTATGAATCCCGCCTTCACGCCTTTACCGAGGCCAATCCCCTAGCCGATCTCGCCTCCGTTGAACAGTGGATCATAGACACCGAAGTCAAACTTCGCACCCCCGTCGTCAACCTCGCCTCCTCCCAACCCTCCTCCTCCTCCCTCAACGCTACTCAGCCCCGCAAGCAGGGCAAGAACAACGGCAAGGGGGGTGGTGGAGGCAAGGGAGGTAGCGGTCAAGGCAGCAGCAACGCGAACAAACGCAGCGGCACCACTGGAGATGAGCATGGCACCCCCAATACAGGCGGAGCATCTGCAACCAGTGGGACCCGCCCTGGTACTCTTCCGCCCTGCACCTATGTCCGCCGCTATGGTCCCCGGGCTGGCACCCCCTGCGGACAGACCAACCACCCTCCTGCCACCTGCTTCAAGGCCCTCGATGGTGCAAGGTACGCACGAGGCAACGTTGGCAATCCTCCTAAGTGGGCAACACTTTCCCCACGTCCCTCCCCCACTGACATCCAAACCAACCCCGCTTACCTCCCTGCCCACCTCCGCCTCCTTGCTCCCCCGCGCCCTTCCTCAACCTCCAGCAGCAGCACCTCCTGTAGCAGCAGCAGCAGCAGCAGCAGCAGCAGCAGCAGCAGCAGCAGCAGCAGCAGCAGCAGCAGCAGCAGCAGCCGCAGCAGCAGCAGCAGTTACAGCAGCTGTTTTACCCACAGCCGCAGCAGCAGCACCCATGGGGATCAGGGCCCCAGCCCCAGTGGGGACCCAGCCCTCCTCCCTGGCAGCAGCAGCAGCTAAACTTTGGCACAGCAGCCATGGCCGCCCAGGCCTCCCCGGCTCCCCTTTGGGGTGCTCCACCCCCCCCCAGTGGCACTGCCACCCCTCTCACTCAGGAAAGCTTTCTTGGCAACATTTCTGTCTCACCCTCTCTTCCTTCCATGTACCCATCCAACATTAATGAAACCACTTTCCAGTACTCCGTGTCTTCCTCCTCCTCGCCCACTCTGGACTTTGTCCTAGACAGTGGGGCCACTGAAACTGCTCTCAAAGATGCTGGTACACTCACACCCCTCTCCCCTCCCACTCACGTTCACGGCGCTGACAGCAGCTTCACCATCCCATGCACACACCTCTCCACTCTCCCCTGCTCACTCTTCCCCTCTGGTAAGGTAACTGGTCTCCACATCCCCACTCTCCGAAACAACCTCCTCTCCCACCGTGAAATCCAAGGTGCAGGTATCACTGCGGTCTATCCTGGTAATGCCACCTACTGTGACCTTTACCACACTGCCTCCGGCCGCTTCCTCCTCCGCATACCCCTCTGCCCCCGCACTCGCCTCTACACTCTCCGCACTCCGTGGCCTTCCTCCTGTCATGTCACCACTCGTGCGGGTACCTCCACTAGCCCTCCCCATCTCCCTCCCTCCCCTCCCACTCCACCATCCCCCCACTCCTTCATCCCGCCCTCACTCGTTCCAGCCCCCTCCACCTCCGACCATCTCTCCCACCCCGCTGTTCTCCTACATCACCGACTCGGTCATCCCAATTTCGCCGCTCTCCGCACTGCCGTCACCTCACGACTCCTTCACAACCTCCCTCCCACCCTTCCTCCCCTTCCATCTTCCCCGGCCCCCCCATGCCCCTCCTGCATCCACGGCAAACTCAAACAATCCCCTCATCACAGCCACCCCTCCTTTGCTCCTGCACCCATTGACCTTGTCCATATGGACCTCTGGGGGCCCTCTCCCACCCGCTCACGCCAAGGCCATCGCTACATGCTGGTTCTTGTTGACGATCATAGCCGCTACTCCACCGTTTTCCTCCTCCATACAAAAGATCAGGCGCCGACCATGATCATTCACTGGGCAGAACAATGCCGCACCCACTTCAAACGTCCCATCGGCCGCCTCCACTCTGATGGGGGAGGCGAATTCCTCAATCGCACTCTCTCTCACTACTGCACCACTCATGGCATCCAACAGACCCACACTCTTCCCCACTCCCCACAGCAGAACGGCATCGCAGAAAGCCGCATCCGCGAAATCACTAAGATCGCCCGCTGTCTCCTCGCTCACGCCTCCACACCCCCTTCTCTCTGGGGCTATGCCCTCCTTCATGCTTCCCTCCTCCTCAACCTTCACTCCCATCCCCAACACACTGCCACTACCCCCACGGAGCTCTGGTCAGGGTCCAAACCTGACGCTGCTGGACTCCGTGTCTGGGGTTGCAAGGCATATGTGCTCATCCCTCCATCTGAACGGACCCACGGCAAGCTCGCTCCTCGTGCCCTCGAGTGTGTCTACCTTGGCCACAACCGCGACTCGCCTGGTTACCTTTTCCTCCACCCTCCCTCTGGTCGCCTCATCCGCAGCATCGACGTTGTGTTCGATGAGACCACCCCATACTACTCCTCTCCACCACCAGACCCCCTCCCTCCTCCTACACGTCCTCTCGCTTGGACCGACACTGTCCTCCCTCCCCTCCTCCCTCCAGCACCCCTTCTCCCACCCCTCCCCACCCCGCTTCCGCCACCTTCATCTGCCGATATCTACGATCCCACTGCTCCAACATCCCCTGCACACTCCGCAGCTCCCCCTCCCTCCTCTCCTTCCCACTCTCCTTCTCATCCATCCCAGCAGCAGCAGCAGCAGCCGCAGGGGCAGCAGCAGCAGCAGCAGCAGCAGCCGCAGGGGCAGCAGCAGCAGCCGCAACAGCAGCAGCAGCAGCAGCAGCAGCCACAGGGGCAGCAGCAGCAGGAGCAGCAGCAGCAGCCGCAGGGGCAGCAGCAGCAGCCGCAGCAGCAGCAGCAGCAGCAGCAGCAGCAGCAGCCGCAGGGGCAGCAGCAGCGGGGGCAGCAACAACAGCAGCGGCACCAGCAGCAGCCGGGGCAGCAGCAGCAGCCGCAGCAGCAGCAGCAGCAGCCGCAGGGGCAGCAGAACCAGGAGGGGCAGCAGCCGCAGCAGCAGCAGGGGTTCCAGCAGCACCAGCAGCAACAGCGGCGGAGGGCAACTGCCCGCTCCTCACCTTTCCTCCTCCCTCGCATGCACACCCGCTCTCTTGATCCCATCCTTGGCACTCCGCCACCTTCCTCCCTCAGCCAGCTCGAGGACTCCCATGAGGAGTTCGCCATGGTCCAGCGCCACACTCCCTCTCTTTCCACCCTCTACCCTGACCTCCTCGGCGCTCTACTCCTTAGCGCGATCTCCGCTCCCACCATCTTCGTCCCCACCACCTTCCAGGAAGCTATCACCTGCCCTGACGCTGACAAGTGGATAGCCGCTATCTTCCTGGAATGTGAGGCGTTCATCCGCAACGACTCCTTTATCGACGTTCCCCTTCCCCCTGACGCCAACCTTGTCGAGGGCAAGTGGATCTTTCGAGTCAAACAGCTGCCGGGAGAGGAACCAGTCTACAAAGCCCGCTATGTTGCTAAGGGGTTCACCCAGACCTGGGCTGAGGACTACTGGTTCACATTTGCCCCCACCCTCAGGCAAGCCACCCTACGCACCCTTATGGATATCGGTGCGCGGGACGACATGGAGATTGACTCCATGGACGTCTCCAACGCTTTCCTGCAAGGTGAACTGCACGAACGCATCTTTCTCCGCCGACCTCCCGGGTTCCATGCTACGTTCCCCGACAACACCGTCTGGCAGCTGAAGCGACCGGTCTACGGCCTGAAGCAGGCACCACGAGAATGGCATGCGAAGCTGTCTGCTACTCTCCAGTCCCTTGGCTTCTCCCCCTCCCACTCCGACGCCAGCCTCTTCATCCGCTCTTCCCCCAGTCGCTTCTTCATCTCGGTCTACGTCGATGACATGATCCTGCTCGCTGACACCAGGACTGACATGGATCAAGTGAAACGGTCTCTTCAGGAACGTCTCAAGTGCAAGGACCTTGGTCCGCTGCAGAACTACCTCGGCATGGCTATCACTCGTGATCGATCCGCCCGCACCATCACCCTCTCCCAGTCCCACTACATCGGCCAGGTCCTGGAAAAGTTCGAGATGGCACAGGCCAAACCAGTCTCCACACCCCTCCCCTTCGGTCACCAGCTTGCGCCACCCACCTCCCCCTCCACCTCCTCCCGGCCCTACGCCGAGCTTGTTGGGTCGCTGATGTACGCGATGATGTGCACTCGTCCCGACCTCGCCTACCCTGTCAGCGTCCTTGCTCGATTCGTCGGCCCCGGCCGCCACACTGAGGAACACTGGACTGCCGCCAAGCGAGTCCTCCGCTATCTTCGTGGCACCAGGGACCACGCTCTCACACTGGGTGGATCTTCCCCCCCCCTTCTCTCTGGCTTCAGCGACTCCTCCTGGGCAGACTGCCAGCCAGACCGCCGCTCCTCCCAAGGCTATGGCTTCACCCTCGGCAGCGGCCTCATCAGCTGGCGCTCTACTCGCTCCTCCGCCATCGCCCTCTCCTCCTGTGAAGCTGAGCTCTATGCTGGCACCATGGCCGCGCAAGAGTCCCGCTGGCTCTGCTTCCTCCTAACTGAGCTTGGTGTTCCCCAGCACAGCCCCACCCTCTGGTGTGACAATGCCAGCACCATCCATCTCACCCAAGACCCCGTTTTTCACGGTCGCTCCAAGCACATTGAGCTCCGCTATTTCTTCATCCGTGAACTCGTCCAACAGAATCTCATCGCCGTTCGCAAGATCGCCGCTGAAGCCAACCTGGCAGATATCTTCACCAAAGCACTTCTTCGCCCTGCGCACTCTGCTCTTCTCCGCCTCATCGGCCTCGCTCCCCCGGGCGCGCCTTGATTCAGGGGTTGCTTCACTCAAGCCTTTCCACATCTCTGCAGGTTAAGGGGTTGTGTTAGAATCTATCTTCTCTTGTAACCTGCATAGATGTTATAGGATAGGCTAGAGATAAGCACCCAAACTTAGTTTGGGTGTTCAAGCAGGGGTTACCCAATTTGTAGGTTGGAAACCCAACCTTGGTCCAATTATTGGACCCCAAAGGTTGGGTTGGGTAGAATTATTGGTTCACACCAATAATGTTGGCCCAACCCCAACTTGGCCAACATTATTGGACCCCACCAATAATCCCCCAACCCAACTTCATGGGTGGGGTCCAATAATGGTCACCTAGGCTAGGATCCAACCCATTCCCTATGTAAACCCCCATTCTCCTCAATCCAACAATAACTTCTCTTCTAACTCTTATTCTCACAGATAGAGGTGGGCACTAGCATGTAGATTTTTTGTTGACCAGAAAAAAGAAGCTGAGGCACGCTGTGGGCGACCACAGGTGGGTGAGGAGTCAGGCAGACGGGTAGGGATGGGCACTTGTGAGGCGCCTCAAAAGGGCGGGCACTGGCATGTGCATAGATTGGACCGGAAGGAGGAGAATTGTACTCTTGCTGCTGGTTATCAACTCCAACGGGATGCAGCCAGTGGCACATAACTAACAAATTCATTGCCCTGACCCTTGACTCGCCTGACCCTTGACTCGCCTGACCCTTGACTTGCCTGGCCCTTGACTCGCCTGGCCCTTGACTCGCCTGACCTTTGACTCGCCTGACCTTTGACTCGCCTCACCCTTGACTCGCCTGACCCTTGACTCGCCTCACCCTTGACTCGCCTGACCCGTCACTCGCCTGACCCTTGACTCGCCTGAGGAACAATTGCACATGGCAGATCACTGCACGGTACGAGGAACGGTGGGCTCGAAGCGGCACCGCGGCAGCGCGCTGTGTTGCGTTCCCCTTGCTATCCCTAACCTTTTAAACTTAAAACCCAAGAAACATATTCTATCCTGTTCCCATTTCCTTGCTCTCACCATGGCAGGGGAGTAATTTCAGCTAGTGCGGTGCGGGGGGGGCTGGAGCACTATTCTGGTTATGTATCGTGCCCGGACTGGCTATCTGTGAACCCTATACCCTGAACCCTGACATTTACTAACCCCCGTTCCCATTCCCCTGCTCCAACCATGGCAGGGAGGGGGTTGATTCGTCTGCTGCAGGTGGGCCAGAACCTGAAGCACCACCCTGAAACCGTGGTGTGCTCCCTCTTGCTGTCCCGAAACTCTTCACTCAAAACACCAAGTAAATCTCTTCCCATCCCCTTGATCCCACCACGTCAGCGGAGTGATCCGGTTGCTGCAGGAGGGGCTGAAGCACCACCCGAACAATGTGGAGCTGCGATACTTTGAGGCCTCCTGCTTCCATGCCACGGGGGACTTCTCACAGGCCGTGAGTTGACTTGCGTTGACCCCCGTTGACTCTCGTTGACTTGTGTTGACTGCTAGTACTAAGGGCCTGAAGCACCACCCAAGCAGCGTGGAGCTGCGATACTTTGAGGCCTCCATGCCACGGGGGACTTTTCTCAGGCTGTGAGTTGACTTGTGTTGACTTTTGTTGGCTGCTGCTGCTACAGGAAAGCCGTGAGTTGGCTTTGCTCCCCAGGCCCTGAATGGACTGCTTTGCTCTGGACTGCAACTGGAAATGAGAGGTTTCCATTTCCTAGAGCACATCTTCTCATCCGCCCCCCGCCCACCCCCCCCGGTTTTCCTCCCCCTCCCCTTCTGAGGTGGGACTTCACGACATCATTCTCTCCTTGCTAGCATCTGGAGATGAGATTTTTCTGTACCTTTTCTTCCATCCATAGCCAATCCAACAATACTCTCAGTCTCTCACGGTCCCCCCTCTTCTCATCTGCCACTTCCCCCCCCCTCCCTCCCATCAGGTGAGGCTCTATGACAGCATTCTCTCGCTGCAAACGTCTGGAGATGAGAGGTTTCAGTACCTCGCTTTCATCCAGTGTCAAGTCAATGACAGTAGTTTCACCCCTCTTCTCATCCGCCAATTGACTTCCCTCCACCCCCTTCCTCCTCCCATCAGGTGAGGCTCTACGACAGCATTCTCTCGCTGCAAACGTCTGGAGATGAGAGGTTCCAGTACCTCGCGTTCTACCAGGTACGATGAGAAGCATTCTGTAGAAGCGCCTTGGAAGGTATTAACTCCTAGTAGCTGATGAGACTATGAGTACCTTATAGCTCAATACCCAAAGAGGTGTGGTCCCATAGTCTCATCATAGCGGCATACATGGCAGTCAACGTGAATTCGATTCGCCCTTCTCATACACCTCCCTCCCGTCCCCTCTTCCCCCATCCCGCCCCTGTCGTCCCCCATTGTGACAGCGTGAGATAGCGGCATACATGGCAGTGAACGTGAATTCGCCCTTCTCTCACTTCAGCCTTGACGACCACTTCAACCGCGTCTTTAAGGCAAGCTTGTCGTGTCTTCCCACCTGCGATCCCCTGTGTGCATGGCAGCATGGCACACTATGCATGCATGCTCCTCTCCCTCACTCGCCCTTCTCTCACTTCAGCCTTGACGACCATTTCAACCGCGTTTTCAAGGCAATGATCATGCCTCACCCACCATCTATTGTGTGCACAATAGATGATCATGCCTCACCCACCATCTATTGTGTGCACAATAGATGATCATGCCTCACCCACCATCTATTGTGTGCACAACACAACACAACACACTGCTTGCCTGCACTTCTCTCCCTCGCGGCTCTCTCACCCGCCCGTTTCTCACTTCACTGTTGCTGTGGGCCACACACTCGCTATTCTTCCTTCACTACCCACTCCACTCCACCCATCCCATCACCACCTAACAGGAGGGCTGGGCCAACGCTCAGTTCCCAGGCCACCTACTCTCCATAGGATACCAGATGCTGGACATTCAGGCAGTGCCTCACATTCCCCATGCTTCCTCCCTACGCACTCGACCCATCCCATCCCCCACCCCAACAGGAGGGCTGGGCCGATGCACAGTTCCCAGGGCACCTTCCTTCCAGGGGCCACCAGATGCAGGACATTCAGGCAGTGTTCCTGTGCTCTCCATGCTTCCTCTTTACGCGCTCCCCATGTTTCCTCCCTACCCATCCCATCCCCCATGTTCCCTGGTCACCTTCCTTCCAGAGGCTACCAAATGCAGGACATTCAGGCGAGAGGGTACTCATGGTTTCCTCTGTCTCCATCCATTACCTCAACAGGAGGGCTGGGCGAACGCGCAGTTCCCAGGGCACCTGCCTTCGAGGGGCTACCAGATGCAGAACATTCAGACAGTGTTCCGCGTGTTTCATGCTTCCCACACTACTCAACCCACACCTCCACTTCCACCCCAACAGGAAGGCTGGGCCAACGCACAATTCCCGGGTCACCTTCCCTCGAGGGGATACCAGATGCAGGACATTCAGGCAGTGTTCCGCGTGCAGCGGCAGCAGCACCGGCGCAAGGGGGAGAAGCGATTCGAGGCGAACCGAGCGGCGCTGCTGAAGCAGGCTGATGCAATTGGCCGGCTCGTTCAGTACAACACCACTGGGTTCCTTGGTAACGTGCGGCAGGTGAGTGTTTTTGCCCTTAGAGAAAGGGCTGCTCTGCTGCTGCTGCTATTGTTGCAGGCTGATGCAATTGGCCGGCTCGTTCAGTACAACACCACTGGTTTCCTTGGTAACATGCGGCAGGTGAGTGTTTTTGCCCTTAGAGAAAGGGCTGCTCTGCTGCTGCTGCTATTGTTGCAGGCTGATGCAATTGGCCAGCTCGTTCAGTACAACACCACTGGGTTCCTTGGTAACATGCGGCAGGTGAGTGTTTTTGCCCTTAGAGAAAGGGCTGCTCTGCTGCTGCTGCTATTGTTGCAGGCTGATGCAATTGGCCGGCTCGTTCAGTACAACACCACTGGGTTCCTTGGTAACATGCGGCAGGTGAGTGTTTTTGCCCTTAGAGAAAGGGCTGCTCTGCTGCTGCTGCTATTGTTGCAGGCTGATGCAATTGGCCGGCTCGTTCAGTACAACACCACTGGGTTCCTTGGTAACATGCGGCAGGTGAGTGTTTTTGCCCTTAGAGAAAGGGCTGCTCTGCTGCTGCTGCTATTGTCGCAGGCTGATGCAATTGGCCGGCTCGTTCAGTACAACACCACTGGGTTCCTTGGTAACATGCGGCAGGTGAGTGTTTTTGCCCTTAGAGAAAGGGCTGCTCTGCTGCTGCTGCTATTGTTGCAGGCTGATGCAATTGGCCGGCTCGTTCAGTACAACACCACTGGGTTCCTTGGTAACATGCGGCAGGTGAGTGTTTTTGCCCTTAGAGAAAGGGCTGCTCTGCTGCTGCTGCTATTGTTGCAGGCTGATGCAATTGGCCGGCTCGTTCAGTACAACACCACTGGGTTCCTTGGTAACATGCGGCAGGTGAGTGTTTTTGCCCTTAGAGAAAGGGCTGCTCTGCTGCTGCTGCTATTGTTGCAGGCTGATGCAATTGGCCGGCTCGTTCAGTACAACACCACTGGGTTCCTTGGTAACATGCGGCAGGTGAGTGTTTTTGCCCTTAGAGAAAGGGCTGCTCTGCTGCTGCTGCTATTGTTGCAGGCTGATGCAATTGGCCGGCTCGTTCAGTACAACACCACTGGGTTCCTTGGTAACATGCGGCAGGTGAGTGTTTTTGCCCTTAGAGAAAGGGCTGCTCTGCTGCTGCTGCTATTGTCGCAGGCTGATGCAATTGGCCGGCTCGTTCAGTACAACACCACTGGGTTCCTTGGTAACATGCGGCAGGTGAGTGTTTTTGCCCTTAGAGAAAGGGCTGCTCTGCTGCTGCTGCTATTGTTGCAGGCTGATGCAATTGGCCGGCTCGTTCAGTACAACACCACTGGGTTCCTTGGTAACATGCGGCAGGTGAGTGTTTTTGCCCTTAGAGAAAGGGCTGCTCTGCTGCTGCTGCTATTGTTGCAGGCTGATGCAATTGGCCGGCTCGTTCAGTACAACACCACTGGGTTCCTTGGTAACATGCGGCAGGTGAGTGTTTTTGCCCTTAGAGAAAGGGCTGCTCTGCTGCTGCTGCTATTGTTGCAGGCTGATGCAATTGGCCGGCTCGTTCAGTACAACACCACTGGGTTCCTTGGTAACATGCGGCAGGTGAGTGTTTTTGCCCTTAGAGAAAGGGCTGCTCTGCTGCTGCTGCTATTGTCGCAGGCTGATGCAATTGGCCGGCTCGTTCAGTACAACACCACTGGGTTCCTTGGTAACATGCGGCAGGTGAGTGTTTTTGCCCTTAGAGAAAGGGCTGCTCTGCTGCTGCTGCTATTGTTGCAGGCTGATGCAATTGGCCGGCTCGTTCAGTACAACACCACTGGGTTCCTTGGTAACATGCGGCAGGTGAGTGTTTTTGCCCTTAGAGAAAGGGCTGCTCTGCTGCTGCTGCTATTGTTGCAGGCTGATGCAATTGGCCGGCTCGTTCAGTACAACACCACTGGGTTCCTTGGTAACATGCGGCAGGTGAGTGCTGGTCCTCTTTAGTTGCTTGAAATATGAGGCACTGGTGCTGGTAGCTGATGCGATAGGCCGGCTGGTTCAATATATTTTCCTGCGTTCACCCCACTCCTCTCGCTATGCACAGCAACGAGCAGCAGGGCTGGCTGCATTGGACATCATGCAGACAGTGAGGAAGGCGTGGAAGGATTGGATGAAGAGCGGGCACCCGTTTTGCGGCATTTCATAATCTACATCGATCGACCCTACCCTACCCTACCCTTTTCCTCTCCCACCCCGCAGCAACAAGCAGCAGGGCTGGCTGCTCTAGACATCATGCAGACAGTGAGGAAGGCGTGGAGGGATTGGATGAAGAGCGGGCACCCGTTTTGCGGCATTTCATAATCTACATCGATCGACCCTACCCTCCTCTCCTCTCCCACCCCGCAGCAACAAGCAGCAGGGCTGGCTGCTCTAGACATCATGCAGACAGTGAGGAAGGCGTGGAGGGATTGGATGAAAGCGGGCACCCGTTTTGCGGCATTTTATAATCTACATCGATCGACCCTACCCTACCCTACCCTTTTCCTCTCCCACCCCGCAGCAACAAGCAGCAGGGCTGGCTGCTCTAGACATCATGCAGACAGTGAGGAAGGCGTGGAAGGATTGGATGAAGAGCGGGCAGGTGTTTTGCGGCATTTCATAATTTACATCGACCCTACCCTACCCTCTTCCTCTCCCACTTCCCAGCAACGCGCAGCAGGCCTGGCTGCACTAGACATCATGCAGACAGTGAGGAAGGCATGGAGGGATTGGATGAAGAGCGGCCGTGCCGTGTGCATTGCGACATCTGGCAATGTTCCAAAAAACATCCACCCTACCCTCTTTTGTCTTCCACTCCCCAGCAACGAGCAGCCGGGCTGGCTGCACTAGACATCATGCAGACAGTGAGGAAGGCGTGGAGGGATTGGATGAAGAGCGGGCAGGTGGACAGAGGGAGCAGCGCGGAGGAGGTGGAGGAGGGGGTGGGGGTGGGGTGGAGGGATGTGTACGGCATCGGAGTGAGATGGCGCCAGATTGCCGAACCCAACGACCCTATTGTGTGGATCGACGGTCTCACGTGAGTCACGGGGCTCTGAATGTGTTACGTGGTAACCATGACTGTCTGGCACCCGGTTCGAGCTGTTCCAATTTCAGGACTGCTGTTACCATTCTCTGTTCCCCCAGCTTTTCTTTCCACTCTGGGATGCACATTTTTCACTTAGTCTTTCCACTCATATGCACATGACATGACACCCGCTCACTTCTTAAAGTTCTCAAAAGTTCATGCTCTCCAATGTTTGGGTCAGGACAATCTCGTAACTGGTTTGGATTTTCCTCCTCATTCCTTACTCCTTCTCCCTCACTGTGCCATCCCTGCTCTGCTGTGGCAGGCGGGAAGCATTTGAAACTGGGTTCGGTTCGGTCACACCAATGGTATCCGGGCAGACTCGAAACATTCGATACTCTATGAATGCTGACCGGTGAGATCAAAGTTTCTCTAAGCTATTAGCCTATGATGTGAAGCGTGTTGGTGTGATGGGTGGGTGATGCTGCATCAAGCCAAGGTGCATGAATGGGCCTCTCCTTTGATTCCCTCGCCTCCCTTCCTCTCATCCCGCCCAGCCCACCAGTGCGTTCAAGATCGTACGGCAGGAGATGCTGCATCACGGCAAGGTGTACGAAAGGGCATCTCCTTGAATTCCCTCACCGCCTTTCCTCTCATCCCACCCACCAGAGCGTTCAAGATCGTACGGCAGGAGATGTTGAATGAAGCCAAGGTGCATGAAAGCGCCTCTTCTTTGACTCCCTCACCGCCTTTCCTCTCATTCCACCAACCAGTGCGTTCAAGATCGTACGGCAGGAGATGCTGAATCACGGCAAGGTGTACGGCGAGCGCGACGAGGAGATTCCCCTCAGTCAAGAGGATCTGAAAAAGGTGTGTGGTGCTTGGGTGTGTGGTGCTTAGGTGTGTCACGTGTGTCTGAGGGGGAGGGGAGGGAGGGGAGGGGTTGTTTATTGCGAGACGAATCAAAGCACACAGTTTGTATTGCGAGCACGACGAGGAGATTCCACAAGGGGCGCTGGAGAAAGTGAGTGGTGCTTGTTTGTGTTGGTGGGTGGTGGGTGGGTGGGTGGTGGTTGTGTGTGCGCATGGGTGTGTCTGTGTGTGTGGCTGTGGGTGTTAGTTGTGGGTGTGGGTGTCGGTTTTTATGGGTCTGTGTGAGGTAAAGAAGGGTGTTCCTGTGCTCTCATGAAAAGTCACATTTGAGCTAACTCACATCTATTATTTATCCTCCTCCTCTCCTCTCATGTCAGGTGGACCGAGCAACCAATTTCAACCAGCTCTGGGACGTTGTGCAACAAGGCTTCTTTGTCTTCACCCCGTGCAAGAGCACTGCCTTCCCTGAGTAAGCCCGACCCTCTCCAAGGTGACCTCTGAGTCAACCCAAAAGACATGTTGTGCAGAAAGGCCTTTTTGTCTTCATTCCGTGCAAGAGCACAGCCTTCCCCAAGTAAGCCCTCCTTTCCTAAGTAAGCCTGCCTTCCCAAAGTAAGCCCTGCCTTCCCAAAGTAAGCCCTGCCTTCCCCAAGTGAGCCCTGCCTTCCCCAAGTGAGCCCTGCCTTCCCCAAATCACACCTTCATGCCTCTCTCCCTCTGTCTCCTCCCTCTGTGCTGAGCTGACCCTTCTTCCCTCTCCTTCCTCTCACCTCTCACTCCTCCTCCCACCCCCCCCTCCCCCCCTGCCCAACAGCAAGGTGCTCAACGGCACTCGCCTTACAATCACCGCCACGTGAGTCATCAGAGCCTTCCGTCACTCAACTCCCTCTGTCACACACAAACGAACAGACACATATGCACACACGTACGCACGAAATATTCTATGTCAATTTACCTTTACATACAATTATGCAAACATAGCACCTTCCATGCAAGTGCCTGACATCCGCAGGACATAATTGCTCCACCTTGCTGCTTGTTGCCTTACAAGTAGCAGCAACCAATGCCACCATGCGATGCAAGCACCACTCCACTTCCCCACTTCCCTCCTTTGTCACAGCAGCAACCCGGGGCAGGAGTTAGTCGTTTGCATGACTCACAGTCACGCCTTGCTCACACCCTCTCTTTTCTGACTCCCCCACTCTCGATTTATTCCCCCTTCCCAACCCCCCCCCCCCCCCCCCCCCCCCCTCCCTCCCCCTCCCCCACCCCCCTCGTTTTCGCAGCGACCCCGGGCAGGAGTTTGCAATCCGCACACCGCTGACGCCCAGCCGGTGGCGAGACTTTGATTTGGAGATGGCAGCCCCACTCTCCATTTTTTCCCCCACTTTCCAACCCCTCTTCCCTCTCCTCCCCCCCTCCTCCCTCCTCCAACACAGCGACCCCGGGCAGGAGTTTGCGATCCGCACACCGCTGACGCCCAGCCGGTGGCGAGACTTTGATATGGAGATGGCTGCAGCGTGGAAGGTGGGATGGCGCTGCTTGCATAGTGCATGGTGTGTGGAGTGTGATGTGATGTGCGTTGTAATGTTTGGCACCCTTACACAGAGCTGGCTCCCAGCCGGTGGCGAGACTTTGACATGTAGATGGCAGCTGCATGGAAGGTGGGGTGGTGGTGATGGTTTGCGGGTGTGGGGTGGCGGTTTCATGTTTGGCACCCTTAGCATTGAGTTGACTCCCAGCCGGTGGCGAGACTTTGACATGTAGATGGCAGCTGCATGGAAGGTGGGGTGGTGGTGATGGTTTGCGGGTGTGGGGTGGCGGTTTCATGTTTGGCACCCTTAGCATTGAGTTGACTCCCAGCCGGTGGCGAGACTTTGACATGTAGATGGCAGCTGCATGGAAGGTGGGGTGGTGGTGATGGTTTGCGGGTGTGGGGTGGCGGTTTCATGTTTGGCACCCTTAGCATTGAGTTGACGCTCAGCCGGTGGCGAGACTTTGACATGTAGATGGCAGCTGCATGGAAGGTGGGGTGGTGGTGATGGTTTGCGGGTGTGGGGTGGCGGTTTCATGTTTGGCACCCTTAGCATTGAGTTGACGCTCAGCCGGTGGCGAGACTTTGACATGTAGATGGCAGCTGCATGGAAGGTGGGGTGGTGGTGATGGTTTGCGGGTGTGGGGTGGCGGTTTCATGTTTGGCACCCTTAGCATTGAGTTGACGCTCAGCCGGTGGCGAGACTTTGACATGTAGATGGCAGCTGCATGGAAGGTGGGGTGGTGGTGATGGTTTGCGGGTGTGGGGTGGCGGTTTCATGTTTGGCACCCTTAGCATTGAGTTGACGCTCAGCCGGTGGCGAGACTTTGACATGTAGATGGCAGCTGCATGGAAGGTGGGGTGGTGGTGATGGTTTGCGGGTGTGGGGTGGCGGTTTCATGTTTGGCACCCTTAGCATTGAGTTGACGCTCAGCCGGTGGCGAGACTTTGACATGTAGATGGCAGCTGCATGGAAGGTGGGGTGGTGGTGATGGTTTGCGGGTGTGGGGTGGCGGTTTCATGTTTGGCACCCTTAGCATTGAGTTGACGCTCAGCCGGTGGCGAGACTTTGACATGTAGATGGCAGCTGCATGGAAGGTGGGGTGGTGGTGATGGTTTGCGGGTGTGGGGTGGCGGTTTCATGTTTGGCACCCTTAGCATTGAGTTGACGCTCAGCCGGTGGCGAGACTTTGACATGTAGATGGCAGCTGCATGGAAGGTGGGGTGGTGGTGATGGTTTGCGGGTGTGGGGTGGCGGTTTCATGTTTGGCACCCTTAGCATTGAGTTGACGCTCAGCCGGTGGCGAGACTTTGACATGTAGATGGCAGCTGCATGGAAGGTGGGGTGGTGGTGATGGTTTGCGGGTGTGGGGTGGCGGTTTCATGTTTGGCACCCTTAGCATTGAGTTGACGCTCAGCCGGTGGCGAGACTTTGACATGTAGATGGCAGCTGCATGGAAGGTGGGGTGGTGGTGATGGTTTGCGGGTGTGGGGTGGCGGTTTCATGTTTGGCACCCTTAGCATTGAGTTGACGCTCAGCCGGTGGCGAGACTTTGACATGTAGATGGCAGCTGCATGGAAGGTGGGGTGGTGGTGATGGTTTGCGGGTGTGGGGTGGCGGTTTCATGTTTGGCACCCTTAGCATTGAGTTGACGCTCAGCCGGTGGCGAGACTTTGACATGTAGATGGCAGCTGCATGGAAGGTGGGGTGGTGGTGATGGTTTGCGGGTGTGGGGTGGCGGTTTCATGTTTGGCACCCTTAGCATTGAGTTGACGCTCAGCCGGTGGCGAGACTTTGACATGTAGATGGCAGCTGCATGGAAGGTGGGGTGGTGGTGATGGTTTGCGGGTGTGGGGTGGCGGTTTCATGTTTGGCACCCTTAGCATTGAGTTGACGCTCAGCCGGTGGCGAGACTTTGACATGTAGATGGCAGCTGCATGGAAGGTGGGGTGGTGGTGATGGTTTGCGGGTGTGGGGTGGCGGTTTCATGTTTGGCACCCTTAGCATTGAGTTGACGCTCAGCCGGTGGCGAGACTTTGACATGTAGATGGCAGCTGCATGGAAGGTGGGGTGGTGGTGATGGTTTGCGGGTGTGGGGTGGCGGTTTCATGTTTGGCACCCTTAGCATTGAGTTGACGCTCAGCCGGTGGCGAGACTTTGACATGTAGATGGCAGCTGCATGGAAGGTGGGGTGGTGGTGATGGTTTGCGGGTGTGGGGTGGCGGTTTCATGTTTGGCACCCTTAGCATTGAGTTGACGCTCAGCCGGTGGCGAGACTTTGACATGTAGATGGCAGCTGCATGGAAGGTGGGGTGGTGGTGATGGTTTGCGGGTGTGGGGTGGCGGTTTCATGTTTGGCACCCTTAGCATTGAGTTGACGCTCAGCCGGTGGCGAGACTTTGACATGTAGATGGCAGCTGCATGGAAGGTGGGGTGGTGGTGATGGTTTGCGGGTGTGGGGTGGCGGTTTCATGTTTGGCACCCTTAGCATTGAGTTGACGCTCAGCCGGTGGCGAGACTTTGACATGTAGATGGCAGCTGCATGGAAGGTGGGGTGGTGGTGATGGTTTGCGGGTGTGGGGTGGCGGTTTCATGTTTGGCACCCTTAGCATTGAGTTGACGCTCAGCCGGTGGCGAGACTTTGACATGTAGATGGCAGCTGCATGGAAGGTGGGGTGGTGGTGATGGTTTGCGGGTGTGGGGTGGCGGTTTCATGTTTGGCACCCTTAGCATTGAGTTGACGCTCAGCCGGTGGCGAGACTTTGACATGTAGATGGCAGCTGCATGGAAGGTGGGGTGGTGGTGATGGTTTGCGGGTGTGGGGTGGCGGTTTCATGTTTGGCACCCTTAGCATTGAGTTGACGCTCAGCCGGTGGCGAGACTTTGACATGTAGATGGCAGCTGCATGGAAGGTGGGGTGGTGGTGATGGTTTGCGGGTGTGGGGTGGCGGTTTCATGTTTGGCACCCTTAGCATTGAGTTGACGCTCAGCCGGTGGCGAGACTTTGACATGTAGATGGCAGCTGCATGGAAGGTGGGGTGGTGGTGATGGTTTGCGGGTGTGGGGTGGCGGTTTCATGTTTGGCACCCTTAGCATTGAGTTGACGCTCAGCCGGTGGCGAGACTTTGACATGTAGATGGCAGCTGCATGGAAGGTGGGGTGGTGGTGATGGTTTGCGGGTGTGGGGTGGCGGTTTCATGTTTGGCACCCTTAGCATTGAGTTGACGCTCAGCCGGTGGCGAGACTTTGACATGTAGATGGCAGCTGCATGGAAGGTGGGGTGGTGGTGATGGTTTGCGGGTGTGGGGTGGCGGTTTCATGTTTGGCACCCTTAGCATTGAGTTGACGCTCAGCCGGTGGCGAGACTTTGACATGTAGATGGCAGCTGCATGGAAGGTGGGGTGGTGGTGATGGTTTGCGGGTGTGGGGTGGCGGTTTCATGTTTGGCACCCTTAGCATTGAGTTGACGCTCAGCCGGTGGCGAGACTTTGACATGTAGATGGCAGCTGCATGGAAGGTGGGGTGGTGGTGATGGTTTGCGGGTGTGGGGTGGCGGTTTCATGTTTGGCACCCTTAGCATTGAGTTGACGCTCAGCCGGTGGCGAGACTTTGACATGTAGATGGCAGCTGCATGGAAGGTGGGGTGGTGGTGATGGTTTGCGGGTGTGGGGTGGCGGTTTCATGTTTGGCACCCTTAGCATTGAGTTGACGCTCAGCCGGTGGCGAGACTTTGACATGTAGATGGCAGCTGCATGGAAGGTGGGGTGGTGGTGATGGTTTGCGGGTGTGGGGTGGCGGTTTCATGTTTGGCACCCTTAGCATTGAGTTGACGCTCAGCCGGTGGCGAGACTTTGACATGTAGATGGCAGCTGCATGGAAGGTGGGGTGGTGGTGATGGTTTGCGGGTGTGGGGTGGCGGTTTCATGTTTGGCACCCTTAGCATTGAGTTGACGCTCAGCCGGTGGCGAGACTTTGACATGTAGATGGCAGCTGCATGGAAGGTGGGGTGGTGGTGATGGTTTGCGGGTGTGGGGTGGCGGTTTCATGTTTGGCACCCTTAGCATTGAGTTGACGCTCAGCCGGTGGCGAGACTTTGACATGTAGATGGCAGCTGCATGGAAGGTGGGGTGGTGGTGATGGTTTGCGGGTGTGGGGTGGCGGTTTCATGTTTGGCACCCTTAGCATTGAGTTGACGCTCAGCCGGTGGCGAGACTTTGACATGTAGATGGCAGCTGCATGGAAGGTGGGGTGGTGGTGATGGTTTGCGGGTGTGGGGTGGCGGTTTCATGTTTGGCACCCTTAGCATTGAGTTGACGCTCAGCCGGTGGCGAGACTTTGACATGTAGATGGCAGCTGCATGGAAGGTGGGGTGGTGGTGATGGTTTGCGGGTGTGGGGTGGCGGTTTCATGTTTGGCACCCTTAGCATTGAGTTGACGCTCAGCCGGTGGCGAGACTTTGACATGTAGATGGCAGCTGCATGGAAGGTGGGGTGGTGGTGATGGTTTGCGGGTGTGGGGTGGCGGTTTCATGTTTGGCACCCTTAGCATTGAGTTGACGCTCAGCCGGTGGCGAGACTTTGACATGTAGATGGCAGCTGCATGGAAGGTGGGGTGGTGGTGATGGTTTGCGGGTGTGGGGTGGCGGTTTCATGTTTGGCACCCTTAGCATTGAGTTGACGCTCAGCCGGTGGCGAGACTTTGACATGTAGATGGCAGCTGCATGGAAGGTGGGGTGGTGGTGATGGTTTGCGGGTGTGGGGTGGCGGTTTCATGTTTGGCACCCTTAGCATTGAGTTGACGCTCAGCCGGTGGCGAGACTTTGACATGTAGATGGCAGCTGCATGGAAGGTGGGGTGGTGGTGATGGTTTGCGGGTGTGGGGTGGCGGTTTCATGTTTGGCACCCTTAGCATTGAGTTGACGCTCAGCCGGTGGCGAGACTTTGACATGTAGATGGCAGCTGCATGGAAGGTGGGGTGGTGGTGATGGTTTGCGGGTGTGGGGTGGCGGTTTCATGTTTGGCACCCTTAGCATTGAGTTGACGCTCAGCCGGTGGCGAGACTTTGACATGTAGATGGCAGCTGCATGGAAGGTGGGGTGGTGGTGATGGTTTGCGGGTGTGGGGTGGCGGTTTCATGTTTGGCACCCTTAGCATTGAGTTGACGCTCAGCCGGTGGCGAGACTTTGACATGTAGATGGCAGCTGCATGGAAGGTGGGGTGGTGGTGATGGTTTGCGGGTGTGGGGTGGCGGTTTCATGTTTGGCACCCTTAGCATTGAGTTGACGCTCAGCCGGTGGCGAGACTTTGACATGTAGATGGCAGCTGCATGGAAGGTGGGGTGGTGGTGATGGTTTGCGGGTGTGGGGTGGCGGTTTCATGTTTGGCACCCTTAGCATTGAGTTGACGCTCAGCCGGTGGCGAGACTTTGACATGTAGATGGCAGCTGCATGGAAGGTGGGGTGGTGGTGATGGTTTGCGGGTGTGGGGTGGCGGTTTCATGTTTGGCACCCTTAGCATTGAGTTGACGCTCAGCCGGTGGCGAGACTTTGACATGTAGATGGCAGCTGCATGGAAGGTGGGGTGGTGGTGATGGTTTGCGGGTGTGGGGTGGCGGTTTCATGTTTGGCACCCTTAGCATTGAGTTGACGCTCAGCCGGTGGCGAGACTTTGACATGTAGATGGCAGCTGCATGGAAGGTGGGGTGGTGGTGATGGTTTGCGGGTGTGGGGTGGCGGTTTCATGTTTGGCACCCTTAGCATTGAGTTGACGCTCAGCCGGTGGCGAGACTTTGACATGTAGATGGCAGCTGCATGGAAGGTGGGGTGGTGGTGATGGTTTGCGGGTGTGGGGTGGCGGTTTCATGTTTGGCACCCTTAGCATTGAGTTGACGCTCAGCCGGTGGCGAGACTTTGACATGTAGATGGCAGCTGCATGGAAGGTGGGGTGGTGGTGATGGTTTGCGGGTGTGGGGTGGCGGTTTCATGTTTGGCACCCTTAGCATTGAGTTGACGCTCAGCCGGTGGCGAGACTTTGACATGTAGATGGCAGCTGCATGGAAGGTGGGGTGGTGGTGATGGTTTGCGGGTGTGGGGTGGCGGTTTCATGTTTGGCACCCTTAGCATTGAGTTGACGCTCAGCCGGTGGCGAGACTTTGACATGTAGATGGCAGCTGCATGGAAGGTGGGGTGGTGGTGATGGTTTGCGGGTGTGGGGTGGCGGTTTCATGTTTGGCACCCTTAGCATTGAGTTGACGCTCAGCCGGTGGCGAGACTTTGACATGTAGATGGCAGCTGCATGGAAGGTGGGGTGGTGGTGATGGTTTGCGGGTGTGGGGTGGCGGTTTCATGTTTGGCACCCTTAGCATTGAGTTGACGCTCAGCCGGTGGCGAGACTTTGACATGTAGATGGCAGCTGCATGGAAGGTGGGGTGGTGGTGATGGTTTGCGGGTGTGGGGTGGCGGTTTCATGTTTGGCACCCTTAGCATTGAGTTGACGCTCAGCCGGTGGCGAGACTTTGACATGTAGATGGCAGCTGCATGGAAGGTGGGGTGGTGGTGATGGTTTGCGGGTGTGGGGTGGCGGTTTCATGTTTGGCACCCTTAGCATTGAGTTGACGCTCAGCCGGTGGCGAGACTTTGACATGTAGATGGCAGCTGCATGGAAGGTGGGGTGGTGGTGATGGTTTGCGGGTGTGGGGTGGCGGTTTCATGTTTGGCACCCTTAGCATTGAGTTGACGCTCAGCCGGTGGCGAGACTTTGACATGTAGATGGCAGCTGCATGGAAGGTGGGGTGGTGGTGATGGTTTGCGGGTGTGGGGTGGCGGTTTCATGTTTGGCACCCTTAGCATTGAGTTGACGCTCAGCCGGTGGCGAGACTTTGACATGTAGATGGCAGCTGCATGGAAGGTGGGGTGGTGGTGATGGTTTGCGGGTGTGGGGTGGCGGTTTCATGTTTGGCACCCTTAGCATTGAGTTGACGCTCAGCCGGTGGCGAGACTTTGACATGTAGATGGCAGCTGCATGGAAGGTGGGGTGGTGGTGATGGTTTGCGGGTGTGGGGTGGCGGTTTCATGTTTGGCACCCTTAGCATTGAGTTGACGCTCAGCCGGTGGCGAGACTTTGACATGTAGATGGCAGCTGCATGGAAGGTGGGGTGGTGGTGATGGTTTGCGGGTGTGGGGTGGCGGTTTCATGTTTGGCACCCTTAGCATTGAGTTGACGCTCAGCCGGTGGCGAGACTTTGACATGTAGATGGCAGCTGCATGGAAGGTGGGGTGGTGGTGATGGTTTGCGGGTGTGGGGTGGCGGTTTCATGTTTGGCACCCTTAGCATTGAGTTGACGCTCAGCCGGTGGCGAGACTTTGACATGTAGATGGCAGCTGCATGGAAGGTGGGGTGGTGGTGATGGTTTGCGGGTGTGGGGTGGCGGTTTCATGTTTGGCACCCTTAGCATTGAGTTGACGCTCAGCCGGTGGCGAGACTTTGACATGTAGATGGCAGCTGCATGGAAGGTGGGGTGGTGGTGATGGTTTGCGGGTGTGGGGTGGCGGTTTCATGTTTGGCACCCTTAGCATTGAGTTGACGCTCAGCCGGTGGCGAGACTTTGACATGTAGATGGCAGCTGCATGGAAGGTGGGGTGGTGGTGATGGTTTGCGGGTGTGGGGTGGCGGTTTCATGTTTGGCACCCTTAGCATTGAGTTGACGCTCAGCCGGTGGCGAGACTTTGACATGTAGATGGCAGCTGCATGGAAGGTGGGGTGGTGGTGATGGTTTGCGGGTGTGGGGTGGCGGTTTCATGTTTGGCACCCTTAGCATTGAGTTGACGCTCAGCCGGTGGCGAGACTTTGACATGTAGATGGCAGCTGCATGGAAGGTGGGGTGGTGGTGATGGTTTGCGGGTGTGGGGTGGCGGTTTCATGTTTGGCACCCTTAGCATTGAGTTGACGCTCAGCCGGTGGCGAGACTTTGACATGTAGATGGCAGCTGCATGGAAGGTGGGGTGGTGGTGATGGTTTGCGGGTGTGGGGTGGCGGTTTCATGTTTGGCACCCTTAGCATTGAGTTGACGCTCAGCCGGTGGCGAGACTTTGACATGTAGATGGCAGCTGCATGGAAGGTGGGGTGGTGGTGATGGTTTGCGGGTGTGGGGTGGCGGTTTCATGTTTGGCACCCTTAGCATTGAGTTGACGCTCAGCCGGTGGCGAGACTTTGACATGTAGATGGCAGCTGCATGGAAGGTGGGGTGGTGGTGATGGTTTGCGGGTGTGGGGTGGCGGTTTCATGTTTGGCACCCTTAGCATTGAGTTGACGCTCAGCCGGTGGCGAGACTTTGACATGTAGATGGCAGCTGCATGGAAGGTGGGATGGATGGCATGGCACGGCATGGCATGATATGTGTTACCTAGGGGGTTGGCGTTTGACTGAAGTGCTACACGGCTGACGCCCAGCCGGTGGCGAGACTTTGATATGGAGATGAGCGTGGAAGGTGGGATGGTGGGAGGATGGTGTGTGGAAAGTGGGGGAGTATCATGTTTAGCAGCATGTGTGTTATCAAGTTGACGCCCAGCCGGTGGCGAGACTTTGATATGGAGATGGCTGCAGCATGGAAGTTGGGATGGATGGATCATGGATGGCATGGCATGGCACGCTTTGTTATGACATGTGTTGCCTGGAGTTTACTTTTGAGAGTTTTCAAAGGTAAACTCCACTTGTCATGACATGTGTGTTCTTGTGATTTCTGCACCGTCATATGGTTGTGGCTTTGAAATGGTGAAGAGCTGACTTCCAGCAGATGGAGAGGGTCTAATCTATGGTTATGGCGGAACTTTGACATGTACATGGAAGGTTCAAGGTGGGATGGAATACCGGTCCAGAGCCGTGAGGGGAACTAGTATGCAACCTAACTGGCCCTCACTCTCCCGGTCTTTATCTGTGCTTCCCTGCCTACTACTATCTCTATGTGATACAGTCTCTTACTGTATATCTCCCGGTCGCTATCGCATACGTCCCTTCGTAACACAAACCCGGATTCTCCAATAGTCACTGCCCGTGACGCGATGTTCATCTCATCTCTATCTCTTATCTAATTCCGGCCCTCCCCCCCTCCCTTCCCCCCCTCTCCTCCCCTGTTTTGCAGGACATCTGTCTGTCAGTGGCCCACACGTCTCTCCGTGACTCGGACCCGCAGGCCTACCGCAAGGCGATTCAAGACAACATCCTCAGAATGGCTTACTACTGGTGGGTTAAGCAGCATTCACGGCTGTTTCTTAAATCTGGTGGGTCAAACCAGTAATGACTCATGTGGTGGTGAGAAATTCTGAAAGGCACATGGTGTAATGTCTCACAGTGCTTTGTTCTGTTATGTTTTGTCAATACATTCGCCTGTGAGAATGGCCCCGTCTGCCCCAACGTCTTTAACGAGCTGCTTGGCTTCCCTACTGCCAAACCCCTCAGGTACGACTTCATGCCCTTGGCACGGGGCGCAGCCATGAACGGCTAAGTCATGACTCTTCCCTTGTCCCCATGTCTCTCTCCCCACTCCCCCCCCTTCTACAGGTACAACTTCATGCCAATGGCACAGGGCACTGTGGCACAGCCATGAACGGACATGTCATGACCCTCGCACTGTTCCCATACCTCTCTCCCCACTGCCCCCCACACCATCCATCGCAGGTACAACCTCATGCCCTTGGCACATGGCACAGCCATGAACTGCCCATGTCATATCATGCCCTTCACCTGTCCCAATATATCACTTCCCCCTGGCCCCTGTGCCACCCACCCCAGGTACAACTTCATGCCATTGGCACGTGGCACTGCCATGAACGGCTATGTCATGACCCTCGCCCTGCTGCTGGCTGTTGACCTGCAAGTCTCACAGCCCATTCCCAGGGGCGTGCAGGTCAGTGCCCAGGGTGTGCAGGTCAGTACCACCTCTTATCAAGGGTGTGCAGGTCAGTAGCCTCAGCTCCCGCTGGCTGTTGACCTCCAAGTTAGACATGATCAATCGAGGCGAGTTTTAGCTTGACTCGCTGGCTCGACTCGACTTTAGGTCGAGTCGAGTCAGTTATTTTATTTTCCTGACTCGAGTAGAGTCGAGTCGAGTCGAACTGAGGAGAAATCTCGATGCATCGCCCGACTCGACTTTGGACAGTCTGGTGAGCCACGAGTCGGCGAGTCGGCTGACTCGATTCGAGCTGGCCTGACTCGAGGGCCACCAACTTTATCCACGTGGATTCCCGTTGTCAATTCCCCCTCCTTTCCTCATGCAATTTCTCCCGTCACCGAATTCCCGACCATCACTCAATTTCCGCTTGACTAGCAAATCTTCCTTGACACTCAATTTCCGCTCGACATGCAAATCCCCCCCCAACACTCAATTTCCGCCTGTCACACATCAAATTCCCCCGACACCCAATTTTCGCCTGTCACGCAAATTCCGCCGACACCCAATTTCCGCCTTTCACGCAATTTTGGGTGCGCATCAATTTACCTGTGCTGAAAGGGGAAGGGACGGGATTTTGTCATTCCTACCTTGCATGCTAGCTACGAATCAGGACACGACTTTTGGGGCCCTTAAAAATTCTTTACGGTTAAGTCGAGTCAAGACTGACTCGCGAGTTGTTGACTCGTGCTCGAGTCAAGGCATGACTCGATTTCAGAAGTCGAGCACGAGTCGGCAGTTCCGGAAAACTGACTCGACTATGGCTCGACTCGACTCGACTCGACGCAACTCCCGACTCGACCGCGATTCGAGGTGACTCGGCTCGACTCGACTCGTGATCATGTCTACTCCAAGTCTCACAGCCCATTCCCAGGGTCGTGCAGGTCAGTACCCTCTCTTATCAAGGGTGTGCGGCTCCATTCCCCTCTCACCTGCTCACTAACCATCCTCTCATCCCCCATCCATGCTGCAGGTGGACTGGGAGTCCATCCTCTGCCCCTCATCAGGCATATTCATCTCCAGTGACTCAAGCCCCACTCTCCACCCTCCCTGACCTCTCTTACCCACTCAGCAACTCCTTCAACCACTCTCTGCTGTGTGCAGGTGGATTGGGAGTCCATCCTCTGCCCATCATCCGACATATTCATCTCCAGCGTCTCCTCATGGCTCTACCCATCGCTCGTGGCGGTTCCATTCCCCTCTCACCTGCTCACCATCCATCCTCTCGTCCCTCTGTCCCCCATGCATGCAGGTGGATTGGGAGTCCATCCTCTGCCCCTCATCCGACATATTCATCAGCAGTGTCTCCTCCTGGCTCTACCCATCACTCGTGCCGGCTCCAGATGCTGCCAGCATTCCCAGCGTGCGCGAGCACTTCCCAACCATTGGAGATGTTATCGAGGCACTCAGTAGTGCGTTCACTGAGTGATGCAGCTTGGCCCTGTAAAGATCATAAGCCGTTGTTTCCTCCTGGCTCTACCCATTGTTGGTGCCGGCTCCAAATGCTGCCAGCATTCCCAGCGTGCGCGAGCACTTCCCTACCATTGGGGATGTTATCGAGGCGCTCAGTAGTGCATTCACTGAGTGATACAGCTTGGCCCGATAGATATAGTACTTCGTTTCCTCCTGGCTCTACTCATTGTTGGTGCCGGCTCTAGATGCTGCCAGCATTACTAGTGTGCGAGAGCACTTCCCACCATTTGCGATGTTATCGAGGCACTCAGTAGGGCATCGAAGCAGCTTAAACGCATGAACGAAGGATACAGTTCACTACCGACAGTAATTCCCCGCGTGTGAGAGCACCTCCCCACCACTGGAGATGTTATTGAGGCGCTTAGCAGTGCATTCACGGAGTGATGTAATGAATCATTCGACCCATTCAATGGCCAATCCTGTTGGAATTAAGGTTAATTCGGGTTGCTCCAATAAACATATGTAGTGATACATCTATACTGTAATAGTGTATAATATGTTAAGTTGTAATGTGTTATTTATATGTGGGTAGGCTGTAGTGGGG
Organism: Closterium sp. Yama58-4; assembly: GCA_947470075.1. Classification (NCBI taxonomy): domain Eukaryota; kingdom Viridiplantae; phylum Streptophyta; class Zygnematophyceae; order Desmidiales; family Closteriaceae; genus Closterium; species Closterium sp. Yama58-4. Next base: position 130,457 of record CANIUD010000413.1, on the reverse strand, counting down.
TAGCCAATACAGGGTACAAACCCAACTAGGGTTAGCTACTTGTACCCAACTGTTTCTTTCAATGCATCATTCTTGCCTAGTCCTGTTGATATGGTATTCAGAGCAGGAGGTCCCTAGGACCTACCGACCGTTTTTTTTTAGGGCCCACCACCGCTCGCATGCGGTTACCACGCTACCCCGTGCCCTAGCCTCGTAGCGCCCTCGTGCGCCCTCGTTAGCGCCCTCGCGCGCCCTCGTTAGCGCCCTCGCGCGCCCCTCGTTAGCGCCCTCGTGCGCCTCTCGTTAGCGCCCTCGTGCGCCTCTCGTTAGCGCCCTCGTGCGCCTCTCGTTAGCGCCCTCGTGCGCCTCTCGTTAGCGCCCTCGTGCGCCTCTCGTTAGCGCCCTCGTCAGCGCCCCCCGTTGCGCTGCCCGCCGCGCTGCCCGCCAGTAGCGCCGCCCATCCGCCGCGCTATCCGCTCGCGCTGCCCGCTCGCAGCGTCGCCCGCCCGCCGCGCTGCCCGCTCGCAGCGTCGCCCGCCCGCCGCGCTGCCCGCTCGCAGCGTCGCCCGCCCGCCGCGCTGCCCGCTCGCAGCTTCGCCCGCCCGCCGCGCTGCCCGCTTGCAGCGCCGCCTGCCCACCGCGCTGCCCGCTTCGCAGCCCGCCCGCCGCGCTGCCCGCTCGCAGCGTCGCCCGCCCGCCCGCCGCGCTGCCCGCTTGCAGCGCCGCCTGCCCGCCGCGCTGCCCGCTTCGGTGGCCGTCCGCCGCGCTGCCTCTTTGCAGCGCCGCCTGCCCGCCGCGCTACCTGCCACGCTGCCCGCTCAGAGCGCCGCCCGCCCGCCGCGCTCCCCACCGAGCTACCTGCTTGCAGCGCTGCGGCAGCTTGCTTTGCTCAGTCGCGCTGTCGCTATGGCTTCCATCCGCGTGCTGTCGTTCGATGCTGAGGGCCGCCCTGTGCAGTTCACCACTTGGCTAGATGACCTGCAGCTGTTCCTCCTGAGCGATAGCAAGGAGCATGTGTCGCTCTATGATTACGCGTCTGGTGCTGCGCCTGCCCCTCCTACCACAGCTGAGCTTAGTGTTCGTTCCCACTGGCAGACTCGTGACGCAGCTGCTCGCCTAGCCATTCACAATCACCTACCGTTAGCTGAGCTCGAGCATTTTGGCGACTGCAAATCCGCTAAGGCCCTGTACGACGCTGTCGTTGCTCGCTACTCCTCGCCTGCCACAGCCGAGCTTAGCCGCCTCATGCTGCCTTACCTGTTCCCTGAGCTGTCCACCTTTGCTACAGTCGCCGATCTTATCACCCACCTTCGCACTAGTGATGCTCGCCTGCGTGCCGCCCTTCCCACCGAGTTCTGCGCTAAGAACCCCCCTCCACTGTACTGGACCCTCCACTTCATAGTCACCCGTCTCCCTGACACCCTCAGCTCAGTTCGAGACCACTTCCTTGCTCGCTGTCCCACTGAGCTCACAGTCGCCCTCCTCGAGGAGCAGCTGCTAGCGGCCGAGAAGAGCATTGTAGCTGTCGGTGCTGCTCGTGGCGCTCCTCGCACCCCCATCTTTGAGGGGTGTTCTCCCTCTCCCCTCGCTCCCTCCTACGCTACTGCTGCTGCTGTTGACTTCCTTGGTGCTGAGTCTGCTGGCGCTGCTTCTGCTCCTGGTGGGAGGCGCCGCAGCGGCAAGGGCAAGGGGGGCAAGGGTGGCGGGGGTGGCGCTGGGGGGGGAGGAGGTGGGGGAGGTGGGGGGGGAGGCGGTGCTGGAGGGAGCGGTGGCGGGAGTGCTGGTGGGAGTGGGGTCGGCAGCGGAGGCGGGGGCGGCGGAGGGAGCAGTGGCGGTGGTGGCGGCGGCGGCGGTGGCGGCAGTGGCGGTGGCGGCGGTGGCGGTCGGAGCGGAGGTAGTGGTGGCGGCGGAGGTCGGAGTGGAGGCACTGGCTCGGGCCAGAGCTCCCAGCAGCAGCAGCGTCCCCAGACGACCCAGCAGCTTCGTGAGTGGCTTGCTCAGCGTGGGACGTCGGGGGGCAGTGTCCGCTGTTCCTATGTCATTCGCACAGGTGACCGCAAGGGACAGACGTGTGGGAAGTTCCACACCCCGTACCGCTGCTTCTCCCGCCTTGACGACGCTTGGCGTGAGGAGATGGGCGAGGATGTTGAGCGCCCCCGCTGGGCGGAGCTGATGAGGGCTGGTGTTGATATCTTTGCTCTTGACTATGATGCTATTATTGCTGCCATGTATGCATTGACTGTTAGTGCCGAGGGAGACTGTTACTTGTGTGTGCCGCCTGACCCAGGTATAGAGCCCGCTGCCCTAGGTACTAGTGAGTCTGCTCTCTCTGGTCTGGTGCCCTCTGTGGCTGCTCCCTCCGGTACTGTCCCTGCTGCTTGTGAGTCTGCTCTCTCAGGTACAGCACCCACAGAGACTGCTCTCTCAGGTACTGCACCGGCTGAGGCCTGTCACACCTTCACCCTTGACTCAGGTGCTTCCCGCTGTTTCTTTCGTGACCGTACTGAGCTCACACCGCTTCCTGCACCGGTCCCAGTCTCCTTGGCTGACCCCTCTGGGGGCCCAGTCCTTGCACGGTCCACCACTGTGCTCCCGTGTCCAGCGGTTCCGTCTGGCTCGTTGTCGGGTTTCCACCTCCCCTCGTTCTCGACGAACCTGGTGAGCAACGCTGTCATCCAGGATCAGTGGGTTGACACCTTTACCCCTGGAGGACAGCGTGTGGCGATCCTCACGTGCTCCAGGACCGGCCGTCACCTGGCTACGTTTACTCGTCGGCCGGGGTCGAGTCTCTACACACTGACCACTGCGTCTCCTCAGGTCGCTGCTGTCGGTCAGGTGTCTGCGTCAGGTCTGGTAGCCCACGCCTGTGAGTGTCGTTCCCTGTCGCACCAGACTCTTCTCTGGCACCACCGCCTGGGTCACCCCTCCTTGCCACGCCTTCGTGGCATGCACCGTCGCCACCTTGTGTCTGGTCTTCCCAGGTCCCTCCCTCCCCTCCCTGCCTCGCCTGCGCCGCCTTGCCTTCCTTGCGTCGAGGGGCGGCAGCGCGCCGCTCCTCACTCCTCCTCGTTCCCCCCGACAGAGGCTCCTCTGCAGACCCTCCACCTGGACGTGTGGGGCCCAGCCCGCGTTCGTGGCCAGGGCGGTGAGCGGTACTTTTTGCTGGTTGTCGACGACTACTCGCGTTACACCACGGTCTTCCCCTTGCGCACCAAGGGTGAGGTCCCTGCTGTTCTGATCCCTTGGATCCGCACAGTTCGTCTCCAGCTCCGCCGCCATTTCCGGACGGATCTTCCTGTCCTGCGTCTGCACTCTGACAGAGGTGGTGAGTTTTCCTCCGACCTCTTGAGGACCTTCTGTCAGGCGGAGGGCATCGAGCAGACCTTCACGCTTCCGGACTCCCCACAGCAGAATGGGGTTGCTGAGCGCCGCATTGGCCTGGTCATGGAGGTCGCTCGTACCTCCTTGGTCCACGCGGCGGCTCCCCATTTTCTGTGGCCGTTTGCTGTCCGGTACGCCGTGCGTCAGCTAAACCTCTGGCCCCGTGTCTCCTTGCCGGAGACCTCGCCCACACTGCGTTGGACGGGGGAGGTTGGCGATGCGTCGCGCTTCCGGGTGTGGGGTGCTCGTGCCCTTGTCCGCGATACGTCTGCGGACAAGCTCTCCTCCCGCACGCTTCCCTGTGTCTTCCTTGGCTTTGTCCCTGACGCGCCTGGCTGGCAGTTTTACCATCCCACCTCGCGCCGGGTCTTCGCCTCTCAGGACGTCACCTTTGACGAGTCGGTCCCTTTTTACCGTCTCTTCCCCTACCGCACTGCCCCCCTCCCTCCCCCGCCGCTTTTCCTTGCTCCTGGTCCCCCTCCGGTAGACCCCCTCCCCCCTCAGGGTCCTGCTCCTTCAGGTGTCTCTCAGGTAGACCCTCCTCCCGTCGCTGAGCCTGTCGAGGTCACAGGTGACTCAGGTGGTGCTGCTGGGAGTGCTGAGCCTGCGGGTGCTGGGCCTGGGAGTGCTGGGACTGCGGGTGCTGGAGCTGAGGGTACTGTGCCTGAGAGTTCGGCGCCTGGGGGTGCTGAGCCTGGGGGTGCTGCGACTGGGGGTGCTGAGCCTGCGTGTGCGGAGTCTGGGGGTGCTGAGCCTGGGGGTGCTGCGCCTGCGGGTACTGAGCCTGGGGGTGCTGCTACTGAGCCTACGGAGCCTCGGGTTGCTGCGTCTGGGGGTGCTCCGGTTCGGGGTGCTGAGCAGTCTCTCACACCGCAGCAGCTTCGTGACTGGTACGTCCGGCGCTTTCGCCGTCCTCGTGGCTCTGCTGGAGTTGGGGGTGCTGGAGCTGCTCGTCCTGGGGGTGCTCGTACTGGGGGTACTGGAGCTGCCGGGACTGGTTGTTCTGGGAGCACTGCGACTGGAGCTGCTGGAGCTGGGGACTCTGGAGCTGGCGGTGCTAGCGGAGTTGGAGCTGCCGGCTCTGGGGGTGCTCTTCCTGGCGGTACTGGAGCTGCTGGAGCTGACGACACTGGAGCTGACGGTTCTGGACACGGTGGTTCTGCTGGTTCTGGAGGTACTGGCGAGGGGAGGTCTGGCGCTGCCGGGGCCTCTGGTGCTGACGTCGCCGACTCGGGGGGTGCTGCGGCGGAGGGTGCTGGTCCTGGTGCTTCTGGTGCTGCGGGTGCTGGAGGTGCTGGCGGAGCTCCGCCGTCGCGCCTGTTCTTCGCTCCTCCGTCGCCGTCGGCTTTGCCGCCGCCTGACACGGTTCTTCGCCAGGTTCTTTCCCTCCCGTCTTCCACTGGCCTTCCCCTCCAGCCTGGCTCCCCCCTCCCTGCTCCTGTGCCTTACACTGCACAGCCGGACTCGCTTACGGAGCGTCGTGAGCCTGCGTCTCGTCCTGCCTCGCCTGTTCGCGCTGTTCGCGCTGCTCGCACTGCTCGCACTGGTCCCACTGGCCGTCGTGTCGCGCGTCCGCGCCCTCCTACTGTTCCTGGCACGCATATTATGGCCCTTCGTCCTTCCACTGGTCCACAGCGTGTCCCCCTACCGTCTCCTCCTGCGTCTTCTCTTCCTGACGTTCCCGACCCTGAGTCTGACAGTGTTCGTGCTGCCCACCCTACTGTTACGCGTCTTCTCGCCACTGTTGTCACTGACCCGTCGTTTGAGTCTTCTGCTGCGTCTGCCCTGGTCACTGAGCTTGTCGACTTTGCTGCTGCCTGTCGTCTAGACTACGCCGCCAGTCTTGTTGCTGGGTCTGAGTCTGTCTGTCCTCCGTCCGTCGGGGGTGAGTGTGCTCTTGGCACGGACGTCCTTGAGGACAGGCAGGAGGACTTTGACTCTCTTGCGGCTGCTGTACCTCATCTCGTGGCCTGGTTGCTTGCCCCTGAGGGAGACCCGGATGCACTAGACATCCCCACTCCGCGCACTTACGCAGAGGCGATCTCGGGTCCCTACTCCTCTCAGTGGCAGACAGCCATGGACGCAGAGATGGCATCCTGGAAGTCCACAGGCACCTACGTTGACGAGGTTCCCCCTCCTGGGGCGAACATCGTCGATGGCATGTGGATTTTCAGGGTGAAGCGGCCGCCAGGTTCTCCACCTGTCTTCAAGGCTCGTTACGTTGCTAGAGGCTTCAGTCAGCGTCAGGGGGTTGACTTCTTCCAGACCTTCTCCCCCACCCCGAAGATGACCACTCTTCGGGTTCTGCTGCACGTTGCTGCTCAGCGTGACTACGAGCTTCACTCTCTTGACTTCAGCACAGCGTTCCTGCAGGGCAGCCTGCACGAGGAGATCTGGCTGCGCCGCCCACCTGGCTTTACTGGGTCGTTTCCTCCTGGTACCCAGTGGAGCCTCCGCCGGCCAGTCTACGGTCTCCGCCAGGCGCCACGTGAGTGGCACGACACACTGAGGACTACACTTGCGGCTCTTGGGTTCGCGCCGTCTACTGCTGACCCGTCGCTGTTTCTGCGCACAGACACGTCGCTGCCGCCGTTCTACATTCTCGTGTACGTTGACGACTTGGTCTTTGCTACTGCTGACACTGAGGCACTCGCTCGTGTGAAGTCGGAGTTGCAGAAGAGACACACCTGCACTGACCTGGGTGAGCTGCGTAGCTACCTTGGCTTGCAGATCACCCGGGACAGAGCACGCCGCACCATCACCCTGACTCAGTCACACATGGTGCAGCAGGTCCTTCAGCGCTTCGGCTTCCAGTTCTCCTCACCACAGGCCACACCTCTGGCTACCAGCCACTCGCTCTCAGCTCCACCTTCGGACGAGTCCGTAGAGCCGAGTGGCCCGTACCCAGAGCTTGTAGGCTGCCTCATGTACCTGATGACTTGCACGCGACCTGACCTCGCGTACCCTCTTAGCATCCTTGCTCGTTACGTTGCGCCTGGGAGACACAGGCGAGAGCACTGGGAGGCTGCTAAGAGGGTGCTACGTTACTTGTGCAGCACATCAGGCATGGGGCTGGTGCTTGGAGGACGCGACAGAGTTGTCCTCACTGGTCACTCGGACGCTTCTTGGGTGGACGACCTGGCTACGCAGCGGTCGTCACAGGGTTACACCTTCAGCCTTGGCTCTGGTTCTGTCTCGTGGCGGTCCACCCGCTCTTCTTCTGTTCTCGGCTCTAGTTGTGAGGCTGAGATCTACGCCACGGCCATGGCTGCACAGGAGTTACGCTGGCTCACCTACCTGCTGATTGACTTGGGAGAGCGGCCTAGTTCTCCTCCAGTTCTGTACGGTGACAACAAGGCAGCCCTTGCCTTGTGTCAGGAGCACAGACTGGAGCACAGGACGAAGCACATTGCTCTTCGCTACTTTCTTGCTCGAGAGCTTCAGCAGCGCGGTCAGCTTCGGCTTGTGTACGTGGACTCGAAGGCCAACACTGCTGATATCTTCACCAAGGCGCTCCCGTCTAGTGATCATCAGCGGCACTGTACTTCTTTAGGCCTTGTGTCCACGTTTCCTCATTTGCTTACTGCTTGACTTTCTTTGTACTGTACTTTATATATGTTTTGCTGTTTGTCCTGCTCTATATCTAGTACTGCATGTGAACTGGCCTTGTGGCCTTTGCTTGTGTTTGTTTTGAGTGTGGTGACGTTGTGATCCACCCTGGGCTTGTTTTTGCTTTGCTGGACTGGTCTTGTGACCCTTTGCTCTCCCCACTTTGCCTATGGGGGTGTGTTAAGTTGTAATGTGTTATTTATATGTGGGTAGGCTGTAGTGGGGTAGCCAATACAGGGTACAAACCCAACTAGGGTTAGCTACTTGTACCCAACTGTTTCTTTCAATGCATCATTCTTGCCTAGTCCTGTTGATATAATACATTGGTTGGGTTGGGAGAACTTGTGGTGTACACTCTTTAGAGTGGACCACCTCCCAAACCCTATAGGTTAGGGTTCTCTCTTGTTAGAACTTCACTTCTTGGAAACCACTTTGGTTCTAGCATGGTTCATGCCCAAGTGGGCTCCTAAGATTTCTAGGCTTAAGGAGGAAGTTCTAAGACTACTAAAGCTTCCGCTAGTAGCTTAGTCCATTCTAACATGGTATCAGAGCGAGGAAGGCCTAGCAATCTGTTGGAATAGAAACTACTCAAGAAATTTGATCATAACACCTTGGTGGAAGCTAAATAGCTTCCATCCCTCCCGAAGGGCTGCCAAAATTTCACCGTGGCGGACTCTGGACGTGGGAGGGGAGGAGGAGAGAAGAAAACTGCTGGAAATCGTGTGGATCCGTTCGGGAGGACGAGAAGAGCGACATCCATTCACGGAGGCGCTCAGTCAACTTTGGCCGATCAAGACGTGCAGCATACCGTTCGAAAGGTCTCGGCACGATCTACAACAATTGCCTTGGGGTCGTTGACAATCGACAAGCGGATCGGACGCAATTCGCGAAATACAGTCGGAGGACGAATTGGAAAATCGCGAATCGGGGAAGATTTAAAGTGCTGAAAAAGGATTGGAGGGCAGACGCCGACAGAAGAGGCCAGGGCGCATCCAACAAGCCAAAAATCGGGAGAAACGGTCGAGTCTTCGTCGACGGAAAATCGGCCAACTTCGACGAGTTTAAGCGGCCAGTTCGGACGCGGGATCCAAGAGCGCGATACATCATCGGAACGGTCTCGGAGCAAGGATTCATCTGAGCCAAACGGCTCATCATTCAGACGTCCGAGCACGGAGTTACGCTCTAATAACCAAGAGGGTGTGAGTCTGCCCGCATCATCTTCACCGTCACCGCCGTTGCCTCCACCACCACCTCCACGTCAAACTTCAGTGCTCCTGCCGCAAATGGATCATGACTCAGGCGAAGGGAAGTTGGAGAGTGCGCCAAAGTTCGACGGGAGCGACTATTGGACTTGGAGCTTCCGATTCGAGCAATGGGCGGAGGCACACGATCTATGGGGGTATTTTGATGGTTCGGAGGAGCGACCTGCATCGGGTGACGCACGGCTAAAGTGGGAGGAGAGAAATCAGAAGGCATTTGCCCAATTCTGCAATGCCTTAGTGCCAGATGAGTTGATTCGCTTGGTACGGGAGTTCGGCGGCAATACCGAGTTGGGAAACGCACCTGTTGATGGCGGAGCAAGAGCGGTCACCCGAGTTCCTGCAGGCACAGCAGCGGCATACACACGAGTGAAGGAATTCTACCTTCAGCGTGGATTGTGTAACCGGATGGCACTCGCTGAGGAACTCTCTTCCTTGAAGATGAAAGAAGGGGAGGGAGTGGCTGCATACTGGGCGCGTGCCGAGGACTTGAGGTCCAAGTACTTGGCTGCAGGAGGGAAGGAGGAGGTTGAGGAGTGGATGATGAGGGTACTCAAAGGACTACCTCCTCACTTTGAGATGCTGAAGGTAGTGCTGAACAACCAATCATCATCGCTTACTAAGGATCAGCTGCTTACCTCCTTGAGGAGCGAGGAGATGCGGATTGGTGTCGCACCAAGATCAGATGGTGTAGCCACTTTTGGAGCGGGTACGAAAGTGGGCAGCAGCGGCAGGGGAAATTGGGACAAGGGAGGAAAGCATGGAGGCAGCAGTAGCAGCAGTGACACCAACTCGGGCAGATGGGGTCAAGGAAAAGGCAAAGCGGGGGTGCTTGATTTCCCCTGGGGGTCCAAGGGCATGGCTCCTCGGGGGTTGTGTCATGGCTGTTGGGATGAGGGACATGCGTGGCAACGATGTCCTCATCGACCTAAGGGAGGCATTCCGGCATTCTTAAAGCGGGGGGGCCGTGGATCCAACGGCAAGGCACAGGTGGCGGAGGAGCAGGATGACAAGGCAGAGGCAGTGGTTGGAGAGGCAGTTGCAGCAGTGGGAGAGGAGCAGCCGCGAGAGGGGTGGTGGATTGACAGTGGGGCCAGCCACAACTTTACCCCCTATGCATCGGACTTCAAAAGTAAGCTTCAGTCACCATAAGTTCGGGGAGTTAGATTGGGAGATGGACGGGTGGTGAAAGCTGTTGGCATGGGTGAGGTGCCAGTGGTTGGTGCTGGAGGTCAGCTGCTGAAGATTCAAAAGGTCCACCTTGTGCCTGAGATGCACACGCGTCTGCTGTCAGTCCCACACCTCACCTCTCGAGATGTCATTGTCACATTCAAGGGCAAGAAATGTGTTCTTAAACGGGGGGAGAGGGTGTTGGCGATTGGAGAAAAGGAGGGGGGCAGGGACCATGGATTGGTGCGGTTGTCTCTTCCTATTGCTCGGGGCACACAAGGCAGTGCTCTTGTAGCTGGGTCCTCCTTCTCATTTTCTCCATTGACCCTTGCTCATCGCCGCCTTGGTCACACCGCCCCCACAACATTGCAACAGATGGCTCGGGGGAACAGTGTACTAGGCTTGGAGATCGAAGAGGGGAGCACTGATTGTTCCCCATGTGAGCCTTGCTTATTGGGAAAGTCGGCTCGGAAGCCGTTTCCCCACGAGGCGTCTCGGGCACTTGGGCCTTTGGATGAGGTCCACATGGATTTGTGGGGGCCAGTGCGCACACCGTCACTGGGAGGAGCGGTGTATGTCCTCAGTCTCATTGACGACTTCACCAGACGAGTTTGGTCGTTCCCACTTCCCAACAAGGAATCGGCCACAGTCGCGAAAGTCCTTCGCTAGTGGCATACGGACGTGGAGTTGGAGTGTGGGCAGAAGCTGAAGGCTGTTCGCTCTGACAGGGGTGGCGAGTTCTTGGGGGACGCTGTGAAAGCATGGAAAGCAGAGTTTGGCATCAAAACCCAATTGAGTGTCGCAGATACACCGCAGCAGAATGGGGTCGTGGAGAGGTGGCACAGGACGATGGCAGAAGGGATTCGCACATTGTTGGTCGACAGTGGTCTCCCTGCTCGCTTGTGGGGTGAAGCATTGATGTGGGTCGTGTGGGTTAAGAACAGGGTCACCCACAGTGCTTTGCCTGCCTCCATCACACCAATGGAGGCGTGGTCCGGCCAGAAGCGGCATGTGGGCATGGCTCAGATTTGGGGTTGCATGGGGAGTGTCATGCTGCATGGGCATGAGAAGGGTGGCAAGCTTGATGCACGAGCTGTCATGTGTGTCTGTGTTGGGGTGGACATGGAGAGCAAGGGTTGGCGCATGCTGGACCCTTCTCTCATGCGCATTCGCATTGCTCGGGATGTTGATTTTCTTGAGAATGTGATGTGGAAGGATAGGGACAAGGCAAAGGGATTTGGGGAGCTTCTGCAGGATGCAGCTGCGATTTCCCAACCCCTCCCTCTTCCACTCTCGCCACCCTCAGCAGCGGCTGACGATGTTGAGATGCCACCTTCATCTCTGCCACCGGCACCGCTGAGTGTGTCGGTGCAGCAGCAGCCGACCCCTCTGCAGCAGCTCAGTGGCCCCTCGGTCATTCAGCGGAGATCCGCTACACAGGCTACTTCCTCTTCCTCCTCCTTTGGTCAGTGCTCTGTCCCTCTCTCTAAACGTGCCCCTCCGTCACCAGCGACTACCTCCCCACCACCGGTTACGGGTTTGCAGGTGCTTGGTATCCAGTCTGGTTTAGGTGGTGAGGAGGTAGGGGGGGATGCTGGTGTGGTTGAGGGCATGCTGTGTTTGGCCAGGGAGGTGGAAGGTGTTGCACTGGCAGGTGTGAGCACCGGTGATGTCCCACGCACACTCGCTGAGGCCCTGCGTGGCCCTGAGGGCCCTGCATGGAAGGCAGGCGCTGAGAAGGAGGTAAATGCAATGCGCACTATGGGTGTATGGGATCCAGAGCCGGTCGACTTACCTCCAGGTAAGAAGGCCATTGGGGTCAGGTACGTTTTCCGCAGGAAAACTGACAAGGAGGATAAGGTGGTACAGCACAAGGTTCGCCTTGTTGCTAAGGGGTACACTCAGGAGCCCGAAAAGGACTATGATCAGGTATTTGCCCCTGTGGGCAAGCTCACCTCAGGTCGGGTGCTTCTTGCAGAAGCCGCCGTAAAAGGGTGGCATGTACAACAGGAGGATGTTGATCATGCTTACCTCAATGCAGTCCTTCAAGAGGAGGTATATGTGAGGCAACCTGAGGGATTTGATGACGGTACAGGTAGGGTGTATCGCTTGCGCAAAGCTCTCTATGGGCTCAAGCAAGCGCCTCGTGCTTGGAATGAGGAGATTGGTACCACCCTGATTGCAGCAGGGTTTGACCGCAGTGCATGTGATGAGGCTCTGTACATCAGGTTTGTTGATGAAGAGCCAGTGTATGTATTGGTGTATGTGGATGACCTCTTGCTTGTGTCTCCACGCTTGGAGCTGATCGGTCAGGTCAAGGAGGTGCTTGCTCAGAGGTACCAGATGAAGGATCTAGGTGAGGTATCCACGTACCTTGATGTGGAGGTTCGCAGGTCGGTCAATGATGGGTGGTTGGAGATTGGTCAGGAGAAGTATGTCCGTGGTCTCCAGGGAAGGTTTGGTGATCTGCTGAAGGAGACCCATAGGGTGCATACTCCAATGTCACCCAATGATCTCTCTAAGATCAGGAATGGTACTTGGTCGACTGAAAAAGGTGTTGCAGCTGATGTCAAGGTGTACCAGAGTCTCATTGGCAGCTTGATGTATGCTGCTGTGACCACCCGTCCTGACATGTCTTTCACTGTCAACACCCTTGCACAGTCCTGCGTGGCACCAAGACGCATTCACATGCGCGCTGCACTGAGAGCACTCAGGTACTTGGTCGACACAGCTGATCGTGTCATCAGGTATGAGCGCCAAGGTGGTGAGCAGGTTGTTGGGTACACAGACTCGGATTGGGGTGGTGAGACTGATGGCAAGAGTCGCTTCAAGCTAGGAGGAGGAGCAATCAGCTGGTATAGCAAAAAGCAAGACAGTGTTGCAGCAAGCGTTTCTGAAGCTGAGTACAAAGCTCTATCGGAGGGGGCCAAGGAGGCCATTTGGTTGAGGAGTTTGTTGGTAGAGATGCATGTGGGGGATGGGGGGGGGGCTATTCCATTGCTCTGTGATAATGAGGCTGCTGTCTCCCTTGCCCACAATCCCGTTCTCCATCAGCGCACCAAGCACATTAAGGTGGCATGGCACTTTGTACGGGATGCGGTGCGCCAGCAGGAGGTCGAGGTGCACTCAGTACGCTCCCACCTCCAGGATGCCGACATGCTCACCAAAGCTCTTCCAAGCTTGCAGCTGCATGAGAACCTGGAGCGCATCGGCATGCGAGTGATGGCTGCGAAGGCCAAGGCTTCATTCGCTGGAGGGGTTGTGTTTTGATTTATGGGTGACCTTTAATGCTTATTGGAGCAAGGGGGAGTGTTGGAATTAAGGTTAATTCGGGTTGCTCCAATAAACATAAGTAGTGATACATCTATACTATAATAGTGTAGAATACATTGGTTGGGTTGGGAGAACTTCTGGTGTACACTCTATAGATTGGACCACCTCCCAAACCTTATAGGTTATGGTTCTCTCTTGTTGGAACTTCACTTCTTGGAAACCACTTTGGTTCTAGCATGGTTCATGCCCAAGTGGGCTCCTAAGATTCCTAGGCTTAAGAAGGAAGTTCTAAGACTACTAAAGCTTCCGCTAGTAGCTTAGTCCATTCTAACAAATCCCAGTGGGTGAAGGCGCTCCCCCACCGTTGGAGATGTTATCAAGGCACTCAGTAGTGCATTCACCGAGTGATGCAGCTTGAAGCATTCAAGTTGGGTGCACGCTCAACAAGAGTCGCCAGCTTGTGATTTGACTCGCGATGCTTTCCCAGCGTGCAGGGCAAAAGCCCACCATTGGCGATTTTATTGAGGTACTGAGCATCCTCTGAGTTATGCAGACTTGACCAAGTACCGGTATGCATCAGAGGTCCTCTATGGGCTTTCACAGACAGCCCTATAGGACTGCAATAGTCAAGGATACCACCACGAGAATTCTGTGCTCCCACAAAGGTCCAAGTATTGAGAACCAACTGACAATCAACAGAATTGCATCGCCAAGGTTGGAAGGGATCTGATCTGCTCCCCTAACCTCAGCCATGGGTCTCAAAAAGACTCCCCAATCAATACTTCACCCTGCACATAGCTCACACTACCGGCACCTCCTTTCCCCCTGTACACCTTCACTTTTGTCACATTAATCCTATCTGCCTTCTCCCAGATGCCGCCTCTTAAATTGCATGCACCTACAGGTGCCACCCCCAAGAACCTTTCACTGTAATCACATTCATCCTATCCACCAGCGACTGTGGCAGCTCCTTCAGCTGCCCACACCTGTCCAGATCCACCTCCCTCAGATAGGACAAACTGCCCAAGTCGCAGGGCAGAGCCCTCAGGCGCTTGCATCCTTGCAGGGAGAGCGTGATGAGACGGGGGAGGGAGAGAGGGGAGGGGAGGCGGCGGAGGAAAGGGAGGCGTGTGAGTGTGAGAGAGGCAAGGGTGGAGAGAGGGGAGATGGAATCCGGGAGACGGGTGAAATTAGGGCAGTCTGCGATGGTGAGACGGATGAGGGAGGAGAGGAGGGTGACGGAGGGCGGCAGGGCTTTAAGTGCCTGGCAGGATTCCACGCACAGATCGCGCAGGGCTTGAAGCTGCCCGATATTTTCGGGCAGGTGGGTCAGCAAGGGGAGGAACTTGAGTGTGAGATGCTGGAGATGGAGAGGTTAGTGAGGGAGGCGGGAAGGGAGGCCATGGCAGGGCACTCTTCTAGCAGCAGCACTCTCAGCTGCGCCAGATTGTCCAAGGTTTCAGGGAGTGCAGAGAGGTTTAAGAGGGCAATGTGAAGATGCTGCAGAGAAGCAAGGAGATCCAATCTGGCCGGCACATCAGAATCGAGATCAAATGTTTCAGAATGGTCATTGTGGGTGACTTGGGCATGGGCTGGGGAGTGGGTCACAAGCGGAGGGTCTATCAGCTGCTGGAGAGATGGAAGGTCGTAGATGTTCAAGTGGGTGAGTTGGCCGAGGGAAAGAAGGGACTCTGGCAGGTACTGGGCTGACTGGAAAACATTAGAGAGGGTGACGGTTTTTATGGAAGTCGGAAGGGAGATGGGCGCAACAAGAGGAGGGGGGGGGGAGGAGGAGGTCGATGGTGGGGACAGTGCGGACATGACCATGTTGGTGTTTGGGGATGAGGATGCGGGGGGTGGAAAGGGGCTCGGGTGTGTGAGTTCTAGACTGCTGCAGCCTTCAAGAGCCAAGTGTTCCAGCCTAGGCAGCAGATGGAGGCCCTCTGGGAGGCTTCTAAGGCGCGGGCAGTCAGATATCTCCAGCTGCTCCAGTGATGGAAACGGGGGAGTGCCAGCAGCAGCAGCACCAGGAGCAGGAGGAGGAGGAGCAGGGAGATCAGACTCCAGAGTAGAAGAGTCTCCTGCAGGGTAAGAGTCTGGTTGGGAGTGGATAGCAGCGACGGGAAGTGCCGCAGCTGAGGGCACTTCTTCACCTGGAGCACTCTAAGGCTGGCCATCCCCCCCATGCCTGCAGGCAACTCCTCCAGCAGCTCACACCCCTCCAAAACAAGCTCTACCAGACCCGTGAGGCGAACCAGGGACCGGGGAAGCATCTGGAGGGCACAGGCACCTTCCAGCTCAGGCCCGTAATCCGATTCGCTGCCGGTGTCGAGCCTATTTGGGCTGTACGTTGCCTTTGTTCCGATCCTGAGCAAGTCCAGGCTCGGCAGGTCCCCGAACCTGTCCGGCAGGCTCGCAAAGACGCAGTTGAAGAGGTAGAGAGTACGTAGCTTCGGGAGTGTTTCAAAGCCCGGAGGGAGGTCTACAAGAGAAGCACCACCGCAGATGAAAAGGGTCTCCAAGGAATTGAGATTGGTGAAGGAGTTTGGAAGCTCAAGCAGACTGTTGCATTCCATAAACACTAGTTCCTTCAGCTTCCCCAGCTGCCCGAACGAGTCGGGCAGAGTCACGAGCTTGTTACTGGACAGCTTCAGCGAAACCAGGCTTGAAAGCTGCCCGGTGTCTCCGGGCAGCTCGTGAAGGTTGCAGGCATCAAGAACGATGCTTGTGAGTGACTCCATAGCGGAGACAGACTGTGGGAAGGCCGAAAGCTCACAGCAGTCTATCACATTCAGCTCCTTGAGTTGAGACAGAAGGCCGATAGAGTCTGGAATAATCTTAAAATCCCCAAACATTTCCAGATTCAGGTACTCTAGAGTGGAGATTTGGCCGAAATCTTCAGGCAGGGCCGTCATGCTTCCACAGTTGTTGAGGGTTAAGCTACGGAGGCTTTGACTTGAGCAGAGGGAGGCTGGGAGCTGCGAGAAATCCCAGTTTTGAAGACGTAACTCCTGCAGAGCGGGCAGCTGCCCGAACGAGTCAGGAAATGAAGCGGTTGAAGTTGAGATTTCTACCGCTTCCAACCTTGACAGATGATGGAAGTTTTCGGGCAGCTTCAAAAAGTCATAGCAGTACAGGAGCGAAAACCGCGTGAGGGCTGGTAGCTCGCAGAAGGATTCGGGCAGCTCACGAAGACCGTCTACAAGCGAGAGTGTGAGGCTCCTTAGGTTTCGCAACTGCCCGAAATTCTCGGGTAGGTGGGCCAAAGGGGACCTTTGAATCTCCAAATGCTCCAGAGCCGTTAGATCGCAGATGGAATCGGGCAGAGCTTCAAGAGAATCTAGTTCAAACTCCAACCGTTTCAATCGCAACAAGCAGCCGAATTCCGTTGGTAACCCGGTAACGCTGTAGGTTGATCGCATGCTGAGCCTCGTGAGCTGCTGTAGGCGGCTGATGGAAGGCGGTAGCGTGGGAACGCCGTCTGCCAGCCGTAGATCCAGATCAACCAATCCCGTGCAGGAATTGAAGATCTGGGAGACATCGGACGGTGAGATCGCCGCACGGCCGTTGCGCGCAGCGCTTCTGATTTCGTCTTCCTGCACGCGCGTCGCCAGCCGTCGATCGTACAGATGCATCGTGAGATGCGTCACGGACGAGCCGCATCCGTCGCAGACGGATCGCACGAGGTGGCGATCGACGACGTCCGTCGCGAATTCGCCGAGGTGCAGATGGCGAAGGTTCGGGAATCCCGAGGTGGGTGAGGCGAGGAGCGAGCCGAGAGTCTGCGATGAGAAATAACGGTCGTAAGGCACGACGATCGCGGGATGCACGGATCTGGCGACGCGCAGCCATCGCTTGCAGACCAGCGCGTGGCGAAAAGAGACGAACGAAGAAGCGGTAACCACACGTGCACGTGTGAAAGTGGTGTCAACCCACGCACTCTCCGACGGCAGAGGTTCGTCCAATGCTTTGCTGATCGCGTCTCGCAGAATGTCCTCGCTACTAGAATCAGAATCGTGGCCGTCGAATCTGGTGGTTGTCACGGATGCGGCGAGAAGAAGGATCGAGCCAAATAGGTCGTCAGAGAACTGGGGGAAGGGATCACCACACGTCATGATGTGCTGTGCTAGTGAAACTAGCTATTATCTGAAGCAAAGCCTGAGTTCGTGTCCGTAGGGATGACATGTCAACATTGGCAGTGTCAACCCAAAGCGCGAGGAATTAGAGTGTCGAGCACTGTAGCTTCAGTGTCAAATCGAAGCGCAGCAAGGCACCCTGCGACGGAAGCTTATTGGTTGGGCACGAGTTTGAGTACACATGCGACCCCTTGCACGAACTTGCAGTCGCACGAAGTTCAGCATCCGTCGATTAGGCAGGTGTGGTCGTCGGTAATCTCGATGCCATCAATGTGGTTGGTTGGTTAGTTCCTTTATTTTCGCAGAGCTGGAAGTCCGACGAATTTTACAAGCTGGCAGTTTGGTGTCGTTGACACTCTGCCAACAATGTTGGCAAGTGTCAAAATCACAAGTTGACACTCAAATGCTTGACATGTCATCTCTACGGACACGACCTGAGCCACCTTGAAATTCTAAGAAATCTACGAGGGACGGAGTGATGGTTGAGAAAAGCGTCACTGCGCGTTGGTGTTCAAATGGGTCAGTAGCGAGCGGTTCTAAGCGGTGAAGAGAGGGCACTGATGATAATGATGAAAGTATGAAAAAAAAACAGCGGTTTTTAACCCAAATCAACGCTTTTACTAATTGAGAAAACTCAATATACCTTTTCTATTTCATGCCGTGACACATAATATTGAATGCTAATACTGATGCTTACGGGATCCCTTCCAGCTTCAAAGCCAATCAATCACCAAGAGACCCTCAATGCATTATCCCTCACTCCCAAGCAACTCCTCCCCACCCACATTACCACCTCCTTCCCCAAGAACCCTTCACTGTAATCACATTCATCCTATCCACCAGCGAGCGTGGCAGCTTCTTCAGCTGAGTACACCCGTCCAGATCCACCTCCCTCAGACAGGACAAACTGCCCAAGTCGCTAGGTAAGGCCCTCAGCGCCTTGCAATTTTGAAGCGAGACTTGAATAAGTGATGGGAGGGAGAATGGAGAAGGGAGAAAACGTAGCTTGGAGAGACGATTGAGTTTCAGAGACAAAAGGCGGGTGAAGGAGGACAGAGATTTTGGAAGACAAGTAATTTTCGGACAGTAGATGATGCTGAGTTGTATGAGGGAGGAGAGCTGAGTGAAGGAAGAAGGAAGGTCCTGCGGGCTTTTACATGAATCCAAACCCAACTCATTCAGTGCCTTCAGCTGCCCTAGATTCTCGGGCAGGTGAGTCAGAAGAGGAAGAGACTTGAGATCAATCTGCTGCAGTTTGGGAAGGGTAACCATTGAGGAGGGAAGGGACGTCATGGCATGGCACTTCTCTAGTAGCAGCACTGCCAGCTCCCTCAAATCGCCTAGGTTTTCCGGAAGCGAGGGGAGGTTGGTGTTAACAATGTGAAGGTGCACCAGAGATGACAGGCGCCCCAACCCAGCCTGCCCTATGGATCCAGCCATCCTGGGAATCTCAGGCATAAGGGTGTGAGATATAGTCCTCTCTTCAGCTTCGGCTTTGGCTGGAGTTTGGGCGAGATTTGTGGGGGCTATAAGCTGCTGGAGGGAACAGAGGTCATACAGGTTCAAGTGACAAAGGCGGTCGAGGGAAAGGAAAGATTCTGGGAGGTAGTGGGCTGACTTGAAAACGTTTGAGACGATAACAGTCGATAAAGATTGCGGAAGGGAGATAGGAGCTGCTAGTGAGGGCGGCAAATGGGAGGAGGAGGAGGAGGACGAGGAGGAGGAGGAGGAGGAGGAGGAGGAGGAGGAGGAGGAGGAGGAGGAGGAGGAGGAGGAGGAGGAGGAGGAGGAGGAGGAGGAGGAGGAGGAGGAGGAGGAGGAGGACGGGAATGAAGAGACTGAGTTGATGCTTGAGGTGGAAAGTTTTAGGCTAGTGCATTTCTCGAGCGTGAAATGCTTCAGCCTAGGAAGCAGGTGAAGGCCTTCTGGAAGGTTCGTAAGCTTTGGGCAGGATGAAATAACCAGTTCTTCAAGAAGTGGGAGTGGATTCATGGTGTTGGTAAAGGAGGAGGTGTCAGCAGATGAGGTGGCAGCAGCTGAGGTGGCAGGGGATGAGACCACAGCCGCAGCAGCAGAAGCAGCCGCACCAGAGGTGGCACCAGGAGCATTCGATCCAGCAGCTGGGGCACCAGCCTCAGCAGAGAGCAAGAAGGACGGGAAGACCTTCAGCCGCTTGCACTTCTCCACTTTCAGGACCTTGAGGCTGCGCAGATTGCCCATGCCGCTTGGAAGCTCCAACAGAATCTCGCACTCGTGAATGATCAGCTGTTCTAGGCGTGTGAGTAATCCTGAAGGAGGAGGGAAACCCTCGCAGGAAGCAGGCTCCCTCCAGCTCAAACTCCTCGCTGTTGTTTCTCTTGGTCGTTTGCACTTTGAGGATTTCCAGGCTCGGCAGCTCCCCGAACCTATCAGGCAGGTACAGCACGGAGCAGTTGAGCAGCTCTAGTCGGCGTAGCTTCGATAATTTCTCAAAACCCAGAGGAAGGCGTGTAAGCGTGATTGCACCATAAATGAGTAGCGTTTCCAGTGAAGAGAGGTTGGTGAAGGAGGCGGGGAGCTGAAATAGGTCGAAGCATTCGTGTAAGACCAGCTCTTTCAGCTGCCCCAGTTGCCCGAACGAGTCAGGCAGGTGAGAACGGTATCTAGAAAACAGTTCAACGGTGACTAAGTTCTGGAGCTGCCCGATGTCCCCGGGCAGGCTTGAAAATACGCAGCCGTCAAGAATGAGGGTTGTGAGCGCTCCCATGGCGGATACGGACTCGGGGAGGTTGACTAGATTGCCGCACTCAACCACTTTCAACTCCTCCATCGCCGTAAGGAACCCCAGGGAATGCGGAAGAGCCGTAAGCTGATCAAGAAACTTCAAATGCAGCTGCTGAAGAGCGGCAAACCGGCCTATAGCTTCTGGCAGCGAGGATAGGCGTGGGCAATTGTGGATGGAAGCTGGGATTTCAGAAACACCTTTTCCGAATCTTAGATCCAGATTGACCAATTGCGTGCAGGAATTGAAGATCTCGGAAACGTCTGAGGCTGAGATCGGTGCGAGGCTGGTCGGCTGATCCCTGCTCGGTATTGACTGATAGCTTGTTCCACTACTGGATATCACTCGTCGGCGATCATACAGGTGCATTGTGAAATGGGTCAGCGATGAGCCGCATCCGTCGTAGATGGATCGCACGAGGTGGCGATCTACGATATCCGTCGCGAATTCGCCGAGGTGCAGATGGCGAAGGTTCGGGAATCGCAAGGTGGGTGAGAGCAGGAGCGAGGCGAGAGTTCGTGCGGAGAAGAAGCGGTTTCGAGGCACGACGATGGCGGGATGCACGGACCTGGCGACGCGTAACCATCGCTTGCATACCAAAGCGTGGCGAAAGGCAGTGAGCGATGAGGCTGTGGCGACAGGAGCTTCCGGTAACCCGAACAAGACGCCCTCGCTCGGCAGGCGCTCGTTCAACGCGTTCTCGATCATTTTTTGCAGAATGGGCTCGTTACTGGGACTGTCGTGGGTATCGAATTCGGTGCCCTTAGATGCGACGAGGAGAAGAATGGTTCCTAGCAGATCGTCTGAAATACTTGACACGGGATCATCATGCTTGCTGATTCGTTGCCGCCGTTCCGGCTGACCAGAGGGCGTAGGCTGTGGCTACTGAGGCATTTCCCCTTGCGCTAGCTCAAGGGTCGCCATAGGTTCGATGTTTTTAGCAGATGTGAAGTACAGTCGATGCTCAGCCTATCACAAAAATTTGCTTATCACAATTAGAAAATCAGTCACTCGCGAACGTTTTGCCTGTGAGTGGTGATTGTGCTGATTTCGGGGTACAGTCACCAAGCCGAGGAAGAAAAACATCTACACCTGGGCTCCAATAATTTCAAGGCCCGAAATCGGGAGCTCTCGGGTAGTTCTCCTTATCATGTCTGGGACCAAGGGCTGTACAGAGTGAAAAATAATTTAGAGTAGGTAATGTTTCGGACACTTTTTTGAGGGCGATGACGCTACGAAGTTCGCAACCTGAAAATTTGCCCAACAGACTGGGTGGTGAGCCTGATCGACTGAGGTTTTATTTTTTTTTAACTACCGATGAGAAGAGCGCTGTCAAATCTGTTTGATTCTGGGTGTGTGAAAGATACGGCCGGATCTGGTCTAGGGTTTCTCTGAAACCATTTTCCAGGGCTTGAAATTATTGGAGCCCAGGTGTACCGTTCATAAACAACAACGGCTGCCTGTCATCAGAATTGTTTACCTGGTTACGAACTTAAAGCCTTAGACTCGTTTCACATTCCAATTTCATTTTACAATCACAATTTTGCCCGTGGCGACAAGGGCGAGTGTGGCGAAATGCTCAAAATTCGTTTCACTCACATGCCGCCCGCCTACCTGGTGTTCTTGAAATGAGCACCGACTGTACGAAGAGTTAACACGAGAACAGCAAAACAGCGAGCTCAAATCAACTCTGAAGTCATAACGCAATACGAATTCTCGAGAGTCCAGCTTCTAGATCTGTGCGAGATACCACACGAGACCATCCTTGAATTGGCGATGAAGCAACCCTGGGGGTACCGAGGATGCTTGTGCAAGGCCGTCATTCCTCTTCGTTCACGGCTGACACTGGGAGTTACAGTGTGGAGCGAAAATGGTCTAAAGTGGCAAAACGCGTTCTCATCAGTTAATATTTTCGCAAGGTGGTAAACGAACACCAAACGGAAACTGTAACCGACCCCTAGGGTACACTCCAAAACACCTGAAACCTACCCAGCTCCAACCACCATACCAAGCCAGCCCGAACCAGCCACACCAAGCCAACCATCTCCAAACCATACCAGCCCAACCTCTGACACTTCCCAACCAGCCGCTTCGCGATCGTTTCGCGATGGGTCCATCCACCCACCCTGGCATTGATGGATCCGATCCGAACCGAACACATCACCCTCCCCATTGGTGGCTTGGATTTTCCATCAATGCCACGCAGCGGATACAACGGCCATTTTCAGGTGCATGCCGCACTGTAGGGAAAGGCTTCTCAGGTGCATGCTATCGCGTCGTGATTCTCCCCTTGTTGCCACTGTTTGTACCCATCCGCCACTAAAAACACTGTTCTGTCAGGGGATGCAACCCACGCGACTTACACCAACAGGCCCAGCTCTCGCACGAACTCGCCACACCAGTCACACCAGTCGCAGCCTTCCCCAAGGAAGGGGTGCGTGCGCAAAATCTGTGCGCAAGTCCCTTCCCCAACTCCCCCCGCTTCCCTCCAGCAAGCGCTGACTCCTGAAACCACCGACACTTCACTTTTGCACCAAAGGAACAGAGGACAGGCGGAAACCCTGATCCTGCACATCCGGGATCGATAGGTATGATTGTTTATAAGTAGATTCGCTGTCACATAAAAATTGTCAAGGACTCATAAACAAAACAAAAAAAAACGAAAAGTGTTTAGGGTTTCAACAACACAATGTGACACAAGTATAAACGATTTGTGTATTTTTTCACTAGGTTTTAGGGTACCTTTTTTTACCGTTCAATCATTATACAATAATACTTTGTGTATCCTGGTTTCCATAATTTAGAAACTACCACCATATTTAATTAGATAAATTCCTCCTTCTATATATCTATATATATTTTATTTATATGTGTGTGTATGTGTGTGTGTGTGTGTGTGTGTGTCTGTGTGTGTGTGTGTGTGTGTGTGTGTGTGTGTGTGTGTGTGTGTGTGTGTGTGTGTGTGTGTGTGTGTGTGTGTGTGTGTGTGTGTGTGTGTGTGTGTGTGTGTGTGTGTGTGTGTGTGTGTGTGTGTGCGCGCGCGCGCGCGCACGCACCCCTTCCTTGGGGAAGGCTGCGACTGGTGTGACTGGTGTGGCGAGTTCGTGCGAGAGCTGGGCCTGTTGGTGTAAGTCGCGTGGGTTGCATCCCCTGACAGAACAGTGTTTTTAGTGGCGGATGGGTACAAACAGTGGCAACAAGGGGAGAATCACGACGCGATAGCATGCACCTGAGAAGCCTTTCCCTACAGTGTGGCATGCACCTGAAAATGGCCGCGGATACAACCTCCGACGGGTTACCCTCGTCATGACGAGCCTGGTTTTCCGTCAACGTCACCTAGCGAAAGCATCCCCCGTCGGGCTACCCCATCATGACGAGCCTGGTTTCCCGCCAAATCTCAGCTTGATGGCCGCGTTGCTGCTGGCCAAGCCTCCCCGACAAATTCGAGGGCCTCTTTCATGGCTTAGCCACAAATTCAAGCGTGCTTGAACTACTATTTAGAAAACCAGCAGCCCTCATGCGACCATAATATTCTTTAGGCTTCATCTCGTATTACCTAACTCTCAGCTAGCATCCAAGGATAACGTGAAGCAAACTCCAGGGGAAGCATTTCTGCAACCGGGCTGCAAACCAGCCTTTTTCAGTGGCGCAAGCCGAAATGATTTGCGATGATATATTTTCCTGCATTTCTGACGACTTGCTGGGTGTGATCCTTCGGCTTGTTGCCTCTAATGGCAATAATTTCGACAGCCAGGATAACGAGGACATTCTGCAGAAGAAAATTGAGAAATTTTTGCGGGATCCGCCACCATGCGAGAGCCAGCGGTTAGGCACGATGACGGTTCCTCCAGCCGAGACGAGTTCCTTAGTCACGTTCAGCCACGCTCTGGTCTGCAAGCGATGGCTGCGCGTCGCCAGCTCCGTGCATCCCGCCATCGTCGTACGTCGAAACCGCTTCTTCTCCTCACAAGCTTTCGCCTCCCTCCTCGCTCCACCAAAGTCTAGGTTCCCGAATCTCCTTCATCTGCATCTCGGCGAGTTCGCGTTAGACTCTATTGATAGCAACCTCGTGCGATCCATTTGCGACGGATGCGGCTCGTCCCTGACGCATCTCACAATGCACCTGTACGATCGGCAGTTCTCGCCTTACGCGCATCACGGCCGCAGCAGACGCCATGGACAGTCGACCAGCCTCGCACCGTCCGATGTCGCTGCCATCTTCGATTCCTGCTCGCGATTGGTCGATCTCCAGCTGGATGGCGTTCAGGAGGTTCTTGCTGCCATCAGCCGTCTGCAGCAGCTCACGAGGCTCAGCGTGAGGTTAAGCGAAGGCGTTACCGGGTTACCAGAGGAGTTCGGCAGGCTGGTAGGACTCAAGGATTTGCAACTTCATTCGCGGCGTTCGTTTCGTACATCACCTGATCCCATATGCAGTCTCAGCTCCCTCGAGCGACTCACCCTTAGCGGCGCCGACATTTTGCATCTGCCCAGTGAATTGGGGCAGCTCCAGAATTTGAAGATCATCAGCCTCTCGTTTCTAGAAGAAGTCGTTGAACTGCCAGATTCGATTTGCGAGCTTTCAAGACTTTCGCGCCTTTCTCTCAACCAGTGCCCGAAGCTGACCAGGCTGCCCGAAAATCTTGGCCAGATTACCACTCTCGAGTACCTGCGCCTCGACTCTCTTGAAGAGCTCATCGTTCTTCCGGACTCCGTCAGCCTGCTCTCTGGCCTTACGGGGCTCAACATCGTTGACTGCTTCGAGTTGGAGGGTTTCCCGCAGTCTGTTTCCGCCATGGGGTCCCTGACCAGCTTCGTTCTCGACGGCTGTGCTGTTAGTGCGCTGCCCGAAGACATTGGGCAGCTTCAAAACTTGACATTGATGACGCTGTCTTGCTCTGGGCTCAGAAGTCTGCCCGAGTCTTTCGGGCAGCTTGGGAAGCTGAAGGAGCTGATGCTGCATGCTTGCTACGTACTGGCTGAACTCCCAGTCTCCTTCTCCAATCTCTCGTCACTGGAAACTCTGGAGATCTATGGTGGAACCTCTCTTCGAATGCTGCCTCCGGGGTTTGAGCAGCTGCTGCAGCTGAGGAGATTGGAGCTGTTTAACTGTGCCATCAGGGAACTGCCTGAAGATTTTGGGGACTTGGCGAATTTGAAGGAGTTTAAGGTTGGCACCAGGGATTTTTACACCAAGAGAGGGTTGGATGTTGACAGTCACTTAGCTGCTGGTCCCTGGAATTTGGAAGCGGAGGATGTTTCTGAGTCCGACTTACGCGGGTGGAGTGATTTTGTTTCTCTTCCGCAGTCCTTCGTTCAACTCACCGGTCTGGAGCAGTTGGTAATCGACAGATGCGAGGATTTAGAGGAGCTACCAATAAGCATGGGCAATCTGTCCAGCCTGAAAGCGCTTGAGGTGATGAGCTGCGAGAATTTGCGTGTCTTCCCTTCACTCGTGGCTCGTGTTGAACCAGGACCTCCTGCCGCTGCTGCTGCTGCTGCTGCCGCCGCCGCATCTGCTGCTACTCCTGCTGCCGCCGCTGCCGCTGCTGTCGCTGCCTCTGCATGTTCTTCCGGAGCCGATCCTTGCCCCTCTGAAAGCTACGTTCCTCTCCCGTCACTCCAGCGCCTGAAAATCTCTGGCTGCCCCAAACTGGAATTCCTCCCAGAGGGCTTCGATCTGCTGCCGAGACTGGAAGATTTCACGCTTGCGGACTGCAAGTATCCAAGATTTGCTAACCAACCCGCTTGGCTGTCCACCGTACCGGTCGACCCCCTGCCTCTCTCTGCACCCATCTCGCTTCCTCGCTCCCTGACCTCCGTTTCCATTTCCGGCACCTTTGCGAGAGCTAGCTACCTGCCAGATTCCTTTCTTTCCCTCAGCCGCCTCACCAGTCTGAAGATCCACGGCCTTCAATCCCTCAAGCAGCTGATAGCCCCTCCAACCTTACACCTGATTCCAACAAAGAGGGAGGGGGAAGCCACGCCTCGTGTTCCTCCTGAGATCACGAGTCCTAGACTCCCCAAATCAATTGGGCAAGCTAGATTGGAGCTCCTATCCTCTCTCACCTGCCTCAATATCAGCCATACCAGTTTGCCTTCGCTTCCCGATAACCTGAGCGACCTGAGAGCACTGAAAGCACTTGTTCTAGAGGAGTGCTCTGCCATGCCTCTCCTTCCTGCCTGCCTGCCCGACCTCTCGAATCTCGAACAGCTGACCATCAAGTCTCTCCCGCTACTTACCCACCTGCCCGAAAACCTTGGGCAGCTGAAGGTTCTCAGCTTGCATCTTGAATCATGCAAGGACTTGCAAGGCCTTCCTCCCTCCCTCACTCTCATGTCCTCCCTGATATGCCTGAGCATAATCGACTGTCCCCGCATCACCAGCCTACCAGATTCCATCTCCTCCCTCTCCCACCTCACATCTCTGAAGCTCGAGCGCCTGCCTGGTCTGCACCATCTCCCGCCCACTCTCCCCCTCCTCCCGTCCCTTGTCAAACTTTCTCTAAGAAGGTGCATTGGCCTACGCGCGCTGCCCAACGACTTGGGCAGTTTGTCCTGTCTGAGGGAGGTGGATCTGGACGGGTGCTCGCAGCTAGACGTGCTGCCACGGTCGCTTCTGGAGAGGCAGAATGTGATAGAAGTGAAGGGCAGATGGGGCAGTGCTGGGAATTGAAGTGAAGGAGCTGTTTGTTTGAGTTTGTAATGGTATTACTACTGTACTACGGATCCCTTTTTTTCTTTTGACTGTTATGGCTATAACGGAGCTGGCAGTGGTGCTGCTGTTGGTGGCAAAACAGCGGCGGCGGTGGAGGTGGTGGAGTGGGTGGGGTTGGTGCAGGGGCAGGAGCAGGTGGGTGGGGGCTGGGGAGGAAGAAGGGAGGAGCCTCGTGGGCTGGAGCTGGGTCTGGGACGGGGGATGGGCTTGCGGGTTCCAGGCGGGCCTAGGGGAAGACAGGCGCAGGCGCAAGGGCCGCAGCAGCAGGTGCAGCTACAGCAGGCGCTACAGCAGCAAAGGAGCCCCGCACTGATGCAGCAGACACAGCAGATGCTGAATCAGCAGCCGCAGCTGCAGGCCACGGAAGGCGACGCAACAGCAGTTGCAGGCGACGCAAGGCGCAGCAGGGAGCAGAGGGGGCGCAGAAGCAGCAGGGCAGCAGCGGGGTCAGCAGCAGGGGCAAAAGGGACAGCAGGAGGAGGCAGCAGACAGGCACAGCGGCAGCAGGGGCAGCAGGGGCAGCAGGGGCAGCAGGGGCAGCAGGGGCAGCAGGGGCAGCAGGGGCAGCAGGGGCAGCAG
This sequence comes from Closterium sp. Yama58-4, assembly GCA_947470075.1. Taxonomy (NCBI): domain Eukaryota; kingdom Viridiplantae; phylum Streptophyta; class Zygnematophyceae; order Desmidiales; family Closteriaceae; genus Closterium; species Closterium sp. Yama58-4. The sequence goes on along the minus strand of CANIUD010000413.1, from coordinate 103,595 downwards.
GGGCAGCAGGGGCAGCAGGGGCAGCAGGGGCAGCAGGGGCAGCAGGGGCAGCAGGGGCAGCAGGGGCAGCAGGGGCAGCAGGGGCAGCAGGGGCAGCAGGGTCAGCAGGGTCAGCAGGGTCAGCAGGGTCAGCAGGGTCAGCAGGGTCAGCAGGGTCAGCAGGGTCAGCAGGGTCAGCAGGGTCAGCAGGGTCAGCAGGGTCAGCAGGGTCAGCAAGTGTGGCAGGGGTGTGCACAACGTGCATGACAGCAGCAGTCTGCATCCCCCCAGGTGGTTCAGTTCCCCGCCATGGTGCCTATAACAGCCGGCCCCGACCCTGTACCCACTCTACCCCCGTTGTGCACGTGCACCCTGCCGCTATGAGGGGTGCACATGTACCCTCGGGGGTGTAGCAGGTGGTACAGCTGCTGCTTCTGCTGGAGGGGTGGGTGGTGGTGCTGGGAAAGCTGCTGGTGCTAGTAATAGTTTGCCCTCAAGGTCAAGCCTGCCAGACTGCCACCTTGATTGAAATTCACGTGAAATGGACAAGCGGTTCCAAGCGGTGTAGAGAGTGCACTACTCAGGATTTATAGTTACGGAACTGGTACTAGTCTGGAAATTCAGGTTGATAATCTAAATAATTGCTTTTGATCTGACTTCTGAGGAACTGAAAGGGAGGCTATACAAAACATGGTAGTGTCAACTGCCTAACACGTTAGATACTTCTAGCCTAGCCCACAAGATCTCCTGCCCATGGCACATGTTATTTCCAGCAGAGACAAAGGAATTGGCAAAGACTCTTTTTTTTTTTTTTTGGGCTTTTGGCAAAGACAAAGGCCAACTCGCATACTGGCAACAAAGGAATTTGCTGGCAGACTAAGCTGTGCTACACCTCTACTGGTTATTGGGAAGTTAAATGCCGATACTGATGATATGGTATGTTAATAAAATCTCTCCCCTGCTTCGAAGCCAATCTTGCTCCACTTGTAGCCTCCTCCATGCATTATCCCTCCCTCCCAAACAGCACATCCATACCATTACCAGGCCTCTCCCCAAGAGCCCTTCACTGTAATCACATTCATCCTATCCACCAGTGACTGCGGCAGCTCCTTCAACCGCATACACCCGTCCAGATTCACCTCCCTCAGGCAGGACAAACTGCCCAAGTCGCTAGGCAGAGCCCTCAGCGCCTTGCAGTCGTGCAGCGAGACTTGGATAAGAGATGGGAGGGAGAATGGAGAGGGGAGAAAACGTAGCTTGGGCAGACGATTGAGTTTCAGAGACGAAAGGCGGGTTAAGGAGGAAAGGGATTCCGGAAGACAAGTAATTTTAGGACAGTTGATAATGCTGAGTTGTATGAGGGAGGAGAGCTGAGTGAAGGAAGAAAGAAGGTCCTGCAAGGTTTTACATGAATCCAAACCCAACTCATTCAGTGCCTTCAGCTGCCCGAGATTCTCGGGCAGGTGATTCAGCAGAGGAAGGGACTTGATATCGATCTGCTGCAGTTTGGGAAGGGTAGCCATGGAGGCAGGAAGCGATGTCTGTCAGAATCTAGCAGCAGGAATGGATGAACTAACAGGATGCAGGAGTACAAGTAGTAAACCCTAACTAGGTTGTACCCCATATGGGCTACCCCACTACAGCCTAGACAATATGCAGCACATATAGTTTGACACACCCCCATAGGCAAAGTGGGGGAGAACAAGGGGTCACACGACCAGTCAAGAGAAGCAAAACAAGCTCAGGGTGGATCACAACGTCACCACGCATTCTGAGCACAAGCAAAGGGCCACTGGGCCAGTTCACATGCAGAGATATATATGCAGCAATAACAGTACAGTGATGGCTACCTAGCAAGAGCCAGCATGCATATATATATATATATATATATATATATATATATATATGTACAGATCACAGTACAAGCAGAGACTACAGCAAGTGTGGAAACGTAGGCACAAGGCCTAACAGAGTACAAAAGCGCTGATGATCACCAGACGGAAGTGCCTTGGTGAATATGTCAGCAGTGTTGGCCCGAGTGGCCACGTGGCGAAGACGAAGCTGGCCTCGCTGCTGCAACTCTCGAGCCAGGAAGTACCGCAGAGCAATGTGCTTCGTTCTGTGCTCCAGTCTGTGCTCCTCACACAAGGCAATGGCGGCCTTGTTGTCAACGTACAGCACTGGAGGAGAACGAGGCTGCTCTCCCAAGTCAGTCAGCAGGTAGGTGAGCCAGCGTAACTCCTGTGCAGCCATGGCGGTGGCGTAGATCTCAGCCTCACAACTGGAGCCGAGAACTGAAGTCGAGCGTGTAGAACGCCACGAAACTGAACCAGAGCCAAGGCTGAAGATGTAACCCTGTGACGACCGCTGAGTAGCCAGGTTGTCAACCCAAGAAGCGTCTGAGTGCCCAGTGAGGACAACTGGGCTCGTCCCTCCAAGCACTAGCCCCATGCCTGATGTGCTGCACAAGTAACGCAGTACCCTCTTAGCAGCAGCCATGTGCTCAGGTCGGTGCCGACCAGGAGCCACGTAGCGAGCCAGGAGACCAAGAGGGTACGCGAGGTCAGGTCGAGTGCAAGTCATCAGGTACATGAGGCAGCCGACTAGCTCTGGGTAAGGACCACTCGGCTCTACGGACTCGTCCAAAGGTGGAGCTGAGAGCGTGTGACCTGTAGCCAGAGGAGTGGCCTGTGCTGAAGACCAGGTGAAGCCGAAGCGCTGAAGGACCTGCTGCACCATGTGTGACTGAGTCAAGGTGATGGTGCGACGTGCTCTGTCTCGGGTGATCTGCAAGCCAAGGTAGCTGCGCAGCTCACCCAAGTCTGTGCACGTGTGTCTCTTCTGCAGCTCCGACTTCACGTGGGCGAGAGCCTCAGTGTCAGCAGTGGCAAAAACCAAGTCGTCGACATACACGAGGATGTAGAACGGCGGCAGGGAAGTGTCGGTGCGCAGAAACAGCGACGGGTCAGCAGTAGAAGGCGCAAACCCAAGAGCCGCAAGCGTAGTCCTCAGTGTGTCGTGCCACTCACGTGGCGCCTGGCGGAGACCGTAGACCGGCCGCCGGAGGCTCCACTGGGTACCAGGAGGGAACGACCCAGTGAAGCCCGGGGGGCGGCACAGCCAGATCTCCTCGTGCAGGCTGCCCTGCAGGAAAGCTGTGCTGAAGTCAAGAGAGTGAAGCTCGTAGTCACGCTGAGCGGCAATGTGCAGCAGCACCCGAAGAGTGGTCATCTTCGGAGTGGGGGAGAAGGTCTGGAAGAAGTCAACTCCCTCTCGCTGACTGAAGCCTCGAGCCACGTAACGCGCCTTGAAGACAGGCGGAGAACCCGGCGGCCGCTTCACCCTGAAAATCCACATGCCACTGACGATGTTCGCCCCAGGTGGGGGAACCTCGTCAACGTAGGTGCCTGTGGACTTCCAGGAAGCCATCTCTGCGTCCATGGCTGCCTGCCACTGAGAGGAGTAGGGACCCTCTATCGCCTCTGCGTAAGAGCGCGGAGTCGGGATGTCTGGTGCATCCGGGTCTCCCTCAGGGGCAAGTAGCGAGGACACAAGATGAGGTAAAGCAGCAGCAAGGCACTGGAACTCCTCCTGCCTGTCCTCAAGGACGTCCGTGCTAAGAGCAGACTCACCCCCGACGGACGGAGGACAGACAGACTCAGACTCAGTAACAAGACTGGCAGTGAAGTCTAGACGACAGGCAGCAGCAAAATCAACAAGCTCAGCGACAAGAGCAGACGCAGCAGCAGACTCAAACGACGGGTCAGTGACAACTGTGGCTAGTAGACGCGTGACAGTAGGGTGCTGAGCACGAAACCGGTCAGACGCAGGGTCCGGAACGTCAGGCAAAGAGGACGCAGGAGGAGACGGCAGAGGAACAGGCTGCGGAACAGAGGAAGGACGACGGACTACGAGGTGCGCGCTGGGGACAGCCGGCGGACGCGAACGAGGAACACGAGGACCGGTACGACCAGGACGAGCAGGCGAGACAGGACGCGACGCAGGCTCACGACGCACAGCAGGACTACCAGTCAGCTCAGCGTAAGGAGAAGGAGCAGGCAGCGGCGAGCCAGTCTGTAACGGAAGACCAGTAGACGACGGAAGAGTAAGAACCTGACGAAGAACAGAGGCAGACGGCGGCAGAGACGACGGAGACGGCGGAGCGAAGAACAGTCGTGTCGGCGCAGCTGCACCAGAACCAGCAGCTCCAGCAGCTCCAGTGCCTCCAGCAGCTCCAGTACCTCCAGCAGCTCCAGTACCTCCAGCAGCTCCAGAAGCTCCAGGCCCAGAGCCGACACCTCGAGTCCCAGGGTCTCCAACCTCTGTGTCTCCAGCAGCAGCACCCCCAGAACCAGCACCTCCAGTCCCAGGGTCTCCAACCGCAGGGTCTCCAGCAGTAGCACCCCCAGAACCAGCACCTCCAGCTCCAGGGTCTCCAGCCTCAGTGTCTCCAGCACGAGCCCCTCCAGAACCAGCAACTCCAGCACCTCCAGTAGACAAAGGACCAGCACGACTCCGAGCTCCAGCAGCGCGACGCTGACGGCGACCGTACCAGTCCTGCAGCTGCTGTGGGGTGAGAGGCACACGGGGACGAAGGCGGCCACTCCAAGGAGACCGCGCAACAGCAGACTCAGAACCCTCAGCGCCCGCACCCCCAACGGCTCCAGAACCTCCGGTGTCAGTACCCTCAGCACCAGTACCTCCAGCGACTCCAGAACCTCCAGCGCGAGCACCCTCAACAGCTCCAGGACCTCCAGCTCCAGCGCCACCAGGACTAGGCCCTCCAGCAGCTCCTGAACCTCCAGCGCCAGCACCCTCAGTAGCTCCAGAACCTCCAGCGTCAGTACCGCCAAGCTCAGCACCCCCAGACCCCTCACACGCAGGCTCAGCACCACCAGGCTCTACACCCTCAAGCTCCGCACCCTCAGGCTCAGTACCCCCAGACTCAGCACCCCCAGGCTCCGCACCCCCAGGCTCAGCACCCCGAGCAGGACCACTCGCAGGAGGACCTGAGTCACCAGTGACCTCAACCGGCGCAGTCAAGGGAGGAGGGTCTACCTGAGAAACACCTGAAGGAGCAGGACCGGGAGCGGGGAGGGGGTCTACCTGGGGAGCACCTGGAGCAAGGAAGAGCGGCGGGGGAGGGAGGGACGCAGTGCGGTAGGGGAAGAGACGGTAAAAGGGAACCGACTCGTCGAACGTGACGTCCTGAGACGCAAAGACACGGCGCGAGGTGGGGTGGTAAAACTGCCAACCAGGCGCGTCAGGGACAAAGCCAAGGAAGACACAGGGAACAGCGCGGGCGGAGAGCTTGTCCGCGGTGGTATCGCGGACAAAGGCACGAGCACCCCAGACCCGGAAACGCGACGCATCGCCAACCTTCCCCGTCCACAGCAGTGTGGGCGAGGTCTCCGGCAAGGAGACACGGGGCCAGAGGTTGAGCTGATGCGCGGCGTACCGGACCGCAAACGGCCACAGAAAATGGGGGGCAGCCGCATGGATCATGGAGGTACGAGCGACCTCCATGACTAAGCCAATGCGGCGCTCAGCAACCCCATTCTGCTGCGGAGAGGCCGGAAGCGTGAACGACTGGGTGATGCCGTGCTCCGCACAGTAGGCTGCCAAGAGGTCTGAGGAGAACTCACCACCTCTGTCAGAGTGCAGACGCAGGACAGGAAAGTCCGACCGGAACCGCTCGCGGAGCTGGAGACGAACAGCGCGGATCCAGGGGATCAAAACAGCAGGGACGTCCCCCTTGCTCTGCAAGGGGAAGACCGTGGTGTAACGCGTGTAGTCGTCGACGACCAGCAGGAAGTACCGCTCGCGGCCCTGTCCCTGGACGCGGGCTGGGCCCCACACGTCCAGGTGGAGCGTCTGCAGTGGAGCCTCTGTGGGAGGAAACGAGGAGTGAGGAGCGGCGCGCTGCCGCCCCTCGACGCAAGGAATGCAGGGCGGCGCAGGCGAGGGAGGGAGGGCAGGCAGGGACCTGGGAAGACCAGAGACCAGGGAGCGAGAGTGCATGCTACGCAGGCGAGGCAAGGAGGGGTGACCAAGGCGGTGGTGCCACAGGAGAGTGTCGTGCGACAAAGCGCGACACTCGCAGGGGGCCGCCAGCTGACCAGACGCAGACGCAAACGCAGACGCAGCTACCTGAGGGGACTCAGTGGTCAGTGTGTACAGACTCGAGCCAGGTGCACGGGTGAACGTGGCCAAGTGCCGGCCCGTCCTAGCACACGTACAGTGAGTCACTCGCTGACTCGCAGGAGTGAACTGGTCAACCCCCCCATCCTGGAGGTCAGCTCCACTCACCAAGTTCGTAGAGAACGAGGGGAGGTAAAGACCTGACAGCGAGCCGGACGGGACGGCCGGACACGGCAGAACCGTGGAATAGTGGGCAAGGACTGGACCCCCAGAGGGGTCCGCCAGGGAGACCGGGACTGGCCGACGGAGCGGCGTGAGTGCGGTGCAGTCGCGAAAGAAGGAGCGGGAAGCTCCTGAGTCAAGGGTGAAGGTGTGCGAGACCGCAGTAGGCGCAGTACCAGAGAGAGCAGACACAGCAGCACCTGATGCCACGGCCTCACCAGTACCTAGAGCAGTAGACGTACTAGCACCGAGAGCAGCAGCCTCACCAGCACCTAGAGCAGGAGACGCACTAGCACCTAGGGCAGCAGCCTCACCAGGGTCAGGCGGTACGCACAGGCAACAGGCACGGTCAGCACTAGTAGACAATGCATACATGGCAGTGAGAATAGCATCATAGTCAAGCGCAAAGATATCTACCCTCTGTCTATGCAGCTCCAGCCAGGTGGGGAGCTCAGCCTCGTCGCCAAACACTGTGCGCCAGTCGTCGCTCAGACGGGCGAAGCAGCGGGACTGTGTGTGACCAAGCGTCCCACAAGGCTGACCAGTCCTAGCACCTGTGCGAATGACGTACGGGCAGCGGACTGTACGCGTAGACCTGCTACACTGAGCGTACCACTCCTGGAGCTGCCGGGGCGTAAGTGTCTCACGTGGACGTCCCTGCAGCTGCAGCTGGCCACTGCCAGACGCTCCCAACTGACCAGCTCCAGGGCGACAGCTACGACGGCTACCGCGACAACCCCAGCTAGTATACCACTCACTAAGCTGCTGAGGCGTCAGAGGCTCGCGTGAATGTCGCTGGAGCTGCATCTGGCCACCTGCCAGTAGCAGTAGCGCAGGCAAGGCAGGCGCGGCAGGCAGGCAAGCAAGCAGGCAGGCAGGCAGGCAGGCAGGCCGGCAGGTAGGCAGGCAGCCAGGCAGGCAGGCAGGCAGGCAGACAGGCAGGCAGGTAGGCAGGCAGGCAGGCAGGCAAGTAGACACGCAGGCAGACAGGCAGGCAGGCAGGCAGGCCGGCAGGCAGGCAGGCAGCCAGGCCGGCAGGCAGGCAGGCAGACAGGCAGGCCGTCAGGCAGGCAGGCAGGCGCTCACCAAAGGCTGGGAGAGCAGGGCCGGCGCTCGAGTAGGCGCACGACAGCGGCGACGTCGGGGCCGCAAAACCGGCTGCAGAGCAGGGCCGAAACAGCTGGAGGGCGGGGCCGCGTCAGCGGCAGTAGCAGGGTGGGGCCGCGTCAGCGGCAGGTCGGGGTCGTGGCAGCTGCAGGGCGGGGCCGCATCAGCGGCAGGTCGGGGCCATGGCAGCTGCTGGGCGGGGCCGCATCAGCGGCAGGTCGGGGCCGAGGCAAAGGGCCACACGCAGCCGCGCTAGGGAGTAGCGGGCCGCGCGCGGCTCGGCGCGGGCTGTTGCGGGCCGCGCGCGGGCCGTGCGAGGCAGGAGCAGGCCTCGCGCGGCTCGGCACGAGCTGCTGCGGGCCGCGCGCGGGCTGCGCGAGGCCGTAGCAGGCCGCGCGCGGCTCGACGCGGGCTGCGCGGGCTCGGCGCGGGCTGCGCGCGGCAGCTGCGAGCTGCGCGCGGCTCGGTGCGGGCTGCGCGCGGTTGCAGCGGGCTGTGCGCGGCTCGGTGCAGGCTGCGCGCGGCTGCAGCGGGCTGCGCGCGGCTCGGTGCGGGCTGCGCGTGGCTGCAGCGGGCTGCGCGCGACTCGGGGCGGGCTGCGCGATCTCGGTGCGGGCAGCGCGCGGTAGCAGCGTGTTTGCGGGCCTGACAGGCGTGTAGAGGCGGCGCGCGGGCCTTACGGGCCTCTAGGGGCAGCGCGCAGGCAAGGCAAGGCAAGGCAAGGCATACAAGGCAAGGCAAGGCTACGTGGGGTAGCGCGGTAACCGCAGCGGTAGGTGGGCCCGAAAAAAAAAAAACGGTCCTACGGACCTTAGTGCTCTGAAACCATGTCAGAATCTAGCAGCAGGAATGGATGAACTAACAGGATGCAGGAGTACAAGTAGTAAACCCTAACTAGGTTGTACCCCATATGGGCTACCCCACTACAGCCTAGACAATATGCAGCACATATAGTTTGACAATGTCATGGCATGGCACTTCTCGAGCAGCAACACTGTTAGCTCCCTCAGATCACCTAGGTTTTCCGGAAGCGCGGGGAGGTTGGTGTTGACAATGTGAAGGTGCACCAGAGACGATAGGCGCCCCAACCCAGCCTGCCCTATGGATCCCAGCATCCTGTGAAGCTCAGGCAGAGGGGTGGTGTGAGGTATAGCCTTCTCTTCAGCTTCAGCTTTGGCTGGGGTTTCGGCGAGGGCTGGGGGGGCTATAAGCTGCTTGAGGGAACGGAGGTTATATAGGTTCAAGTGAAGAAGGCGGTTGAGGGAAAGGAAGGATTCCGGGAGGTAGTGGGCGGACTTGAAGACATTTGAGACAATCACGGACTGTACAGCACGCGGAAGGGTGATAGGTGCTACTAGTGGGGACAATGCAGGGGAGGAGGAGGAGGAGGGGAATGGAGAAATGGAGGTGGTGCTATGGTTGGCAAGTTTCGAGCTGGTGCAGTCTTCAAGGGTGAAATGCTTCAGCTTTGGTAGCAGATGAAGGCCTTCTGGAAGGTTTCTTAGTCTTGGACAAAAAGAAATTTCCAGTTCTTCAAGCAGTGGGGGCGGAGGTTGTCAAATTATATGTTTGTTATAATTTAGTTCTAGGTTGTGTAGGGGTGTTTCTTAGAGGGTACTTCTATTCTCTCGACACTCTCTTGTACCCCCTCCCCTAACCTAATCGATCATCCATTCCTCTCAATCCTAACATGGTATAGAGCAGGAAGGTTCCTAGGGCCCACCACGGTTCACGAAATTTTTTTTTCCTGCCCGGAGCGCGCTTCGCGCCTACCCTAGTCGCGCCCCGTGCGCCTTTTCCTTCACGGCCCGTCGCGGCCTCTTCTTACTGTTTCCTCGCGGCCCCCCGTTGGCCCCTCGCGACCCCCGCTTAAGGACCCAAAACGCCCCCCCCTTTCGCGGCCGCGTCGCCCCCCCCCTCATCGCGGCTCTGTCGCCGCCCTGTCGCGGCCTCGTAGCCGCCCTTCCGCGGCCTCGTCGCCGCCCATTTCGCGGCCTCGTCGCCGCCCATTTCGCGGCCTCGTCGCCGCCCATTTTGCGGCCCCGTCGCCGCCCTTTTCGCGGCCCCGTCGCCGCCCTACCCTTCGCGGCTCTGTCGCCGCCTCTCGCCGCCCTTCGCGGCTCCTCCAGGACCCGTCGTGGTCCCCTTCGCACGTGTCTGCAGCAGCTGCCGCCGCCGAGCCTGCAGCAGCAGCCGCCGCCAACCTTCAGCAGCTGCAGCTGCAGAGCCTACAGCAGCAGCCGCAGCCGGACCTGCAGTAGCAGCCGCCGCCGAGCCAACAGCAGCAGCCACCGTCGGACCTGCAGTGGCAGCCGCCACCAGACCTACAGCAGCGGCCGCCACCGACCCTGCAGCAGCAGCTGCCGCCGACCCTGCAGCAGCTCCCGCCGCCGAACCGGCAGCAGGAGTCGCCGCCGGACCTACAGCAGCGGCCGCCGCCGACCCTGCAGCAGCTGCCGTCGCCGAGCCAGCAGCAGCAGCCGCCGCCGTACCTGCAGCTGCTGCTGCCGCCGAGCCTACAGCAGCTGCTGCCGCTGAGCCTACAGCAGCAGCCGCCGCTCGAGACTACAACAGCAGCCGCCGCCGTCCCTGCAGCAGCGGCCGTTCCCGAGCTTGCAGCAGCTGCCACCGCCGTCACGACTACCTCGGCCCTGCCGTACTAAAGCCGCGCTGCCCTGCCCTACCGCACTACTGCTGCTACTGCCACTGCTACTGACACTGCTACTGTTCCTCCTACTGCTACTATGGCTAGCCCTCCTGTGCTAGCCTTCGATGCTGAGGGCCGCCCAGTGAAGTTTGACACCTGGCTAGATGACCTGCACCTCTTCCTACAGCTCACTGCCAAGGAGGACATTTCACTGTACGATCACGCCCTAGGCCATGCTACTGCCCCTGACACTTCTACTGACAGCACTCTGCGCTCCCAGTGGCAGACCCGTGACGCGCACGCTCGCTTCGCTATTCGCAACTCCCTACCGCTAGATGAGCGCGAGCACTTCGGCCAGTGCAAGACTGCTAAGGAACTGTACACAGCCGTAGTTGCTCGCTACTCCTCACCTGCGTCTGCCGCACTAGGCCGCCTCTCACTGCCCTACCTGTTCCCTGACCTGGCCTCCTTTCACACTGTTGCTGACCTCATCACCCACCTCAAGACTAGTGAGGCCCGCTTTCGCGCTGCTATGCCTGCCGAGTTCCTTGCTAGCAACCCCCCCCCGCTCTGGCTCACTCTCTACCACATTGTCACCCGCCTCCCTGACTCTCTGCGCACAGTCAGGGACTCCTTTCTAGCTCGCTCCCCTACTGAGCTCACCATTGCCCTCCTTGAGAAGGACCTACTTGCAGCTGAGGCGAGCATCGTCGCCGTAGGTGCCTCTCGTGGCGACCCCCGCACCCCCTTCTTTGAGGGGTGTTCCCCTTCCCCCCTCCTCCCCTCTGTCGCCTCTGCTGCTGCTGTCGACCTCCTTGGTGCTGAGAAGGTCGGGACCGCGTCTGCTTCGAGCGGGCGCCGCAGGAGCAAGGGGGGCAAGGGTGGAGGTGGCGGCGGAGGAGGTGGGGGTGGAGGCGGTGGTAGTGGAGGAGCGACGGGGGAGGCTAGTGGTGGCAATGGGGGTGGTGACGGCAGCGGCGGGGGCGGTGGCAGGGGTGGGGGCAGCAGCGGGGGCGGAGGTGGTCGTGGCAGCGGCAGGGGAGGGGGTGGTCGAGGAGGTGGCGGCGGCGGTGGTGGTCGTGGAGGCTCTGGCTGGAGGTGGCCAGAGTCAGCAGCACGCCCCGACCCTCCAGGCCGCCCGTGAGTGGTATTCGCAGCGGGGGGGGGGCGGGTGGTGTTACCTGCACGTACGTCATCCGCACTGGTGACCGCACTGGCCAGCAGTGTGGGAGGCCACACCCCACGCAGCGCTGTTACGCGCGCCTTACCGACGCTTGGCGCGCTCAGTTCCCTGGTGGCGCTGAGCTGCCCCGCTGGGGTGAGCTGGAGAGGCAGGGGGTTGATATCTGGGCTTTAGACTATGATGCTATTCTCACTGCCATGTATGCGATGTTTACTAGTGGAGAGGGTGCTCAGTACTTGCGTGTTCCGCCCGACCCGGGCATTCTGACCAGTCCCACTGCCGCTCTAGGTGCTCGTGAGCTTGCTGCCCCAGGTACTGGTGAGGCTGCTGCTCTAGGTGCTCGTGAGTCTGTGCCCCCTGGTACTGAGTCGACTGCAGCACTGCACACCTTCACACTGGACTCAGGTGCTTCTCGCTGTTTCTTTCGTGACCGCACTGTCCTTGAGCCACTCGCTCGGCCAGTTGCTGTCTCCCTCGCTGACCCCTCTGGGGGTCCGGTCATTGCAACCTCCTCCACTGTCCTTCCCTGTCCTGCGGTCCCGTCGGGCACACTGTCAGGTCTCCACCTCCCCTCGTTCTCTACGAACCTGGTGGCAGGCTGTGCGCTCCAGGACGGGGGTGTTCACCAGTTCACCCCTGCCTACGAGCGTGTGACACACTGCACGTGTGCTCGGACGGGTCGCCACCTGGCTACCTTCACTCGGGAGCCGGGGTCGGACCTGTACACACTGACCACTGAGTCCCCTCAGGTAGCTGCGTCTGCGTCTGCGTCAGGTCAGCTGTCCGCCCCCTGCTCGTGTCGCTCTCTGGCGCACGACACTGTCCTCTGGCACCACCGACTTGGCCACCCGTCTGTGCAGCGCCTTCGGGCCATGCACAAACGGCAGCTTGTCTCTGGTCTTCCCAGGGTTCTCCCTCCCCTCCCACCCTCGCCTGCTCCTGACTGCCTTCCCTGTGTCGAGGGGCGGCAGCGCGCCGCTCCTCACTCCTCCTCCTTCCCCCCGACGACTGCTCCCTTGCAGACGCTCCACATGGACGTGTGGGGCCCAGCCCGCGTCCGTGGTCAGGGTCAGGAGAGGTACTTCCTGATAGTTGTTGACGACTACTCGCGCTACACCACGGTCTTCCCCTTGCGCACCAAGGGTGAGGTCCCTGGTGTTTTGATCCCCTGGATCAGCCGAGCCCGTCTTCAGCTAGGCAAGCGTTTTCGCTCGGACTTTCCTGTCCTGCGCTTGCACTCTGACAGAGGCGGTGAGTTCTCCTCCGACCTCTTGGCAGCCTACTGTGCTGAGCACGGCATTGAGCAGTCGTTCACGCTTTCGGCCTCTCCACAGCAGAATGGGGTCGCTCGTACCTCCCTGACCCACGCGGCTGCTCCCCACTTTCTGTGGCCGTTTGCGGTCCGGTACGCTGCGCATCAGCTCAACCTCTGGCCCCGTGTCTCCTTGCCGGAGACTTCCCCGACTCTGCGGTGGACGGGAGAGGTTGGCGATGCGTCGCGTTTCCGGGTCTGGGGATCCCGAGCTTTTGTCCGCGACACGTCCGCGGACAAGCTCTCCCGTCGCGCTGTTCCCTGCGTCTTCCTTGGCTTTGTACCGGACGCGCCTGGCTGGCAGTTTTACCACGTCACCTCGCGCCGGGTCCTGGCTTCTCAGGACGTCACTTTTGACGAGTCCGTCCCCTTCTACCGCCTCTTCCCCTACCGCACTGCCCCGCTCCCTCCCCCGCCTCTCTTCCTCGCACCAGGTGCCGCTGTGGTAGACCCCCTCCCCCCTCAGGGTGCCGCTCCCTCAGGTGTGTCCCAGGTAGACCCGGTTGACCCTGTTGAGGTAGCTGTCGACTCCCGCCCTGCCAGAGGTGCTGAGCCTGGAGGTGCTGCGCCTGGGGGTGCTGCGTCTGGGAGTGCTGAGTCTGGAGGTGCGGAGCCTGGAGGTGCTGAGCTTGGGGGTGCTGAGTCTGGGGGTGCTGAGTCTGGGGGTGCTGAGCCTGAGCGTGCTACACCTGGAGGAGCTCTCTCCTCCCCGCAGCTGCAGGAGAGGTACCTACAGTACTGCCGCCTCAGGAGAGGTGCTACTGGAGCTCGTACCAGTGCTTCCCCTCCTGCCCAGGAGCTCCCCCCCATTCAGCAGATCCGAGAGTGGTACACGAGGCGCTGCAGTCTTCGGAGTGGTGCTCCTGGTGCTGCGGACCCTGGGGGTGACGCTGCTACTGGTGCTGAGGAGCCGGGCGTTGGAGCTGCTGCTGGTACTGAGGACCCGAGCGGTGGCGTTGTTGCTGGTGCTGAGGAGCCGGGCGTTGGAGCTGCTGCTGGTGCTGAGGACCCGAGCGGTGGTGCTGCTGCTGGTACTGAGGACTCGGGCGTTGGAGCTGCTGCTGGTACTGAGGACCCGAGCGGTGGAGCTGCTGCTGGTGCTGAGGACCCGGACGTTGGAGCTGCTGCTGGTGCTGAGGACCCGAGCGGTGGAGCTGCTGCTGGTGCTGAGGACCCGGACGTTGGAGCTGCTGCTGGTGCTGAGGACCCTGCCGCTGCTGTCTCTACTGGTTCTGGAGACGCTGCGCGGCCGCGACCGTACTTTGTACCGCTCCTTCAGCAGGTTCTTGGTCAGGCTCCTCCTCCTGGTCCTCCTCCCTCCGTAGAGTGTCCGCCACCTGTCCAGTCGCAGTCACAGTTACCGCCTGCCTCGCCTCTTCCTGGTCCCGCTCCTTACACTGGTCCCACCGGAGGCCTTACAGAGCGTCGTGAGCCTGCGTCTCGTCCTGCGTCGCCTGTTCGTGCTGCTCGCACTGGTCGTCGTGTCCCGCGTGAGCGTCCTCCTCCTGTCCCTGGCACTCACTACATGACTCTGCGTCCCTCCACTGCTCCTCAGCGTGTCCCTCTGCCGTCTCCTCCTGCGTCCTCTCTGCCTACCCTTCCAGACCCGGAGTCTGACTCCCGTCGTGCTGCCAGTCCCACTGTCACGCGTCTCCTCGCCACAGTCGTCACTGACCCGTCTTTTGAGTCTGCTGCTGCGTCTGCTCTGGTTGCTGAGTTGGTTGACTTTGCTGCTCGGTGTCGCCTAGACTACGCTACTAGCCTAGTTGCTGAGTCTGCGTCTGAGTCTGAGTCTGAGTCTGCCTGTCCTCCGTCCGTCGGGGGTGGGTGTGCTCTTGGCACGGACGTTCTTGAGGACAGACAGGAGGAGTTCCAGTGCTTTGCTGCTGCTTTGCCCCATCTCGTGTCCATGCTAGTCGCCCCTGAGGGAGACCCGGATGCACCAGACATCCCGACCCCGTGCACTTACGCTGAGGCGATGGCGGGTCCCTACTCCTCTCAGTGGCAGACAGCCATGGACGCAGAGATGGCTTCCTGGAAGTCCACACGCACCTACGTCGACGAGGTTCCCCCACCTGGGGCGAACATCGTCAGTGGCATGTGAATTTTCAGGGTGAAGCGGCCGCCGGGTTCTCCGCCTGTCTTCAAGGCGCGCTACGTGGCTCGAGGCTTCAGTCAGCGAGAGGGAGTAGACTTCTTTCAGACCTTCTCCCCCACCCCGAAGATGACCACTCTTCAGGTGCTGCTGCACATAGCCGCTCAGCGCGACTACAAGCTTCACTCACTTGACTTCAGCACGGCTTTCTTGCAGGGCAGCCTGCACGAGGAGATCTGGCTGCGCCGCCCCCCTGGCTTCACTGGGTCGTTTCCTCCTGGTACCAAGTGGAGGCTTCAGCGGCCGGTCTACGGTCTCCGCCAGGCTCCACGTGAGTGGCACGACACACTGAGGACTACACTTGCGGCTCTTGGGTTTGCGCCCTCTACAGCTGACCCGTCGCTGTTTCTGCGCACCGACACTTCGCTGCCGCCTTTCTACATCCTCGTGTACGTCGACGACTTGGTCTTTGCCACTGCTGACACTGCAGGACTCGCCTACGTGAAGTCGGAGCTGCAGAGGAGACACACGTGCACAGACTTGGGTGAGCTGACAAGCTATCTTGGCTTGCGGATCACCCGGGACAGAGCACGGCGCACCATCACCCTGACTCAGTCACACATGGTGCAGCAGGTTCTCCAGCGCTTCCGCTTCACGTACTCCTCGCCTCAGTCCACTCCTCTGCCTACCGGTCACTCGCTCTCAGCTCTGCCTTCGGATGAGTCCGTAGAGCCGAGTGGCCCGTATCCAGAGCTTGTGGGCTGCCTCATGTACCTGATGACCTGCACTCGACCTGACCTTGCATACCCTCTTAGCATCCTTGCACGCTATGTCGCTCCTGGCCGTCACAGGAAGGAGCACATGGATGCTGCTAAGAGGGTGTTGCGCTACTTGTGCAGTACGTCGGGCATGGGGCTAGTGCTTGGAGGGCGAGACCGAGTTGTGCTCACTGGACACTCAGACGCTTCTTGGGCAGACGACCAGGCTACTCAGCGGTCGTCTCAGGGTTACACTTTCAGCCTTGGCTCTGGCTCTGTCTCTTGGCGCTCTACGCGTTCTTCTTCTGTTCTCAGCTCCAGTTGCGAGGCTGAGATCTACGCCACAGCCATGGCTGCCCAGGAGCTTCGCTGGCTGACCTACCTGCTGACCGACTTGGGAGAGAGGCCTCGTTCTCCTCCAGTGCTGTACGTCGACAACCAGGCTGCTATTGCCTTGTGTGAGGAGCACAGACTGGAGCACAGAACGAAGCACATCGCCCTGCGGTACTTCCTTGCTCGAGAGCTGCAGCAGCGTGGTCAGCTTCGTCTGCGTTACGTGGCCACTGAGGCCAACACTGCTGATGTGTTCACCAAGGCGCTTCAGCCTTGTGACCATCAGCGTTTCTGCACTCTGCTAGGCCTTGTACCTACTGGACCTCACTTGCTTACTTCTTGACCCTGCTTGTACTGTGATCACTATATATATATACCTGCATGTTTACTCTTGCTAGGTTGTGATCACTGTATCTCTTGCTTTGTTATAAACCTGCATGTGAACTGGCCTTGTGGCCACCTGCTTGTGCTCAGACTGTGTGGTGTCCTTGAGATCCACCCTGAGCTTTGTCTTGTTTGCTCTTCTGTTTGACTGGTCTTGTGACCACTGTTAGGTTTGGCTGTCACCCCTACTTCACCTATGGGGGTGTGTCAAATTATATGTTTGTTATAATTTAGTTCTAGGTTGTGTAGGGGTGTTTCTTAGAGGGTACTTCTATTCTCTCGACACTCTCTTGTACCCCCTCCCCTAACCTAATCGATCATCCATTCCTCTCAATCCTGACAGAGGTGAGGTGGCAGCAGAGGAGGTAGCAGCAGAGGAGGTGACAGCAGGAGCACAGGATCCAGAAGCTTGGCCATCAGTCCCAGCAGGGGGCAAGAAGGACGGAAAGACCTTCAGCCGCTTGCAATTCTCCACTTTCAGGACCTTGAGGCTGCTCAGATTGGCCATACCACTTGGAAGCCTGTCCAGCATCTCACACCCATCAATGATCAGCTGCTCCAGGCGCGTGAACAGGCTGAAGGAGGGGGGAAATTCAAGCAGGGAGCAGGATCCGTCCAATTCGAATTCCTCGCCTTCGCTCTGATACCCCAGATGAGCGGGCCGTGGGGCAGGTTCATAGCTAACGCCGACTCTTTTGTACGTGTCCGAAGTTTGAATTTTGAGAATTTCCAAATTTGGGAGCTCCCCGAACGTATCAGGGAGGTACAGCATGGCGCAGTTTAGCAGCTCCAGTCGACGTAGCTTCGACAGCCTCTCGAAACCCAGAGGCAGGTATGTGAGCGAGGATCCACCATAGATAAGTAGCGATTCCAGTGAAGAGAGGTTGGTGAAGGATGCAGGAAGTCTCGGCGTCCCTTCCCTTCCTGCCTTTCACCTGCTACTTGCCCCTGTATTGCCTGCTCCCCTTATTCCTGCCTTACTGTTCTCAGTCCCTTTCTCCCCCTTTCCGCCCTGCATAGTACTTCCTTCCTCAGCCATTCCCATTGAGAGATTCAGGCTCCCACTGCTGGCTACCAAGAGTGGCGTTAGTCACCTTGCTGCAGTAGCTTAGAACGGTAACGTAAGTCCACTATGCTCTGGTAAACAAACGAGAGAACAGGAGTCCTTTGCTAGGGTAGGCTAATTTATGCTAGGCCACCCAGTCGCGAGTTGCTCAGCGTGATGGGTTGGGCTCGAGCCGCCTTGGCCTTGGATTGGCCTTGTGCCAGATTTCCTGTCTCCCGAGGGCCCTGGAATTGTGCCCGCAGCGCCTTGCAATTCCCCATAGTACCAACTTCGCGTTCCTCCCAATGCCCCACCTACCCTGTGTTCAAACTGAATAACAACTACTACACTACTTCTACACCCCAGTTAGCACAGTTACAGAATATGATGCACTTACCATGATATTCAGTGACAGCTGTCGGCGTCCCTTCCCTTCCTGCCTTTCACCTGCTACTTGCCCCTGTATTGCCTGCTCCCCTTATTCCTGCCTTACTGTTCTCAGTCCCTTTCTCCCCCTTTCCGCCCTGCATAGTACTTCCTTCCTCAGCCATTCCCTGCCCCCTCCTGTACTCGTGCTCGGGCTGCCCGTGCACGTGTCACAGGACCCTCTTGCTGAGGCCGTCTCTCCTTCACTGCCGCTGCGTTCGTCTGGTGATCCACTGTCCGCTCACCCTTCTCATTCTCCAGCACCAGCACCCCTGACCCCCTCACCTCTTTAACCTTCCACCTCTCTGTCCCCAACCCTACATCCAAGGTGTCTTTCTTTGCCCTGCGCAGGTACACTTCCTGCCCCTCCGTCACTGCTGGCTTCGCCTTCCTGCCCCCTTGCTGTTGTCGTTGCTCATACCTGTGGGCATCTCTCAGCTGTGCCGTGTGCAAGTTCTCTAGGGCTGCCGAGAGCATTTCCCGCATGTATCGTGCTCGTGCTTCTGCCAGCGCCACCCACTGGTCTGCTCCCTTCACGCTCACCACCCCCGTCAGTACCCTTGGCGCTCCCACAGGCAGTATTGGTTCCTTTCCGTACAGCAGGCTATACGGGGAGTAGTCCTTCAGTGACGCCTGCTTCCCGAATCTGTACCTCGCCGCCACCCAGTCTAGCTCTTCATCCCAGTCTCTCTTCCGCTTCTCTCCGTACGCCCTCAGGTTCCGCTTCAGGGTCTGCACTAGCCGTTCAGTCAGCCCGTCGCTCTGAGGATGGTACCTTGATGTCTGCCTGTGTGTCACCTTTGCCTCATCCAGCAGCGCCTGAAACTCCCCCTTGAACTCCGTGCCCTGATCTGTGAGGACTTCCCCTGGTGCCCCAAATCTGCACAGCACCTGTCCCTTGAATGCCCTCGCCACCAGTCTAGAGTCCTTGCTCGGCAATGCACACACTTCTAACCACTTGCTTGCATGCTCAACCATGAGTAGGATGTATCGCTTTCCGCCCCTGCTCAGTGGCAGCTCGCCGGCTATGTCCAGAGACCACCGAAACCCCAACCCCCTTATTGGCAGTGAATGCAGCTCCTGCTTTGCCTGTGTCAAGCTGGCCTTGCTTCTCTGGCAGCCTTCACAGCCACTGACCCACTCTCGGACTTGCTTCCTCATCCCTTCCCACCACCAGCCGGTCTTGAGCAGCTGCGTTGTGCGTTCATGCCCAAAGTGTCCCAGCTTCCTATGTACCTCCTCGATCACCCCTTCCCTCTCCTGCGGCGCAGGCACCAACTTCCACCCATCCACGGACTGCAGCTGCAGCTGTCCTTGGTACCATCGGTAGTGATGCCCTCGTGCCCTCACCCTATCTGTCACCTGCTCGTTCTCCTCTGTCTCCCCTTTAATCCACCGCAGGGCCGTGGGATCCTCCCATATGTCCTGTGGCCCCCTCTTTCCTTGCTTTTCTGCTGCTGCCTCCTCCCCTTGCCTAGCGAGCAGCATCAGCGCGTGCACGGGCTCGGCTGCGGGCGGGTTCCTTGAGAGCCCGTCCACGTGCTGCAATGTCTTTCCTGGTCTGTGGCGTATTTTGAAGTCATATTCCTGCAGGTTCACGGCCCACCGCGCGTTTCTCCCTGTCAGCCCTTGGTGGGTCATCAGCCACTGCAACGGCTGATGATCTGTGATCAATGTGAATTCCCTCCCTTGCAGGTACACTCTGAAGTGCTTCACGGCCCACACAGCAGCCAGCCCTTCCCCATGATAAGAGCTGTACTTGGCCTCTGCTGGGTTACAGCTCCTACTCGCGTAAGCCACCACCCTTTCCTCTCCATCCAGCTCTTGGCACAGGATTGCCCCCATGCCTTGGCTGCTCCAGTCAGTGTATAGGCAGAATGGCTTGTCGGCCTTGGGCAGCTGCAGAATCGTTGCTGTCTGTACCGCCTCCATCAAGTCTCGCAATGCCGCTTCTTGCTCTGTCCCCCACTCCCACCTTTTGTCCTCCCTCAGTAGCCCGTTCAGCGGTGCCGCGCGCTTGCTGAAATTGGGGACAAACCTTCGGTAGTAACTCAGAAAACCGAGCACCGCTCGCAGCCCGCTTCTGTCCTTCGGCTGCTGCAGCCTGTTCAGCACCTCCACCTTTGCCCGCTGAATCCCTATCTGTCCGCCCCTCACCTCATACCCCAGGTACTGCACCGTTGCTTCCCCCCACCTGCACTTCTTTGGGTGACAGGTCAGCCCTGCCGCCGCCAACGCCTTCAGCGTCCGCTCCACGTCTCGCACATGCTCCTCCTCACTCCTGCTGAATATCACTACGTCATCTATGTAACATGCTGCACACTCCAGCCCCCGCAACACGCTGTCCATTACTCTCTGAAAGATGGCCGACGCGTTCCTCAGCCCGAATGGCATAAACAGCCATTCGTACAGCCCGTCTGCTCCATGGAATGCCGTTTTCCGCACGTCCTCCTTTCTGATCTTGATCTGGTTGAAGCCCTGTCTCAAATCTAGCGTGCTGAAGATCTCCCCCAGTCGGTCAAAAATATCCTCCGCTGTCGGCATTGGGTACCTATCGGGCACTGTCACTTTGTTCAGTGCTCGGTAGTCCCCACACATCCGTCGACTCAGCACCTCCCCCAGCAGGTCCTTTCGTGCAGCTACCACTGTCGGCGTCGCGTACTCTGATTCTGATCTCTGTATCAACCCTGCTTCTAGCAACTCTTTGCATTTTTCCTTGCAGATGTCTTCATCCCCGGGTGTCATTCTCCGCTTCCTTTGAAACACTGGCTCCTCCGTGACCAGCTTCAGCTCCATCTCCCTCACTGTGCATTTTCCCAGCTCCTGTAGGTTGAATGCAAAGGCATGCCTGTACCTGGCCAGCACCTCCTGCATTGCCTTCTTCCCCTGTTTGCTCATTGCATTCCCCACTACCCACGCTGGCTCTTCCTGTGCTGCCACACACGCCCATGCCCCCACCCTTTTTACTCCCTCCTTCTTGCTCCGCAGCTCCTGCTCCCCTTCCAGCACCAGCCCTCTCCACATTCGGCGCATCAGCCACTGCATCACCTGTCCGTCCATTGCCTGTCCTAATGCCTTCCTCCTTTCCTGTTCTGTCACCCCTGCTGCCTTCGTTATGTCTTCCCCATACCCCATTGCCAGCTCCCGCTCCAGTGCCGTTGGTTCCTCCCACTGCTTTGTCTTATGATCGTACACCATGCCTTCTCCTGGCACTCCTCCTTCCTCCCTGAACCCGGCTGCCCCCTTGTACCCCACCAGTGTCGGCCAAGCCCTGCGTACTGCCCCCACCTTGTTGCATGGGCACTGTGTCTCGTGCCTGCCTTTCCTTACCGGCGCCGCTGTCCTGCCTGGCTCTAATATCTCTTGCACCGTCCTGCTCCAGTCCCTTCGTATCCCATCCAGCTCCCTCTGCAGTTGTTCGTCCGTCACGACATTTTGCCAATACCTTCTGACACGGTGAGCCCGTGCCCCCAGCCTGGCCGCATCACACCTCACGCCCTTTCCCAGCTTCCTTGTCACTAACTCTTGGATTTTTCTGACTGGTTCCCGGCAGTCTCCCTCTAGATCTATGTGCTCCAGCAGGTACACCACCTTCTCCTGTCTTTCCTTGATCCAGTCTATGATGCTCAGCAAATTGATGAGCAGTGCTCCCCTTGGATCCTCTAACCCCTTTCCTTTCCCTGCTCTCGAGACGGCCTGGCACTCCCACCCTGCTACCAGCAGGTCCACCTGCCCCCAGCCCCTCACCACTTCTCGTGTCACGTTCCTCACGTCGGTCAGCGTCCCTGACATTGCTTTGCTTATCACGGCCTCCTCTAGTAGCTCTGGATGCTCTTTCTGCAGCCTCCTTGCATGTTGTTCAGCCATCTTCCTCACCTGTCCGTCCTTCTCCACGTATATCCACTCCTTCACCGCTACTCCCGCTCTGAGCACCGCTGCCAACCCTGCGCCTATTCCCCCGAACAGCTCCACCAGCCTGATTGGTTCCTGCCACGCATTCGCTACCGCTGCTTCGCCCACTAGGCCCGCCTTCCCTCTCCCTTCGCTATCTGCTTGCTCGGCCGTGTACGCTCGTTTTGGCTCCTGCTTAGTGAATTGCACCGGCAGCTCCCCCGTTTTGCTCCCCCGCACCCAGTACTGCTTCCGAAACTTTACTTTCTCCTTCCATGTACAGATTGTCATCCCCACGCCCCATATCAGGTCTGTTCCCAGCAGCACATCGAAATCTTCTGAATCGGATATCCCACATTGCAGCCGAATGCTAGTCTGCTCCTCTTTTCCCGGCATCAGGACTATCTCCACCAGGTCCCTAGTACACGGCAGCCACTTAGGCTCGCCTCCCTCCGCGGTCATTACCTGCATTCCTCGCTTTATGTATTGCCCTGTTTCCGTCAGCCCCAGCTTTCGTGCCAGCTGCTTCCCCAACATCACACTTTGTGCTCCTGTGTCCAAGATTGCTGTTTTTGCTATCTCTCCGCCCACTGCCACTGCCCCTGCTTCTGCCACCAGCACCGTTGCCTGACTAGCTAGCCGATCTTTGGGATGCCTCGCTGGCTCCTCTCCTTCCTCACCCTTCTCCTCTAGCCTCTGTTTCGGTCTGGCCCTTTCCTTGGTTGTGGGGTCCTTCCTCCCATCCCTACCCCCGCTGCGCAGGCCCAGCTCCTCTCTGCTGCGGAGCGCCATGAAATTATACTCCGGCTCTGGTTCCTCTATCACTTCTGCCTCGTCATCCTCCTCCCTGGCATATAACCCTACCTCCTTCTCCTTTTTCCCACCCATTGCCTGCAGCTGCGCCTGTAACCTTCCTATCTGCCCTTCTATGTCCTCTGGAGTCCTCCTCGGCCCCCCTGTGCGTTGATAACAGTCTCTCCCCTTGTGCCCTCGCTTCCCACAAACCTCACATGTTGGTGCATCCGGGCAATCCCTGCGTCGATGCCCCGGCTTCCCGCAGGTGTCGCAGTTCCTGCAATTCCTCATCAGATGTCCTGGCTGCTTGCATCGGTGGCAGGTGCGCGTTTCAGCCCCCTTTTCTGCCCGGCTATCCTCCCTACCCCCTGTCTCTGGTACTGCTGCTGCTGCCCAAGCGGGATTCCTCTTCTCAGTCGGCCTCGGTAGGTACACCTCATACTTCCTCTGTGCCAGCTCCACTCTTTCTGCTAGCTCAAACACCTCCTCCGGTGTCGCATCCGCTCCTAGTTCGTAGACCCTCATCCTCAGCCCCCCTGCCAACCCCTTGTCCAGTCCATTCAGGAATTTACTGATGATCATGCTGCTGTCCGTGCAGACCACGTCTTCTGCCAGATTCATCAACCGCCCATAATACGTCAGCAAGGATTCTTCATCCCTCCTCCTGAACTCTTGGAATTCTTTGATGCGTGCTGCTGTGTGCCCTGGGAACTGCCTCCTCAGCCTATCCAGAAACAGCACCGTCGGGTCCTCTTCATCCTCATCTGCCCTTCTCAGCCACTCCCCCATCTTCATGCGATATAGGGTTTCTGCTTCCCCCCCCAGTGTATTTGGCAGGCTGAGAAAGAAATCTATGGGATCCATGCCGCTTCGATCACACCGGTACTTGACGTTGCTTATCTGCATCAGGTAATTCTTGAGGCTTGGTCCCGTGCTCTCGTTCCCCGTGAAGCGCACCGGCACCTCCACCCGTGGTGCTGCCGTTGCGTTCCATCTCCCTAAATCCCAATTTCCCGAGCCTCCCCGCTCTGACAGAGCAGCCCCTCGCAGCTTTCCTTTTTCTCCTCTGCTTCCTGCACTTGTCCCGTACAGTGCTCGCTCCAGTCCCTCACGAGCCGCTCTGGCCCCACTTGATCCCTCCCCGTATTGCCGCAGCCTCCCTGTGCCGATTGGACTCGAACCTCTCTTCTGGTCGTCTTCACGGTGGCTCCTGTACCTTTCCAGATCCTCCCATCTTCCCACTTTCTGCACAGGTGAGCGCTCCTGGCGATGTCGCTCTTGTTCCCTTCGCTGCTGACTTCCTCCTTCTGCTCTGGAGCCGTACGGTGATCGCCTTTCCCCGCCTCTTTCTCGTCCTTCTTGGTGGCGTACCCGCTCCTTCCCAGGCGGGCTCTGATGGCGTCTCACCTCGTAGTCCATCCTGTCTTCCCGCTTTTCCCGATCTGCTTGCCGACCTCCGCCCATCGCCATGCGCCGCCCGCGATCATACCCTGGCCTTGGCTCAGGTGAGCGGAAGACTCCTGCTGACGCCCTCCTTTCTTCTTCCTCTTCTCGCCGCGCCCCCGTTTGGCGCTCCATTTCCCTGACGCTCCTTCGCTCCATTTCTTCATGCCTTCTCGCAGGTGAGTGCTTCCCATCTCTGTCTTCTTCGTCATCCTCTCGCTCCTTGCCGCGTCGGACTCGCTCCCTTTCATCCCTTCTCTTGTACCCTTGTTCTCTTCCTTCCCGTGCAACAGGGAAATCCTGCCCGACGTTGGTGATGTCACGCCTTCCGCCGCCCCGCGTGGGGGACTCTCCGTCATCAGCGATATCACACTTTCCGCCGCCCCGCGTCATGGGATACTCTTCCTTGTTAGCTGCGGCGCGCCTTCCGCCGCCCCGTGCCGTGGGGGATCCTTCGTCGTCAGTCGCGCCGCGCTTTTCGCCGCCCCGCGCAGTGGGGGATTCTTCACTGCCAGCCGCCTCACGCCTCCCGCCGCCCCGCGCAGTGGGGAATTCTTCCTCGTCAGTCGCGCCATGTGCGCCTTCCGCCGCCCCGCGCAGTGGGGGATTCTTCGTTGTTGCTGATGTCACGTCCTCCACCGCCTTGAGCAGGCTGGGGTTCTTCCCCTCCATACTCGTCGCCCTGCTCGCTGGCGACATCCATCTCCATATCGCCATCGTGGCGCTCTTGATCCACCCCGCGCTGGCCTTCCGCCAGATTCCACGGATTGCTGGTCGCGGGCCGCCTCGAAGGCTCCGATCTGATGCGCAGATCCTCCCCGCTTCCTTCCTGTCGCACGCCCGTTGGCGTCACCGGATCCGCGCGATACGCTGCCCGTCGTGGCGAGCGTGTCGGCGACCTCCCACGCTCCCTGGAGCGCCTCATTCGCGACGGAGATCTCTCCCGCCGCGAGTACGTACGCTGCATGCGCAGATCATGGCGATCCATGTCGGCGGTCATTTTCTCTCGTTTGTGAGAGATTCAGGCTCCCACTGCTGGCTACCAAGAGTGGCGTTAGTCACCTTGCTGCAGTAGCTTAGAACGGTAACGTAAGTCCACTATGCTCTGGTAAACAAACGAGAGAACAGGAGTCCTTTGCTAGGGTAGGCTAATTTATGCTAGGCCACCCAGTCGCGAGTTGCTCAGCGTGATGGGTTGGGCTCGAGCCGCCTTGGCCTTGGATTGGCCTTGTGCCAGATTTCCTGTCTCCCGAGGGCCCTGGAATTGTGCCCGCAGCGCCTTGCAATTCCCCATAGTACCAACTTCGCGTTCCTCCCAATGCCCCACCTACCCTGTGTTCAAACTGAATAACAACTACTACACTACTTCTACACCCCAGTTAGCACAGTTACAGAATATGATGCACTTACCATGATATTCAGTGACAGAAGCTCGAATAGGTCGTAGCATTCGTATATGGTCAGCTCTTTCAGCTGCCCCAGCTGCCCGAACGAGTCAGGCAGGAGAAGAAGGCGTACGGAAAACAGCTTCAGTGTAACCAAGTTATGGAGCTGCCCGATGTCTCCGGGCAGGCTGGAAACATAGCAGCCGTCAAGAATGAGGCTTTTGAGAGCTCCCATGGCGGATACGGACTCGGGGAGGTTCTCGAGATTAGGGCACTCAACAACTCTCAACTCCTTCATCACCGTAATCAACCCCAGGGAATGCGGAAGGGCCGTAAGCTGATCAAGAAACATCAGATGCAGCTGCTGAAGAGCGGAAAACTGACCGATATTGTCAGGGAGCGAGGATAGGCGTGGGCAGTTGTGAATGGAGAGAGTCCGGAGGGCTGGAGATTTCAAAAGTTGGTGAACCGGCAGCTGACCGACCGAATCAGGAAGTGTGGTGAGAGCAGCCAGTTCGTCCAGATGCAACGTATCTAGGTCAGGCAACTGGAAGAGTTCTTCTGGTAGGCTGGCGAATAGAGGGCAGTGGTCGAGAGAAAGGTGGGAGAGCGCCGGCAGCAGACAGATGGATTCCGGAAGAGCAGCAAGGGTTGGCAGATATGATAGGGTGAGGACCTTGATGTTACGAAGCTGGCCTAACTCGCTCGGGAGATGGGCTATAGCGCAGCTGCGAAGAGAGAGGTGCTCCAGGCAGGTGAGACACTCGAACGAAATAGGCAGCTCGCGAAGAGACTGCGACACGATGAGTAACTGCTTCAGTCCCAACAAGCCGCACAGCTCCTCTGGTAACCCGGTAACGTTACTGAAACTCATGCTGAGGCGCGTGAGTTGCTGTAGGCGGCTGATGGAAGCTGGGATCTCGCAAACACCTTCACCCAGCCATAGATCCAGATTGACCAATCGCGTGCAGGAATTGAAGATCTCAGCGACTTCGGAGGCCGAAACTGGTGCAAGGCTGGTCGACTGATTCCCGCGGACACTACCAGCCGATTGCGTACGCGTCATTAACTGATGGCTTGTCCTACTACCGCAGGTCACTGGTTGGCGATCGTACAGGTGCATTGTGAAATGGGTCAGCGACGAGCCGCATCCGTCGCAGATGGATCGCACGAGGTGGCGATCTACGACGTCCGTCGCGAATTCGCCAAGGTGCAGGTGGCGAAGGTTCGGGAATCCTAAGGTCGGTGAGACTAGGAGCGACGCGAGAGTTCGTGCGGAAAAGAAGCGGCTTCGAGGCACGATGATGGCGGGATGCACGGATCTGGCGACGCGCAGCCATCGCTTGCAGACCAGAGAGTGGTGGAAGGCAGTGAACGATGAGGCTGTGGCGACAGGAGCCTCGGGTAACCCGAACAAGACGCTTTCGCTCGGCAGGTGCT
This sequence comes from Closterium sp. Yama58-4, assembly GCA_947470075.1. Classification (NCBI taxonomy): domain Eukaryota; kingdom Viridiplantae; phylum Streptophyta; class Zygnematophyceae; order Desmidiales; family Closteriaceae; genus Closterium; species Closterium sp. Yama58-4. The sequence continues at coordinate 77,009 of CANIUD010000413.1, read as the reverse complement.
CGTTCAACGCGTTTTCTATCCTCCTTTGCAGAATGGGCTCGTTACTGGGACAGTCGTGGGTATCGAACTTGGTGTCCTTAGATGCGACAAGGAGAAGAATCGTTTCTAGCAAATCGTCAGAAATATTTGAGAAGGGATCATCATGGCTGCTAATTCGTTGCCGGCGTTCTGGCTGACCAGGGGCCCTTGTCTGCTGTGGCATTTCCCCTTGCGCGAGCTCAATAGTACCCATATGGCCGATGCCAAGTGCTAAGCTGGGCTCCACCTTAGAGTCTACAACATAGGTCCTTTTTGAGACACTACGGTTTTCAAGCTTGCTGGGTGAGTGGATGGAACCTTGCTGCACGTCCATGCTTCGGATGGTGGCGAGGCGATGCCGAAGCCTGGGACTGAGTTTCGATCAAAGGTGCCTCATCAGGGTCCGCAATATTTCATTTGTTGACAGGGAGGTTCAGTCTGTTGCAGAGTGGTTTCAAGCGGTGAAAACAGAACACCAAATGAACACCAGAATCTCGAAATCTACAAAGTTCTTCTCCCACTTTGCCACTCTTCCCAAACCACTAACCACAGCTCCGAACCATACCAAACCAACTCCTCCATACGAAGCCAAACAGAACCAAAATTCCAAACCAGCCTGGTCGCCTCCGAACTTATGACGAGCCTGGTTTCCCGCCAATTTCGTTGCCACTTTCCCGCCAGCCCAAGTCTGGTTGCACCCAGCAGCAGCAACCTCCGGACTCACAAGCAGCAGCAACTCTCAGATTCACAAGCAGCAGCAACTCTCTGATTCACAAGCAGCAGCCTCTCACAAGCGCTTACTTTACCAGTCTTCCATTAGAATCTCACTCGTGTTAACTAGCATCCGAGAAGAGCATGACGCAAACACCAGCAGAAACATCTCAGCAGCCTTCTGTTCAGGCTGCAAACCAGCCGCTTGCAGCGACGCAGCAGAAAATGATCGGTGATGTCTTTTCCCGCATTTTTGACGACCTGCTGGGTGTGATCCTTCGTTTTATTGCGTCTAACGGCAATAGTCTCGACAGCAGTGATCCGCTCGTTAATGACGAAGACGTTCTCGACAAGAAAATTGAGGATGCATTGCAGAAGCCGCCGCCACGCGAGAGCCAGCGGTTAGGCACGACTAAGGTTCCTCCTTCCGAGACGAGTTCCTTAGTCACGTTCAGCCACGCTCTGGTGGTCTGCAAGCGATGGCTGCGCGTCGCCAGCTCCGTGCATCCCGCCATCATCGTACCTCGAAACCGCTTCTTCTCCTCGCTCCACCAAGATCTAGATTCCCGAATCTCCGTCATCTGCATCTCGGCGAGTTTGCGTTCGACTCCATTGATAGCAACCTCGTGCGATCCATTTGCATCGGATGCGGCTCGTCCCTGACGCATCTCACAATGTACCTGTACGATCGACGGTTTTCGCGATCCATGCAGCACGACCGTAGCAGAGACCATGAACAGTCGACCAGCCTCGCACCGTCCGATGTCGCCACCATCTTTGAATCCTGCTCGCGATTGGTCGATCTCCAGCTGGATGGCGTTCCGGAGATTTCGGCTGCCATCAGCCGTCTGCAGCAGCTCACGAGGCTCAGCGTGACGCTTAGCGAAGGCGTTACCGGGTTACCAGAGGAGTTTGGCTGCCTGGTGGGACTTAAGGTTTTGCGACTTTATACTGGAATTTCGTTTCGTGAGTCACCTGATCCCATATGCTATCTCAGCTCCTTGGAGCGCCTCTCCTTTAGCGGCTCCGACATTTTTCATCTGCCCAATGAATTGGGACAGCTCCAGAATCTGAAAAGCATCAGCCTTTCGTACCTTGAAGAAATCATTGAGCTGCCAGATTCGATTTGCGAGCTTTCTAGCCTTACGCGCCTTTCTCTCAGCCACTGCCCGCGGCTCACCAGGCTGCCCAAAAACCTTCACCAACTGCCCGATCTGGATACAGTGGAGCTTATTGGACTGATGGCGTTGACAGCATTACCTGAGAGTATCGGCCAGCTGCCCGCCCTACAGGACCTATACCTCCAAACCTGCTCGCGACTGACGCAACTGCCAGGCTCCCTATCTGCCAGCCAGACTCTCAATCGCCTCACGGTCGACAACTGCCTAGACATGGTCTCTCTACCCGAAGACCTCGGCCAGATTGCTACTCTCCAGTACCTGTACCTCTACGCTCTCGATGAGCTCATTGTTCTTTCGGATTCCCTCGGCCTGCTCTTTGGGCTGAAGGAGCTGAGAATCGTTGACTGCTGGGAGTTGGAGGGTTTCCCGCAGTCTGTTTCGGCCATGGGGTCCCTGACCAGCCTGGTTCTTGACGGCTGTGCTGTCAGGGCGCTGCCCGAAGACATCGGGCAGCTTCAGAACTTGGCTTTTATGAAGCTGTCTTGTTCCAAACTCGTGGATCTGCCCGAGTCTTTCGGGCAGCTTGGGAAGCTGAGGGGGCTGATTCTGCATGCGTGCTACGACCTGGGTGAACTCCCAACCTCCTTCTCAAACCTCTCTTCACTGGAAGTTCTGGAGATCTATGGTGCGCCTTATCTTGAAGCGTTGCCTCCGGGGTTTGAGAAGCTGCCACAGCTGAGTAGACTGGAGCTGTTTAACTGCGCCATTGGGGGACTCCCGAACGAGTTTGGAGGCTTGGAGAATATGAAAGTATTTAAGATCGGTGCCAGGGATACTTACAGCAGGAGGGGGTTTACTGTTGAAGATTTTTTAACTGATGCTCCTAGAAGTTCGGAAGCAGAGGCTGTTTCCGAGTCTGAGTTACACGGGTCATGTGGACTTTATCAATTTCCGCCATCCTTGGTTCACCTCACCCGTCTGGAGCAGCTGATAATAGACGGATGCGAGCTGCTGAAGGGTTTACCACTGGGCATGGGAAATCTGTCCAGCCTGAAAGTGCTCGAGGTGATGAATTGCGACTGTCTCCAGGTATTTCCGTCCCTCAGGCCTACTCTTGCTCAAACCCTTGAAGCAGGCCCTTCTGATGCAGCTGCTGAAGCTGCTGCCAATGCTGTTGTTGCTGATGTTATTGCTGCTGCTGTTGCTTCCAAAGCCCATCTTTTTAACTACATTCCTCTCCCATCGCTCACGCGCCTGAAGATATCTGGCTGCTGCGATTTGCAATTCCTCCCAGAGGGCCTCGCTAAGCTACCTAGGCTGGAAGATTTCACGCTTGCAGACTGCAACAAGCCAAGATTTGCTGACCAGGTCGCCTGGGCTTTCACTAGACCGGTCGACCCCCTGCCTCTTTCTGCGCCCATCTCCCTTCCTCGCTCCCTGACCTCCATTTCCATTTCGTACACCTTTGGGTTAGTTAGCTACCTCCCAGAGTCATTTCTTTCTCTCAGCCGCCTTACTAGCCTGAATATTCGAGGCCTCCGATCAATCAAGCAGCTGATAGCCCCTCCGACTTTACACCAGATTCCAGCCGAATGGGAGGGGGAAGCCACACCTGAAGTTCCTCCTGTCATCACTAGTCGTAGACACACCGTAGCCATAGGGCAGGCTAGGTTAGAGCTCCTATCCTTTCTCACCTGCCTCAATATCAGCCATACCAGTTTGCCTTCGCTTCCCGATAACCTGAGCGACCTGAGAGCACTGAAAGCACTTGTTCTAGAGGAGTGTTCTGCCATGTCCCTGCTTCCTGCCTGCCTGCCCGACCTCTTAAATCTCGAACAGCTGACCATCAAGTCTCTCCCGCTGCTTACGCACCTGCCCGAAAACCTCGGGCAGCTGAAGGCTCTCAGGTTTCATGTTGAATCATGCAAGGACTTGCAAGGCCTTCCTCCCTCCCTCACTTTCATGCCCTCTCTGATTTGCCTGAGCATAATCGACTGTCCACGCATCACCAGCCTCCCAGATTCCATCTCCTCCCTCTCCCGCCTCGCATCTCTGAAGCTTGAGCGCCTGCCTGGTCTGCAGTATGTCCCCCCCACTCTCCCCCTCCTCCCGTCCCTTGTCGAACTTTCTCTAAAAGGGTGCATTGCATTAAGTGCGCTGCCCAGCGACTTGGGCAGTTTGTCCTGTCTGAGGGAGGTGGATCTGGATGGGTGTAAGCAGCTAGAGGTGTTGCCTCAGTCGCTCCTGGACAGGCAGAATGTGATTGAAGTGAAAGGCAGATGGGGAAGTGCTGGGAATTGAAGTGAAGGGCAGGTGGGGAAGTGCAGAGAAAAGGGCACCTGGAGATGTGCAGAGAATTGAAGTGAAGGGAAGCTGGAGAAGTGCAAAGAATTGAAGTGAAGGGCAGCTGGGGAAGCCCTGAGAATTGAAGTGAAGGATGGCTGGGAAAGTGCTGGACTGGGAGTTGAAGAGCTGGAGTTGTTTCGTGCTGGGCTGGGAGTTGATTTGTGTCAAATGTTGTAGCCTATAGTGAGGTTTGTCTTAGGGGGTACAAAACTTAGGGTTAGCTATATGTACCCCAACCAACATCAATGCATCATCCATTCTTCATTTTAACATGGTATCAGTTAGGTTAGGATCCTGTGGGATCCCGTTCCTCCGTTCTCCGTTCGAGCCTCCCGAGCCTGATCCTAGCTCTCATTCGTCCCGGTTCCGTTGTTACCGCGCGTAGTGCCGCGCCTAGCGCCACTCCTAGCGTCGCGTCCTGCCCGCGCTTGTGGCTGCTCCTCCTTCCAGTCCTCTGGCCGTCGGGGGTGTGTCTGCCCTTGGCTGTGACGCCCTAGAGGACAGGCAGTTTGAGCTAGAGTTCCTGGCAGCCGCTTCCCCTCATCTCTGTGCCATGCTCCTCGCCCCTGAGGGTGACCCCGACGCCCTTGACATTCCGACTCCTCGCACTTACGCTGAGGCAGTGTCAGGGCCTTGGGCCTCTCAGTGGAGAGCTGCCATGGACGCAGAGATGGCCTCCTACAGATCCACAGGCACCTACGTCGATGAGGTTCCCCCTCCGGGGGCGAACGTAGTCGACGGCATGTGGATCTACAGGGTGAAGCGGCCACCGGGATCTCCTCCGGTCTTCAAGGCGCGCTACGTGGCTAGAGGCTTCAGTCAGCGCGAGGGAGTTGACTTCTTTCAGACCTTCGCGCCCACCCCGAAGATGACCACTCTTCGGGTGTTACTACACGTAGCAGCACAGAGAGACTACGAGTTACACTCTCTCGACTTCTCTACTGCTTTCCTTCAGGGCAGTCTTCACGAGGAGGTCTGGTTGCGTCGTCCCTCTGCCTTCACTGGCTCTTTCCCTCCTGGGACCCAGTGGAGGCTGAGGCGACCAGTTTACGGTCTTCGTCAGGCTCCTCGTGAGTGGCACGACACCCTGCGTTCTACCCTGTCTGACCTTGGGTTCCAGCCGTCTTCTGCTGACCCGTCGCTGTTCGTTCGTCGTGGCCCCACACCTTTCTTTGTTCTGGTCTACGTTGACGACCTTGTTTTCGCCACCCCTGACAGGGTTGCTTTGGCACACGTGAAGTCCGAACTGCAGAAGAGACACACTTGCACTGATCTTGGTGAGCTGCGCCACTACCTTGGCCTGCAGATCACCAGGGACAGAGCTGCTCGCACCATTACACTTTCACAGTCGCACATGGTGCAGCAGGTCCTTCAGCGGTTCGGGCTTCAGCACTCCACAGTACAGCGCACACCTCTTGCTGTTGACCACAGACTCACTGGACCCTTTCCTGACGAGCCGTTCGAGCCTAGTGGTCCCTACGCAGAGCTTGTGGGTTGCCTCATGTACCTGATGACTTGTACTCGCCCGGACCTCGCCTTCCCTCTCAGCGTTCTTGCGCGCTTTGTTGCGCCAGGGAGACACCGTCCTGTTCACTGGACAGCAGCTGTGAGGGTGGCGAAGTACCTAGCGACGACGTCAGGCGTGGGGCTAGTTCTTGGAGGGCAGCAGTCTGTCGTACTTACTGGTCACTGTGACTCCTCTTACGCTGACGACGCTGAGACTCTCAGGTCTACTCAGGGGTACTGTTTCAGCCTGGGTTCTGGAGCTGTTTCCTGGCGGTCCACGCGCTCCTCTTCGGTCTCGACCTCTACAGCTGAGGCTGAGATCTACGCTGGTGCCATGGCGGCACAGGAGCTGCGTTGGTTGACCTTCTTGCTCACCGACCTTGGTGAGCGGCCGAGCTCTGCACCGACCTTGTTCACTGACAACAAGGCGTCTATTCTCCTTTGTCGAGAGCCACGACTGGAGAGCAGAGTGAAGCACATTCACGTCAGGTACTTTCTTCTGCGAGAGTTGCAGAGGCGTGGACAGGCTCGCTTTGAGTTTGTGGAGTCCGAGGCCAACACTGCAGACATCTTCACCAAGGCGCTTCCGCCTTGTGACCACCAGAGGTGCTGTGTGCAGTTAGGCCTTGTTGACACTGGTTCTCGTGTTGCTTAGACTTGAGTGTACTGTTTACTTTGCTTTCTATATACCTCTGTTATCTCTTGGACTGGCCTTGTGGCCACTGTTGTTTGTGCTCAGACTGTGTGGTGACGTTGTGATCCACCCTGAGCTTCGTTTCTTGGACTGGTCTTGTGACCGTACTCGTTTGGTTCTGCTAGACACCCCTCACTTAGGCTATGGGGGTGTGTCAAATGTTGTAGCCTATAGTGAGGTTTGTCTTAGGGGGTACAAAACTTAGGGTTAGCTATATGTACCCCAACCAACATCAATGCATCATCCATTCCTCATTTTAACAATTTGCTGGGGTTGTTTATTTGAGTTTGTTAATATACTGCACTGATCCTTCTTTTGTTACAATTGTTTAGGAAAGGAAGGTAATGTAACGCAGATAAAATTGAAATGCACAGATAGAGTGCATGGTACTATGGTAACCTAATTAGCATGGTGCCGTGCTGCACCAGAACTGCTGTAGGGTAACGCCTGGTCAGTAATGTTTTCTCTAGGGTAAATGTTGTCCGACAACCTTGGAGTATAACGCGCTGTATAATATCGCGTTCTGAGCATTCAACAGCACGGCCATATTGTGAGCCAGCAATCGGCACCTCACCCTCTCACCTCGGTTCTGCCCACCACCATCGCATCAGCACGATCGGAACCGCCTCGAGTGACGAAGTAGTTTCTGAGCGACACCCGGAACGCTCGAGCTCCCAACGCGTCCAGCTTTTGAAAGATTAATGGAAGATTGCTCGGAATGATCATGGCGGTTAAATACCTCTCTTAGGCAGAGACGCGCCGCGAAGGAAGCCGTTATTGCCGCCGTGATGGCCGCTGTGTCCGCAGCAGCTACCGCGGGGCGTATTTACCCCCGAGATAGTCACCTTCCGTTTATTATCACATCCGGGGTATCTTCACGACGCATCGAATACAGCAGGAATCCCCGCAGCAGCAGCAGCAGCGGCAGCAGCAGCAGTAGCAGCCGTCCATTCGCGAACGCACGTCTCCTCCTTGCCACACCTTTCCCGCTCTCACATACGTTCGTTGCTCCCTCGAATCTCCGTATTAGGAGTAGACTCAGCAGTACCCACCCGTTCGGCCGCAACTGCCGGTTTGCCGCGTCGGCGGTGGAGGGGAGTGTGAGCTCAGGGAATGCTGATGGGGAAGGTGAGGTTCAGGGAGAGGGGGAGGAAGAGGAGGTGAAGATGAGAAGGGAGATGAGAGGAGAGGGACGTGGAGGGGCGGAGAAGGTTGAGAGGGACGAGAAGGTTCCAGCAGGGATATTAGAAGATAGTATGGTTGAGACGAGTGAGACTGAAACGAGTGAGACTGAAACGATTCAGGCTGGCAAGGAAGGCGGTGCTGGGAGCAAGAGAGCAGCTGTTGCAGCTGCCGTGAGAAAAGCTGCTGCTCTGGTGGGTACTGTGCCTAGTAGACTAAAGGAAACTGGTGCTCCCATAAAGGAGGTGCCTCGTAAGCTGAAAAGAGCTGCTGACGTGGCTGCTGAGGCGCCTCGAGCGTTGACCCATGCTGCGGGTGAGGTGGCTCGAAAGGCCGGGCAGAAGCTAACTCAGCTGCCGGATTCTGTCTTTGACTTGGGTCAACGAACCGGTCAACGCGTCAAGGGAAGGTTGGGAGACTTGGCAGGTGATCAGATAGGGCAAAAGTTGGGTCAACTGCCGGATGCAGTCTTTGACTTGGGTCAACGCATTGGTCAACGGGTCAAAGGTAGGCTGACAGACATGGCAGGTGACAAGGCTGGGCAGAAATTGGACCAACTGCCAATTTCTGTCTTTGACTTGAGTCAACTGCCGGATTCTGTCTTTGACTTGAGTCAACTGCCGGATTCTGTCTTTGACTTGAGTCAACTGCCGGATTCTGTCTTTGACTTGGGTCAACGCACTGGTCAACGCGTGAAGAGCAGGCTGAGGGATCAGGCTGCTGGATGGAGGAGGAGACTGAGTCAACGTTTGGTTGACCGATCCAACGCAGCGAGTACAACTGTAGATGGGTTACAGGACAAGACAGAAGCAGCCCAGCAAGTCTCAGCAGGTATAGCTTCGGCAGACCTAGCTTCGGCAGACCTAGTTTCGGAAGACCTAGCTTCGGCAGGGGTTGGATCAAGTTCGGGCTCAAAGCAGACACGTCAGAAGCGGGTTAGAGTGCGGATTCGAACCTCTCTAACAGCGTCAACAGAACAAGGGCAGACGCTCGAGCAGCACGCACAGGCGGTGAAACAGCAGTCTCAGGCGTTGACCCAGCTGGTCCAACCACTGCTCAAAGAGACGTTAAGGCAAAGAGCTGGGTTACTTGCAGATGCTGCTGCTGCTGCTGCTGCTGCCACTCCAGAGAGAATCCGGGCTTTAAGAAAAGCTGCCACTGCTGCTGTCAGTGTCTCACTGTTAGCAACCACTGCCGCTGCGGCTGCTGCTGCTGCGGCAACGGCTGCTGCTCGTGGGGGTTTGGTGGTGGGTTCTATTGGTGGTAGTGCTGCCTTTGCTCGCCAGATTGCTAGGAGGAGGTACGCTGGTGGTGCTGCTGCTGCTGTGGTGCTGGTGGGAGGTGATGGGTATGCCACTGCAGATGTCGCTGCTGCTGGTGATGTGCCTGTGTGTGGTGATGGTTGTATGAAAAGTGGTTGTAATGGGGTGGAGAGCGGTGCTGCTAGAGAGGGGGATGGTGATTATAGCGAGGGGAGGCGTGTTGCCAAGGCTGGTGGTGTGACTGAAGGCAGAGGCGCTACAATGGAGGACCCGCCAGACCCTACCAGACACTCAAAGGAATCAAAAAGACTAAGGATGGAAGAGGAGGAGGAGAGGGAGAGTAGGAAACCAGAAGGGGTGGGGGAGGATGAAGGTGGAGAGAAGAAACGATCAGGGCTGCAGCAGCTGCAGCAGTGGTGGGCATCGTTACTAGCAGCGTGTGCCGCTGCTCTCAAAGAGACAGTAGGGAAGCAGCTAGCAGGAGGGGTGATAAGCCATGCTGCCCGGTGGTTGGCGTCTGCAGTAACTGTTCTGCTGCTCCTGCTGGCTCTTCTAGTGGCTGCTGCGGGTGCTTGGAGGGGGAGGGGAGGGAAGGGAGTGAACGGAGGGAACGGAGGGAATGGAGGGCTGAGGCGAGGAGAACAGCAGGCGGTGAGCTTTGAGTTGGGGCAGACGCCCCTTGTAGGGGCGAAAAGAGTGGCGTGGAAATTTGAAGAAGGTGCGGCGAGGTCAAGAGTGGTGGATTTCAACCAAGAAGGGGTGCTACGCGGTTCTGTGATGGATGACCCAAAGGTTGTGCCGTATAATGTGATGAGAGACTGTGCGGTGGTTGGTGGTGATGCATTGAAGCACGTGCAGTTGGTTACTTGGAGACAGGGGATGACCGGAGAACAGCAGGAGGAGACTGCTGAGCAGCGGTGGTGGAGGGAGAAGAGTGGGAAGAGAAGGAGACAAGGAGGGGCGAATTGGATGATTGATAGTAGCAGCAGCAGTAGTCATAGTTTGTATAAGGAGAGATTGAGCCGACACAGGGCATGGGAGGGAGGCCAGGAGAGCGTTAGAGTAGTGAGTGAAGAAGCAGCACAAGTCAAGCAAGTCAGTCGAGTGAACGGGGGGAGACGGGTGGGGGTCAGCGCAAGTGAATCGAGGAGAAGAGAGAGAGACGAGGCAAGGCGGGTAAGGGAGGAAGAAAGGAGGAGACAGAAGGAAATGGAGAAGGAAAAGGAGAGGGAACGAGAGAGGGAGAGGGAGAAGGAAAGGGAGGCACTAGAGTATGAAATCTTTCTGCAGGGAGTGTGGGACGAGGCAGTAATAGCGCGGGGCATATCAGAGGGGACTGTGAGGGAGGCACTGGAGGGGCTACAACCTCTGCCTGCAGTGGTGTCTAAGGTGGCTGGTGCTGCTGAAGTGGTGCTGACTGCACGGCAGTATGTGGACAGGTGAGTATGCGAGGCAAATGATTAACATACCGTGGTGAACAGGTGAGAAGTTGGGTCATCAGAGGCAGTGGAAGGGCTGCTGCAGCCGCTGCCGGCTGTGGTGGCTAAGGTGACAGGCGCAGCAGAAGTTGTGCTGACTGCACGGCAGTATGTGGACAGGTGAGATCTGGGTGCAGGGAAGGGGGTGTGGGATGAGGCAGTAGCGCGGGGCATATCAGAGGGGACTGTGAGGGAGGCACTGGAAGGGCTGCAGCCGCTGCCGGCTGTGGTGGCTAAAGTGACGGGTGCCGCTGAGGTGGTGGTGCTGACTGCACGGCAGTATGTGGACAGGTGAGAGCTGAGGAAGGTTGATTGTATAACTAGTGTGGGATGAGGCAGTAGTAGCACGGGGCATGTCGGAGGAGACAGGGAGGGAGGCACTGTATTGTATTGTGGGATGAGGTAGGTGCGTGGGCGTTAGCATGTATTGTATTCAACACCCACTCTTTTGAATGGATTCGTTGATTCATGGGTGCCTTGCAGGATGGTGAGTGAAGCTCGGGTGCGGGAAGGGCGGCAGGTGATGGAAGCTCACAGGAAGCTTCTGGCGGAGATCGAGGAGATCTACGGTGTGCCGCCGAATGTGATGACGGCGCTGTGGGGCATAGAGAGCAGGTGCTGTAACGAGGATGCATCTTATAACGAGGATGCATCTTATAACGAGGATGCTTGTTATAACGAGGAGGATGTGTTGATGACATGTATGCATATGCCGGCGAATGTGATGACGGCCCTGTGGGGCATCGAGAGCAGGTGCATTCTCGCATGCATGCTTACAGTCCCACAATCCTTATATGGCATAGATCCTCGGTACTGCTCTCGATGCCCCACAGACCCACGGCGTGCCGGCCAATGTGATGACGGCCCTGTGGGGCATAGAGAGCAGGTACTATAACGAGGATGGATGTTATATTTAGGTTGGACGTTGTAACGAGGATACATGTGCTGGTGACGTTTCCGGAAGCACCCTCTCTCTAAACTCACGACTTGTGCACAGCACTCTATGGTTTTTTCGTTTGTGATTTCTTAAAGAGACTCGGATGTATGGCTGACCTGTGTTTTGTGCCTGCTGACGTGGCAGCTATGGGAAGAACATGGGCAAGTGGGACGCCATTCAAGCTCTGCTCACCCTCGCGTATCGTACCAAGCAGGTGAGAAGTCGTGTGTTGCTTTGCAATGTGGTGTGGTGCTCTAGGGCAAGTGGGACGCCATACAAGCTCTGCTCACCCTCGCGTATCGTACCAAGCAGGTGAGAGGTGGTGCGGTGCGGTGTGGTGCTCGAGGGCAACCAAGGGCTCGTTGTTTCACTGCACTCCCACCATCCAGTTCCTCTTTTCTTCTCTTCCCTTCTCTCATACAACCTCGCCGTGCTGCCTTCTTTCGGGAGGAACTGATGGAAGCCCTGTCGATCCTCCAGCACGACCCATTTGCTCTTTCTTGTATTCCCTTCCTTCCTATCCCCAACCAGCCTCGCGTGCTGCCTTCTTTCGAGAGGAGCTAATAAAAGCGCTGTCGATCCTTGAGAACAACCATGGGAGGGCCTTTTATTGCACTGCACTCCTGCCTCACCTTCTCCTCCCTTTCTTTTTCCCGAACCAGCCCCACCGTGCTGCCTTCTTTCGAGAGGAGCTGATGGAAGCCCTGTCATTCTTCCAGCACAACCCGTTTGCTCTTTCTTGTATTCCCTTCCTTCCTATCCCCAACCAGCCTCGCGTGCTGCCTTCTTTCGAGAAGTGCTGTCGATCCTTGAGAACAACCATGGGAGGGCCTTTTGTTGCACTGCACTCCCATCAACCTGTTCCCTTTCTCCTACCTTCCGTTTCTTTATGTATGCAGCCCCACCGTGCTGCCTTCTTTCGAGAGGAGCTGATGGAAGCATTGTCGATCCTCCAGCACAACCCATCCGCTCTTTCTTGTATTCCCTTCTTATCCCCAACCAGCCCCACCGTGCTGCCTTCTTTCGGGAGGAGCTGATGGAAGCGCTGTTGATCCTTGAGAACAACCACCAAGGGCCCTCGATTGCACTGCACTCCCATCAACCTGTTTCCTTTTTCTTCACTTCATTCCCTTTATCCATGCAGCCTCGGCGTGCTGCCTTCTTTCGTGAAGAACTGATGGAAGCACTATCGATCCTTGAGAGCAACCATGGGCCTTCCATAGCAACCCAGAGCCTTCCTGCTGCCGCTGCTGCTGCTGCTGCTGCTGATACAGCTGCAAGCGCAGTGGGAGAGCGGAGGGTGCGGTTGCTGGGGTCGTATGCAGGGGCGATGGGGCAGTGCCAGTTCATGCCTTCATCTTTCAATGCGTATGCTGTGGATTATGACAGAGATGGGCGAAGAGGTGAGGGTTTCACTGTATGTAATGCCACTCAGAACCGTAGGAGAGGCCAGGAGCAACTGAACGTGGCTAGTGGGTTGCTATGCAGGGGCGATGGGGCAGCACCAGTTCATGTCTTCGAACATGGCAGCTGGGGTTGATATGTATTCGATTCTTTCCTACTTCTTAATTCTTTTTTTTTATATATATATTTTTTCTTCCCAATTTCTTTCCTTCAAATTATCTCTCACCCCTCTCCTCCCCTCCACAAAACCTCCCAACCTCCTCATGTAGTTTAATCTTCTTCGTCTTCTCCCCCCCTCCTCTCGCCAATTCCCATGCAGACATCTGGACATCGGTTCCGGACGTGCTCGCATCCATGGCAAACTACCTCAAGTGCAACCGATGGAGGCGAGGGGAACCAGTTGGTGCTGAGGTGAGTGAAGGACACTTACTGTGGTACATTAAAGAGTGTTGAAGAGCATTAAGTAAGCCGATGCTAGTGTTGGTGGCAGATGATGGGGTGACACAGCACGGTTCCCTCATCTCATGTATTCTCAAGAGTGTTGATGGCATTTGACAGGGCAGCAATGCATGGTTCTTTGATGGTAAATTCTTGGCCATTGAGCAACTACCTCAAGTGCTACTGGTTCAGACGCTGATAGTCAAGAGACGACTTTCTAGGTGCCTCAAAGCTCATCGCTTGGTTCCCACTCCCCCCTCCCTTCCCGTCAGGTCGTCCTCCCCCCCGACTTCCCGCCCTCCCTCTTAAAGCCCGCCGTGAAACTCACTGTGGCGGAGTGGCAGCAGAAGCACGGAGTTGATATAGTCCCCATCAAATGAGAGCGAATCTCCCCATCCCTCCCCCTCAGGTGGTCCTGCCCCCTGACTTCCCGCCCGCCCTCTTAAAGCCCGCCGTGAAACTCACCGTGGCGGAGTGGCAGCAGAAGCACGGAGTTGATATAGTCCCCATCAAATGAGAGCGAATCTCCCCATCCCTCCCCCTCAGGTGGTCCTGCCCCCTGACTTCCCGCCCGCCCTCTTAAAGCCCGCCGTGAAACTCACCGTGGCGGAGTGGCAGCAGAAGCACGGAGTCAGAATTGCTGATGGCGGTGGTGGCAGCAATGGCAGCGGGGAGAGCAATGGCAAGGATGGGAGCGATTCCACATCTCTACCGCCCGACATGATTGCCTCTCTGGTATTCTCCTGCTGCTTCCCCTTTTGATCTCCACCATCTCCTGTCCCTCTTGTGCAGCGCCACCACCCTCTTGCCATTCCTCCCTCCTGTACAACCCACTCCTCCTCTCAGCCAGAACTCCTCGCATATCCAATACGTTCCTGCCCATTCCTTCTCCTGCCCATTGCACCTGCTATCCTTCACCAGCTCCCCTCCTCCCTCCGATCCAGCAACCATGGTCCGAGACAGCTTCCCTCCTCCTGTTGCCCTTAGCTCCTCCCAGTGACTTCCTTTCCTCCCACTGGTTTATCCCATCATGCCCGCCTTGATCCAATTGAGATCAATCATGCAAAAAACTGTTTGATAAAACTTCCTCTCTTGAACTCCCCAACCCGGCTTCCACCTCCTCGGGGTAGCACCTGACTATGGAGCTCTTAAAAAACCAAGTGAAAGTCTCTTCAATGCGGCTTCCTCCCTACCTAGCCTGGCCCCCATGTTGCTCCTACTCCTACCTGGCTCCCACCTCCCTCTCCTTCTCCAGGTGGCACCTGACGGTCCAGCTGGCGTCGCTTACCTGGCGTGCCACAACTTCCACGTCATCCTGCGCTACAACCCCTCCTCGCTGTACGGGCTTGCCATTGCTGAGCTGGCACGCAGTCTGGGGTAAAAATTATTACTCATTGTTGCTACACAAAGTCACACGAGAGTTAGCCCAGATGGCAGAATGTGCATTGGCTACGAGAACCTTTTTGAGTCAATGAAATACCCTGAGTGGGATGATGAGCCCTTGGTTGGTGTTAGCTACAGAGGTGTGGCTGAATAAACTAAAATCTTGTCTTCTAAAAAAAGGTATATGTGTTATGCACTTACAAATGCTTGCATATGGAATGGAGAGGAGCAGGGGACAATATTTGCTGAGAGAGTGTTTTTATAAATGCTATATTGCTCACGTACACGAGGAGGTACAGTAGATCATGAACTCCTTTTTCTCTCCATCCTCGATAACTCCAAATGCCATTCTTGCGGCTGAGGATCAACAGCCTGATCGCCACTTCACAACTAGTCTCTTTTCCACCATCCACCAGCAGCACGCTACGGATGCCCTTTATCCGCGTTTTTGGTTGGATTTTGTACCTTGGGCTTTGCGTGGTCTGCTGCTTGGGGAGACGAGCCAGCAAGCAACAAAAGGAGCTTCCAGCTCCTTTTCAACTCCCTTTGCCTCGCAGGTCTGCTGCAGGCTCCTGTGTAGTCCGGCAAGGCCGTAGTAACTAATCGGCTCCGGCCGTCGCGGGAGCTGCTGGTGTTCGTAACATAAGTCGCGGGGAGCTTGTCTACATAGAATTTTGTGAGGATTTTAGTTTTGCCGAAACTTTAGATACGGCATGGCGGATCGGTTGACGCGAATTGCGATCGTGAGCGGCGATCGCTGCAAGCCCAAGAAGTGTCGGCAGGAGTGCAAGAAGAGCTGTCCAGTCGTCAAGACTGGTACCGTCTTCGCCGTTTCACCCACTCTGTCTCTTACTATCTCTATTTCTCCTCTCCGCCTTCGTTAGATTCACGAATCCGATCCCTTCGATCCTCGGGTGACCGTTTGAGCCTTCGCGAAAATCCCCTTTCGTTTCGCCGCCTAGTTACATTTTCGCGTCTGGTCACGGTTTCTCTCGGGTGTTTCGCATCCTCCTCTTACGACCCGTCAGCAGTTCATCCTCGAGTGTCGCGCTATCAGTTCGACTTAACCTTGTCTTCGTTTGCGTCTCGACTTCGACAATATTCTATGCCGATTTTCCCCATTATTTCCCTCAGCCTCACGTGCACGGTCGTATAAGATATGCCTCTGACCCTTTCTTCCTGACTGTTGATTTGTTGACTCGTTCAATGTCCCTGACCCGTTGACCCGTTGACCCGTTGACTCGTTGACTCGCTTGTCACAGGCAAGCTATGCATCGAGGTCAGCTCCTCCTCCAAAATCGCCTTCATTTCCGAAGAGCTCTGCATCGGTTGCGGTATCTGCGTCAAGGTGAGCATTGGCGCTGAGAACGGTTACTTCGCCTCGGGGATTCGCGATATCACATCCCGTTCCAAAAAGTCGACATGCGATTTCTCGGTGTTTCTGGGCGTGGTCAGAAATTGTGTGTGTGTTTTTTTTTGTTCTTCCCGGTGTTTGTGGTTTGTGGTGGCAGAAATGTCCGTTCGACGCCATTGAAATCATCAATCTGCCCAAGGACCTCGATAAGGACACCACGCACCGCTACGGCCCCAACACCTTCAAGCTCCACAGGTGACGTCAGAATCTGTGGCGTCAGGCTCTACAGTGACGTCAGAGTTAGCAGCTTTAAACTCCATTAGTGCTAGCCTCGCGTTGCTTCGCAGGCTAGGCTCCACGGCCGCGCAGCAGTCGACGGCCTAATGTTGCAGGCTGTTACGCTGCAGACGAGATTGAGCCGTTATTTTGTTGGCTGTAGATTAGAGCACGGGATATCGCCTACGCCTCTAGTGTGAGCGCAAGTACACGTGGTGGATCGACGAGGTAACGTTTTGAGGCGAGTCAGAGACAGCCTCCAACGCGGATAGCGCACTTGCAAGAGTTGTCAGTTTCACACGTGATGGTTCGCTGAGGAGGCCCGCGCGAGGGGTTAGGTTAGGTCTAGCATACCATTGGCAGCAGAGCTTGGGCTGCTGAGATCATGCGCTGCAGGCGTGACATTTGACACACGACCAGCTTTCTTTCGAGCCTATCACAGGCGACCAATACTAGTAGTGACACTCTCTGGCGCCGACCTTCACCGTCATAGCAGCGCTAGGCGTACGAAGCCCGCGCGCACAAATGCCTTCGACCAGGGTTCAGGGTTTAACGCGGCGCCTCCATCCGTCCCTGGCATTCTCCGACTCCCTTCCATCCGCCCGTCTAATGTTGCCTTCCCTGTGACAGCCGCAAAGAACTATATCCGTTAGTCGGTTTCAGCCTCCAAATGTATATGTGATGGTCCCAGATGAGGGTGATAGACTGCCAGTGCTAGCACCCCCTGAATCCGCAGAACCACTGACAACCGAGCCTCCCGCCTTATGCCCCATCACCACCGCAGGCTGCCAGTGCCGCGGCCAGGTCAGGTGTTGGGTCTGGTGGGCACGAATGGCATTGGCGAGTCAACGGCGCTTTCCCCCCCCACCCCAACCCCTGCGTATGCCCCTCTCCCAACGCCTGTTTCCCAGGCTGCCAGTGCCGCGGCCAGGTCAGGTGCTGGGTCTGGTGGGCACGAATGGCATTGGCAAGTCAACGGCGCTTTCCCCCCCCACCCCAACCCCTGCGTATACCCCTGTTTCCCAGGCTTCCCGTGCCGCGGCCAGGCCAGGTGCTGGGTCTGGTGGGCGCGAATGGCATCGGCAAGTCAATGGTGCATTTTCCCCCCCCTCCCCCCCCTCTCCCACTCCCCTCCGTGTCCCCCACTCCGAACGCCTGTTTCCCAGGCTGCCCGTGCCGCGGCCAGGCCAGATGTTGGGTCTGGTGGGCACGAATGGAATTGGCAAGTCAACGGCGCTTTCCCCCCCCCCACACCAACCCCTCCGTGTTCCCCACACTTAACGCCTGTTTCTCAGGCTGCCAGTGCCGCGGCCAGGCCAGGTGCTGGGTCTGGTGGGCACGAATGGCATTGGCAAGTCAACGGCGCTCAAAGTTCTTGCGGGCAAGCTCAAGCCCAACCTCGGGCGATTCAGTGTGAGCACCAGCCGCCCATTCCCTCATCTCACCCCCTCCCTTTGAGCCGCCTCAAATGCCGCCTCCAACAGTTGCTCAATGTAGCAGCTAGCCTAGCCCGTGTTTCCCCTGGTCACTTCTATTCCATCCAGGAATGTGGGCCTATTTTCGAGGATCATAGCTGCAGAACTAATTCTAAGAAAGAAGTGATGTCCTTCATCTTCTTCCCATGCGTGTGCCCCACATTTTGGCTGCAGAGACCCCTCAGACTGGCAGGAGATTCTGACCTGCTTCCGAGGGCTGGGGAGCTGTATGATTTGCCGTGAGCAGAAGTCTCATTCCGCCCAATCCTTTTCCCCATGTATCCCGTGCTTGCCGTTTGTGCAGAACCCCCCTGACTGGCAGGAGATTCTAACCTACTTCCGAGGGTCGGAGCTGCAGAACTACTTCACTCGCATTTTGGAGGACAACCTCAAGGTGGGGTGCGGTCAAGGGGGTATGCAGGTTGGGTTTGACGCTAGGTTGAATTGGGTTGGGGTCTGAAACTGGCTGCGCTGCAAAACTGCTTCACTCGCATTGTGGACGATAATCTCAAGGTGGGGTGCGGTGCAAGGGGGTATGTAGCTGACATTGGGGGGGGGGGGTCTGACATTGTCTGAGCTGCAAAACTGCTCCAACTGCATTTTGGAAGAGAACCGTGTGGTGCAAGGGAGGTATGTATGCACGTTTGCCTCTCAGGCCATCATCAAGCCACAGTACGTGGATCACATTCCCAAGGCGGTGAAGGGGTTGGTGGGCGTGGTGTGAGGCGCTTAAGAAACGTGCTTGTGCCTTTGCTCAGCGTAACTCCTCCCCAGCCCTCTCCCATGCAACCCCCCAGGCCATCATCAAGCCACAGTACGTGGATCACATTCCCAAGGCGGTCAAGGGGCAGGCGGGTGTGGTGCTCAGAGTGGTGGGGTTTCTAATGGCGCCAAATATGTCTCTCATGCCCTCCCATTCTCATTTTCCTCCCTCCCATGCCGCACCTACCTCAAACCCCCCAGGGCATCATCAAGCCACAGTACGTGGATCATATTCCCAAGGCGGTGAAAGGGCAGGTGGGCGTGGTGCTGACAGGGAGGCCCCAAAACGACGTCCCTGCTCCCTTGTTCTCATCTCCCCTTCCCTGCCCCCCTTCCGTTACCCCTTCGCTTCTCGCCTTGTCCCCAGGCAATCATCAAGCCACAGTACGTGGATCACATTCCCAAGGCGGTGAAGGGGCTGGTGGGCGTGGTGCTGAGACAGAGGTGTGGTTTCTAATGGCGCCAAACATGTCTCTCGTGCCCTCCCATTCTCATTTCCTCCCTGCACCCCCCACCACCTTTCTGCAGGCCATCATCAAGCCACACAGTACGCGGATCATATTCCCAAGGCGGTGAAGGGGTTGGTGGGGGTGGTGCTCACAGAGAGGCCTCAAAACGAGTTCCTGCCCCCTTGTTCTCATCTCCCCTTCCCTGCCCCCCTTTCGTTCCCCCTTCGCTTCTCGCCTTGTCTTCAGGCCATCATCAAGCCACACAGTACGTGGATCATATTCCCAAGGCGGTGAAGGGGTTGGTGGGGGTGGTGCTCACAGAGAGGCCACAAAACAACGTCCCTGCCCCTTGTTCTCATCTCCCCTTCCGTTACCCCTTTGTTACTCGCCTTGTCCCCAGGGCCAGGCCATCATCAAGCCACAGTACGTGGATCATATTCCCAAGGCGGTGAAGGGGTTGGTGGGCGTGGTGCTCAAAGTGATGGGGGATTTGGGGCGCACAAAAGTCAATTCTTGTCCTCCTGTTCTCATTCCCCCCCTCCCTCTCCCCCCTCCCTTCACCCTTACTCAGGCCATCATCAAGCCACAGTACGTGGATCACATTCCCAAGGCGGTGAAGGGGCTGGTGGGCGTGGTGCTGACAGAGAAGGACGAGCGCCAGGCCAAGGAGGAGCTGTCGGAAGTGCTGGAGCTCAAGCAGGTGCGATGCGGTTCAGAGCGGTGAGAGGGGGTTCAAGGAAGGAGGTGCGAGTGGGGCAGGGCTGTGAGGCTGCTTGGTGTGGAGAGTGAGGGAAGGCGGTGAAGGGGCCAAGCAGCCCACCAGCGTGGTGCTCCTTTACAGTGGGTGTGGTGCTCACAGAGAAAGACGAGCGCCAGGCCAAGGAGGAGTTGTCGGAGGTGCTGGAGCTCAAGCAGGTACGATGGGGTTTAGTGCGGTGCAAAGGGATTCATAGAGGTGCGAGGGGGTTTCAAGGAAGGAGGTGCAAGCGGGGCAGCGTTCTTGGGGGCAGGTGAGCGTGGTGCTCACAGAGAAGGGTGCATAGAGAAGCGATAGGGATCGTCAGGGAAAAAAACATTGATTGGTTTGTCATCGGGCCAATTGGCTAGTCTTACACGCCCCCATCTGGTTGCGCTTCCCCCATCTAATTCCTTCCTCTTCGCCTTCCTCCCCTTTCCCCTTCCCTCGTCCAGGTGTGGGAGCGTGAGGTGGAGCATCTGTTTGGAGGGGAACTGCAGCGGTTTGCCATTGGAGTGGTAGCTAGCGGGGCAGCTGGGAGACATTTACATGTTTGATGAACCCTCTCCTCTTCTCCACCTAATCACCAAATACTATCTCAATTCACCACTCCTTTAAGGTGTGGGAGCGTGAGGTGGAGCATCTATCAGGGGGGGAACTGCAGCGGTTCGCCATTGGAGTGGTGGCGGGGCAACTGGGAGACATTTACATGTTCGACTAGCCTTTTCCCCTTCGCCACGCCTTCCCTCTCCCCTTTTTCCTCTTCCGTGTCTTTCCAGGTGTGGGAGCGTGAGGTGGAGCATCTATCAGGGGGAGAGCTGCAGCGGTTTGCCATTGGGGTGGTTGCTGGGCAGCTGGGAGACATCTACATGTTCGACGAGCCCTCCAGCTACCTGGACGTGAGGCAGCGATTGAAGGCAGCGCAGGTCATCCGCTCGCTGCTGCGCCCTGACAGGTGCGATCAGACAGGGCAGGCACACAGACAGGTGGTGCTATCAGAGGCTACATATACAGGCAGGCAGGCATGCCGGTGCGTTCAGACAGACAAGCACACAATGAGCCCTCCAGCTACCTGGACGTGTGGCAGCGGCTCAAAGCAGCGCAGGTCATCTGCTCGCTGCTGCGCCCTGATAGGTGCGCCCTGAGCACTGCTGCGCCCTGATAGGTGCGCCCTGAGCACTGCTGCGCCCTGATAGGTGCGCCCTGAGCACTGCTGCGTCCTGATAGGTGAGCTGCTACGGTCACATGCAGTGGTTAACCTCCATCTTTTGCTGCCCATAAGACAATCCATGTGCTGTGGTGCAGAATGGTCAGTTCCTCTACCCTACCTCTCAGGCACTTATCACCCCTGCCCCACCCTATGCGTCCATCATTCCCCCCAGAAACGTGGTTGTGGTGGAGCATGATATGAGTCCCCCCCCCCCCCCTCCCCACCCCCTCCCCACCCCCGGTTAACTCTTCGACTTCATCTGCTGTTTCTCTATGGCAAGGCGGGTGCATACGGGTGCTGTCACTCTGTCCCTGCCACACATGCACTCCCCCACCGCCTGCCCATACACCCACCATCTCCTGTCCCACACATCCCTCATTCCAGACACGTCATTGTGGTGGAGCACGACTTGAGTGTGCTGGACTATCTCTCCAACTTCAGCTGCTGCCTCTACCGCAAACTGGGCGCATACGGGGTGGTCACACTGCCCTTCCTCTCTCCTGTTCCATGCCCCATTCACCCATCCCCCCTACCATGCACCCATCCCTGTGGCGCATTATCCCTCTCCTTCCCCCAGATACGTGATTGTGGTGGAGCACGACTTGAGTGTGCTCGACTATCTCTCTGACTTCATCTGCTGCCTCTACGGCAAGCCAGGGGCATACGGGGCGGTTTTTCTGCGCTATCACCCCATGCACCCACTGCCCTGCCCACTCACTTCCCATCCCATCATCCCCCTCTCAGATACGTGATTGTGGTGGAGCACGACTTGAGTATGCTAGACTATCTCTCTGACTTCATCTGCTGCCTCTACAGCAAGCCAGAAGACATCCCTCTGCCGTGCCTCTTAAGCACCCTCACCCCCTGCCCTGTGCACCTATCGCCCCTATGCCCCACACACCCTCATCCCCACCGTTCCAGATACGTGATTGTGGTGGAGCACGACCTGAGTGTCCTCGACTATATCTCTGACTTCATCTGCTGCCCATCACCCTGGCCTCATTCAACATGCGCTTCCCCCGTTTCCCCCACACACCCCTCATTCCAGATACGTGATTGTAGTGGAGCACGATCTCGGTGTGCTGGACTATCTCTCCAACTTCATCTGCTGTCGCTACCGGGCGCCGATGGGGTGGTCACGCTGCCCTTACCACCCATGTGCCCATGCACCCACTGCCCTGCCCCATCCATATATTCCCCCCACCCCCCAGATACGTGATTGTGGTGGAGCACGACTTGAGTGTGCTCGATTACCTCTCTGACTTCATCTGCTGCCTCTACGGCAAGCCGGGTGCCTACGGGGTGGTCACGCTGCCTTTCTCCGTGCGGGAGGGCATCAACATCTTCCTTGCCGGCTTCGTGCCGACTGAGAACCTGCGCTTCCGAGACGAGTCGCTCACCTTCAGGGTGAGCCTGCTTTTCAACGGCTTCTCTTTGTGGGATGAAACGTCTTTTCCTTGCTTCGCTTGCTGGCTCAAAGGAAGGGAGTACCGCCCTTCTCAGTGCGGGAGGGAATCAACATCTTCCTTGCCGGCTTCGTGCCAACTGAAAACCTGCGCTTTCGAGACGAGTCGCTCACCTTCAGGGTATGTGTGCTTGTCTGCAAATCCTTCTTGCACAAGAGGAGTTCCGCCCTTCTCAGTGCGAGAGGGCATCAGCATCTTCCTTGCCGGCTTCGTTCCAACCGAGAACCTGCGCTTTCGAGACGAGTCGCTCACCTTCAGGGTGAGTCTCCTTTTTTTTTTTTTTGCTGGATGAGTATGCACTGTAACAAAAGCAAATACATCCGCAGTCGTAAGTGTACAATGTCTCCTTGTGCAAGGGAGACTTTGCCTTGCATCAGTGAAGTTTTCCCTCTCAGCGCAAGAGCACACCAACAACTTTTTCGCTTGCTGTATTCGTGCCCTTTTCTTTTGTTTTCCTCTCTTTTTTCCCCGTCTTTGTTTAGCCGAGATGCCTCAAAACTCGTTATTGTTGTAAGGAAAATCAGTGTCTTGTTTGCACGCACCTGAAATTGCGCACGCCTCCTTTCCCTCCTCCTCTCACCCTTCAGGTTGCAGAAACCCCGGTGGATAACCCCGGTTGTACACACGGTACAAGTACCCGCGCATGATCAAGAAGCAATGTGGGCTGAAGCTCCTCCTCTCACTCTGTTCTATCCCCCCTCCCCATTCCATCTCAGGTGGCTGAAACCCCAGTGGATAACCCTGAAGAGGCCAAGACGTACACGCGCTACAAGTACCCGCGCATGATCAAGAAGCAGGGCGGCTTCAAGGTCACTGTGTGGGTGGTTTCAGGCGCCTAAGCAAGCCTTCT
This sequence comes from Closterium sp. Yama58-4, assembly GCA_947470075.1. NCBI lineage: Eukaryota > Viridiplantae > Streptophyta > Zygnematophyceae > Desmidiales > Closteriaceae > Closterium > Closterium sp. Yama58-4. Next base: position 53,951 of record CANIUD010000413.1, on the reverse strand, counting down.
CTTTGCCTCATCTCATCCCACCCCATCATCTCTCTCCATCAGGTTGCGGAAACCCCGGTGGATAACCCTGAAGAGGCCAAGACGTATACTCGGTACAAGTACCCACGTATGATCAAGAAGCAGGGCGGGTTCAAGCAAGCTCCTCCTCCCCTCCTCTCACTCCGTTCTTTTTCCCCTCCCCATTCCATCTCAGGTGGCTGAAACCCCCGTGGATAATCCTGAAGAGGCCAAGACATACACGCGCTACAAGTACCCGCGCATGATCAAGAAGCAGGGCGGGTTCAAGCTGACTGTGTGGGTTGTTTCAGGCGCCTCATTAACCCACCTTTCTGCCTCATCTCATCCCATCATTGCTCCCATCAGGTGGCTGAAACCCCAGTGGATAACCCAGAAGAGGCCAAGACGTACACGCGCTACAAGTACCCGCGCATGATCAAGAAGCAGGGCGGGTTCAAGCTCACTGTGGAGCCGGGGGACTTCACAGACTCGCAGATTGTGGTGATGCTGGGGGAGAACGGCACCGGCAAGACCACCTTCATCCGCATGCTGGTATGCACATGTTTCGGAAGGTCCCCTTGTATAGTGGTAGTGGGGCTGTTATGAAAAAACAGGTATGATGGTGAGGCGCTGGGGCTGTTGAGAAGAAGCAGGGCGGGTTCGAGCTGACGGTGGAGCCTGGGGATTTCACAGACTTGCAGATCGTAGTGATGCTGGGGGAGAATGGCACCGGCAAGACCACCTTCATTCGCATGCTGGTAAATGATTATTGTCTTTCGCTAAAGCATTCTTGAACGCCCCTGCTCTTTTTTGTGCCGTACAAGCAGTAGAAGATCAGATCAGATTAGCCCCAAAGTCACCCCACTCACTCTCATTTCCACTTCCTCTCCAGTCATCCCCTCCCGTCTCACTGTCAGCACAACCCCTTCCAGACGGGTCTGTTGAAGCGGGATCCAGACAAAGAAACCGGGAAAGAAGCAACCGACCTGCCCAAGTACAAGCTGCCGTACAAGCCGCAGAAGATCAGATCAGCCCCAAGTTTCCCTTTCCGTGCTCATTCTCCTTCGCCTTCCCTTCGCCCTTTGATCTCCCACGTCCCTCCTATCACACAGGCCGGCCTGTTAAAGCCCGACCCGGACGAGGAAACCGGCAAGGAGGCGAAAGACCTTCCGGAGTTCAACGTGTCGTACAAGCCACAGGAGATCAGCCCCAAGTTCCCCCACAGCGTGCTCATCCTCCTTCCCTTCTCTTTCCGCTTTGATCTCCCTTGCCCCTCCCTCCTCACAGGCTGGCCTCTTGAAGCCAGACCCGGACGAAGAGACGGGGAAAGAAGCAGAGGACCTTCTGGAGTTCAACGTGTCGTACAAGCCGCAGAAGATCAGCCCCAAGTTCCCGCTCTCATTCACTTTCCGCCCCTCCTCCCCTCTCCCTCTCCTCTCCGGTCCTGCATCTGCCTCCTCACAGGCCGGTCTCTTAAAGCCCGACCCGGATGAAGAAACCGGCAAGGAGGCGGAAGACCTTCCGGAGTTCAACGTGTCGTACAAGCCGCAGAAGATCAGCCCCAAGTTCCCCTACAGCGTGCTCATCCTCCTTCCCCTTCCCTTTCCCCTTTGATCTCCCATGTCCATCCCATCACACAGGCCGGCCTCTTGAAGCCGGACCCAGATGAAGAAACGGGCAAGGAGGCGGAAGACCTTCCGGAGTTCAACGTGTCGTACAAGCCACAGAAGATCAGCCCCAAGTTCCCGCACAGCGTGCGCGCGCTGCTGCATTCCAAGATCCGCGACTCCTTCCACCACCCGCAGTTCAACACGGACGTGCTGCGCCCCATGCAGATCGAGCCACTCCTGGACCAGGAGGTGGTGAATCTGTCTGGTGGGGAGCTCCAGCGTGTTGCTATCACCCTCTGCCTCGGGAAGGTGAGAAAGAGCAGACAGACAGGTGTGGGCTGGGCTGGTTTGGTGGTGGTTGGAGCCCCCTCCTTCCACCACCCGCAGTTCAACACCGACGTGCTTCGCTCCATGCAGATCGAGCCGCTGTTAGACCAGGAGGTCGTGAATCTCTCAGGAGGGGAGCTGCAGCGTGTTGCCATCACGCTCTGCCTCGGGAAGGTGAGAATGAGCGAGGGAGGTGGAGGCAGATAGGTTTGAGCTCGGTTGGTGGAAACTCCCTCCTTCCACCACCCGCAGTTCAACACGGACGTGCTCCGCCCCATGCAGATCGAGCCACTCCTGGACCAGGAGGTGGTGAATCTGTCTGGAGGGGAGCTGCAGCGTGTTGCCATCACCCTGTGTCTGGGAAAGGTGAGAAAGAGCAGACAGGTGTGTGCTGAATGGGTGGTGGGAGGGGGTACCCCCTCCTTCCACCACCCGCAGTTCAACACGGACGTGCTGCGCCCCATGCAGATCGAGCCGCTGCTGGACCAGGAGGTCGTGAATCTCTCAGGAGGGGAGCTGCAGCGTGTTGCCATCACGCTCTGCCTCGGAAAGGTATGTGCCACCAGCCAATCAGGTGTGTCAGGGACGGATGGTGGTGGGTGGGGGAACCCACTTTCCCACTCTTTCCCTCTTCCCCTTCCCCCCTTCCTCTCCAGCCTGTTGATATCTACCTGATTGATGAGCCATCAGCGTATCTGGACTCAGAGCAGCGTATCGTAGCCGCCAAGGTGATCAAGCGCTTCATCCTGCAACCTTCTGCATTCCCCCCTTCTCTCCTGCTCCCTCTGCTCTCCCCCCAACCCAGCCCGCCGACATCTATCTGATCGATGAACCATCAGCCTACCTGGACTCAGAGCAGCGCATCGTGGCAGCCAAGGTGATCAAGGTCGTCAAGCGCTTCATTCCTCCCCTCTGCTCCCCCCACTCCCCTCCTTGCTCTCCCTCTTCCACTTTCCCCCGTTCCCTCTACCACCAGCCTGCCGACATCTACCTGATCGACGAGCCATCGGCCTACCTGGATTCCGAGCAGCGCATCGTGGCAGCCAAGGTCATCAAGCGCTTCATCCTGCACGCCAAGAAGACGGCCTTTGTGGTGGAGCACGACTTCATCATGGCAACGTACCTGGCGGACCGGGTCATTGTCTACGAGGGGCAGCCTTCAGTCGACTGTACCGCTCGTACTCCTCAGTCCCTTAACAGTGGGATGAACCTCTTCCTCTCGGTGAGACACTCTCTGCCCTCTCTCTCGTTCTGTGTGAGTGAGGCCCCCCCTTTGTGGTGGAGCACGACTTCATCATGGCCACTTACCTGGCGGACCGGGTCATTGTCTACGAGGGGCAGCCTTCAGTCGGCTGCACTGCCCGCACGCCCCAGTCGCTCAACAGCGGCATGAACCTCTTCCTCTCGGTACGCCACTCTCCCTATTTCTTGCTGTGTGAGTGAGAGAGGCCCCCTCGTTTGTGGTGGAGCACGACTTCATCATGGCAGCGTACCTGGCGGACCGGGTGATTGTCTACGAGGGGCAGCCCTCGGTGGATTGCACGGCGCGCACTCCTCAGTCCCTCAACAGCGGCATGAACCTCTTCCTCTCGGTACGAAAACCCCTCTCTCTCTCTCTCTAACTGTGTGAGTGACCCCCCCCCTCTTTGTGGTGGAGCACGACTTCATCATGGCCACGTACCTGGCGGACCGTGTCATCGTGTACGAGGGACAGCCGTCTGTGGATTGTACCGCTCGTACTCCTAGTGGTTCTATAGATCCCTGTTCTGCTGGATGGTTGGGTCACCGTCTACGAGCAGAAGTCTGCGGGCACACATGGGAGGTGTACCGTCGGAGGGTGCACTCATGGAACCCCCTTTCTCGCTCGCGTTCTCACCTCTTTTCTCGCTCGTGTTCCCCTCACAACCACTTCTTTCCCTTGCCCAAAACCACCACCACCATTCTCCCCACCAGCAACTGGACATTACGTTCAGGAGGGACCCCACCAACTTCCGGCCGCGAATCAACAAGATGGACTCCGTTAAGGACCGCGAGCAGAAGTCTGCGGGCACCTACTATTACCTCGACGAATGAGCCTGACTGGCAATCTCCAATTTGGCATTCATACCTACGGGGAAGCTAAGCTATTGCATGGCATCCCTATGATATCGACACGTGTGGTAGAGGGTACACTTGCGGGAATTAACCCCTTCTGAAAGCAACACACACATTATAGGTGTATCTAGAGGGACAAATGCATTAGGTAGGTTTTGAGGATTGCGAGTGCATAGCAGGATTCGAGCTATTGTGTCTTGCAAAGGAATGCATTCGCAGTGCTTTCTACCTCACTTTAAGAGTCACCTGTGGCAAATGATTGCTGCCGTAGGATGAAAAGTGGAGCAGCAATTCAGGCTGGCTGGAACGCATTACTCCATGCTCTTCTCCCTATGCAGGCATCTGTAAGGGTGTAACACAATATTGGTCATCATTCCATGTAGCATTTATCTACCGTGTGATAATTTGCCCGCATACCGTATAATTTTTGGATAAAACAAAGAAATTTTAAAGACTTCTTTGTTTTTACCCTGCAGACATATGTCTTTGGGAAATTTACATAGCATATGATAGTTGAGTATGTAATGATATGCTTGTCGTTATAACGATTATTTACGTGGCGCAACACTCTGACAGCATCTGTCAGCAAACAAGCCATACCGCTTTGGTTTGATAGGTGTCGTCACGGTTCGCACTTTTCGTTCTGAAACTGATGGAGTGAGCGGGAAACTGGCGCGATCAGGCACCTTGAGAGTATCTCCACCAATCAGGATCCAGACTTTTTCGCAATGCTCTGGTCCAACTGCCCGGGAGCCAAGCGACCAACCCAGACACCTCCAATCAGCCTGCTTGGACGTCAATCCCAAGGCGGTCCGAAAACCAGGGTCGGTACGAGATGAGGGGGCAAGGCATTGAGGCACACTCAGCAGTTTAGTTCGGTTAACTGCGTTCCCGAGCGGTAAAATCAAGGAACCCCTGTTTACCGTGTGTAAACGTATTGAACCGCACTCGTGATTAGTCGAGTTCAGGAGCGTGTGCAAATACTCCATCAGCAAGGTAGCCAGGCAAATGAGTCAGAAAGCCTGACTGTTGTTGGCCCTCTCCACTGACTCGGCAGGGAGGCAGCACTTACCTATCTCAGCAACACTTCTTACCTTGCCACGCCTGAGTCTCCATGACTGATTTGGATGATCAGGGTGGAGCAGACTAAGTTATTCTAGTGAAAGACGAGGCTATTTTAGTTTAGCGAGTCGCGTGCGCGTTCTGCTTATCTGATAGATACTTAGCAGTTTGCGTCATGCAGGCTCAGAAACGGATTGGTTGAGGTGCAGTCCGTTTAATATTAAGTATTATTATTAGCGGAAAAGCAATTATTTTACAAGATGTTTAAGGCCTTCGGGTCCAAGAAAGAGAAGTTCGAGTTTCGGTTTAGGTTTCATGCTACTCGGGTAAGCAACCACTACCTATGTCACCGTTTCATCGTCATATAACTTCGTCTGGACATCAAAGTTTCAGTGATGAGCCGTGTATCTTAGGACACCGGTTTCCATTATGCACTTACTGCACAGATATAGACTTCTTACTGTCACCTGTTTCAGTTAAGATGTTCACATGTCCAAGCCACTTAGCTATATGAGGTTCACAGTTGTTACCATAAAAAACAAATCTCCTGCAAGTGGTTCTCGGGTCGGAGAAGGAACTCAGATTTCCGGTGAATGTTCAAACATCGGACCTCTCTTTGATTCCTTCACCCTTAACTCACGCATTCTCTTCGCGCTCGCTCTACCCGTCATGAAACACACGGCATGTACCGGCGACGGGGTTTGAGAGGCTGGTGATGTCGCTGCCGGTGGACACGGGGAACTTGAGGGGTAGACGCATAAGGGGTTCCCTTTCTGAGTCGCTTCTGTAATTGCTAACAACATGAACGTGGTATTCGCATTCGTACCTCTTTGTACTTGAAACATACGGCAGGTGCCGGCGACGGGGTTCGAAAGGCTGGTGGTGTCGTTGATTCCGGTGGACACGGGGAAACTCGAGGGTCAGACGCCTAAGGGAGTGGTGAAGAACGGCACGTGCACATGGACCGACACCGTCACCGAGGTCACTCGACTCGCCAGGAATCCAAAAGGGAAAGGCTACGAGCAGAAGGTGTACCGGTTTATCGTGTCGACGGTGAGTTTTGGTTCACTCAAAAAGCTTGGAGGTTTACCGACTTGTAGTGTCCACGGTGCGTGTTTTTGAGGCCTTTTCGATGAAGGGTACGAGCGGAAGGCTTGCTGGCTTATCGAGTCTTTTATAAGTGGTTTTTGCGGCGCCTCAGAAAAGGTACTGGAGAATGTGTACCGGCTTATCGTGTCCACGGCGAGTGGTTATTCAGGGGCCTTCAAAGGAAGGGTGCGAGAAGACAATTTGTGGGCCTTTTTTTCCGTAGTGAGCACAGGGATGACTTTTAAATCGATTCAAGATGACCTTAAGTCAACTGAAAAAACTTCAATGGAAGGGTGGGAGCAGACGGTGAACAGGCTTGTTGTTTTCGTAAAAAGCGCGAGGGTCGTGCTTCGTGGAGAGATCTTGTCCATTGTGCAACGCATACACGCGGTTTTGAGACATGGCTACCGCAGAAATGTTATCCATAGAAACAAGCCCTGGTTTCCACACCCACACCGGGGGCTCAGGATTGCATTAAATGCTGTTTTCATTTAAACTTCTTTGATTTGCTCGACTGTGATCTTCCCTGTTCATTCTTTGGCGTCCGTATGTCCCCCGCTCATCTCCTGACGTCCGTTGTACGCGTTACAGGGCTCCACGCGAGGCGGCATTCTGGGCGAGGCAACGCTGAACCTTGCGGACTTTGCAGGCTTTAACCAGCTCGACCAACGCGCGCTGCCACTCAAGTACTGCCCTGCAGGCACCGTGCTGCATGTGAGTGCCCGTGCCCTGGCGTTTCCTTCTTGTTTATACTTTCTTATCAGCACTGCGCTATCCTTCTGTCCTTCTCATTCTGCGTGCTCATCTCTGCGTTTCCTCATGTTTCCTGCACGGTTCTTGAGATGCCTTAGAAGCTGACGTTCTGTGCGTTACCTTTGCATTGCTCGTGTTTCCTGCTCGGAAACTGTGTTTCAGGTGACCATTCAATGCTCGTCCCGCGATCCCAGGTCAGTCATCGCTCCCTTGCATCACTAACTCCCCCCGGTAACCGCTTTGTACCTAGAAATATTCTATATCTACCACATTTGTACCCATCACGTCTTGATGCTTTTGTGCTATTCCATGCGTTTGGTTTCCTCCTGTATTCACCCTGTCTTGTCACTTTCTCGTTCCACTTACCGTCTTGCTAGTCTCCGTCCTTCTCGTTCCCACGCGCCAGGGAGGGGGATGAGTCGGACACGGGGCAGAGCGAGAACGAGGAGGAACTCACGCCCAAGAAGCCAGCTGGCAAGGCAGCAGTGGCTGCTGCTGTAGGGGCAGGTGCAGCAGCGGGTGCAAGGGGAGCAGGAGGAGCAGGAGGGGCAGGGGCCGGGGGGCATGGAGCAGGGGGGGCGGGGCCGAAGCGGATGAGCAAGAGCAAGTCGGACGCGAGCGACGTGCTGTCGAGCATCGACCTGCCCAACACGACCACGCCCACCAAGGGGCAGGTAGACTCGGCAAGGGCTAGTAGATAGGCGCTGCAAGGGTTAGTAGGGGACAAGGTAGGCCTGGAACATGTTTGGAAGGTTTATCTGCGATAAGCCAGGTGCTGTCGAGCAGCATCGACCTGCCCAACAGCGCCACCCCCACCAAGGGACAGGTGAGTGCAGCACAAGGGTGGGTAGGCACAGCACGGGGCGGGGAGGCGCGGCAAGGGGCAGGTAGGCGCGGGCAAGGGCAGGTAAGCGCAGCACGGGACAAGGTAAGCTGGAGATTGTTTGTATGATTTATATGCGAGCGACCTGGTGCTGTCGAGCATCGACCTGCCCAACACCTCCACGCCCACCAAAGGACAGGTAAGCGCTTGCAACGGGCAGGTACGCCTGAAGCACGTTTGCTGGGTTATTTTTCTCTGGAGCATGTTTCTTAGGCTTTACTTCGGAGGTATGAACTTGGCAACAAAATCATCTCAATCTCAGCCCATCAACTAACGCATTCCCTGTCCCACTATCTTTCGGACTTGCAGAAGCACTACCACGAGCCAACTAACAATCATCATCATCACCATCAGCAGCAACATCAGCAGCAGCAGCAGAGAGGAGCCCAAGTAGCAGCGACCCCTTCCATCGGTCGTTCTTCCAGCCTTCCGTCGAATCAGGTCAGTTGATCGAGAGAATAACAGGTATGGTGTTGTGCTGAACCGATATTGACCTTACTGGACCGTCGAAACCCTCTTTAACAAGTGCTTAACACGCTTCCATCTAAAGCTACTTTCGACTAGAGTCACTTTTCAAAATACAGCTCAACACTCTTCAACTCTGAAAGCTACGACTCTTCCCTTGCGTCTGCACTGCTTTCCCGCTTGACACCTGTTAACTCCTTCCTTGCGTGGGACTTCTTCACCACTCAACTCCGCAGGACGACAACGACTCCGCGGATGCCCTCTATGAGCGCAACAGGGGCAGGGGCGCGGCAGCGCACGGGGGAGAGGCGCAGGCGCGCGCGGGCGCGGGGCCTGAGGGTATGCGCGTCAGTGTGGACACGGACGGCGCGGGGGGCGGAGGCGGAGGCGGAGGGGGGATTTTCTTCTGGCGGAATAAGGATGCTTCCCCGCGCCATGCGTCCCCTTTGCGCGGAAGGTTTGGGCGCGACCCTTCCCCCGCACGCGTGCATGCGCAAGGGGCGGAACCAAAGGATGCGGGGAAGGAGAAGCAGCATGGGGCGGTGAGAGTTAGGTCTCAGTCTAGAGGGAGGGAGAGAGAGAAGGAGAAGGAGAGGGAGAAAGAGAAGGAGAGGGAGCGGGAAAGAGAAAAGGAGAGAGAAAGGGAGAAGGTAAGGGAAAGGGAGCGGGAGAAGGATAGGTATAGGGAAAGGGATGAAGATAGGTACAGAGACAGAGAGAGGGAACGAGAAAGGGGCGGGGACAGGTACAGGGAGAGAGAAAGAGAGAGAGACAGGAGCAGAGGTAAAGAGCGGGAGAGAGAGAAGGAAAGGGAGAGGGAGAGGGAGCATGAGGAACGTGAGAGGCTTAGAGAAAGAGAGAAGGAGCAACGAGAGAGGCTAAAGGAACGGGAACGGGAGAAAGAAAGGGAGAGGAGGGAAAAGGAGAGAGAAATGGAGAGGGAGAGGGAGAGGGAAAGAGAAAGGGAGAAGGAGGCGGAGAAAGAAAGGGAGCGCGAGCGGGAAAGGGAGCGGGAGCGAGAGGCTAAGGAGAAAGAGAAGCAGCGGGAGCTGGAGCTGGCAGCAAAGGAGAGGGAGCGGCAGAGACAGGAGCAGGAGGAGAGGGAGAAGGAGATGGAGCGGGAGAGGGAGAAGGAGAGGGAGCGGGAAAGGGAGCGGAAGCGGCAGGAGCAGGAGCGGCAGCGAAAGCTACTGGAGGAGCAGCAGAGGGAGGAGATGCGGCAGGCGGAGGAGGAGTTGGAGGAGGAAGCAAGGCGGGTGAGAATGGAACGCGAGTGGCAGCGGCAGCAGCGGGAGGAGGTGCGGCGGCGGCAATACGCCTTAGACTCGGCCTCAGACGGAACCTCCCAGGGGGGCATGCCGGATGCCTTGTCCCCTGCGCTCACCCCGTCCGTGGGAGCGACTGGGATGGAGTACACAGGGCTGGAGGGGAGCGAGTATGGGGAGCGGACACCAGGGGAGATGACTGGGGAGAATGAGTATACAGACGAGCTGCAGGAGATGCAGTCGCCTGGAGTAATGGGGTCTATGGGGGGTGGTGGTGGTGGTGGTGGTGGGGGAGGTGGGGCTCCTATGACTGGCATGTCGCCGCGTGGGGCGCTGGGAAGCTGGAGTAAGGGGCCGGGGGGAACGCCTCAGACGCCGGCTAGTATGGTTGGTAGCACGGGCACGGTTCCTGGGACTGCTGGCACTGGCGCGGGGTATAAGCCCGCGTGGGCGGAGTCTGGCGGGGCGAGCGCGGCAGGCGCGGGGATGGGCGCGGGCGGGGGTAGTCTGGGGGAGGGGCACCTGGTTTCCCCGCCCTCGAGTATGAATTCGTCCCCTGTGGCGACTCCGCAGCACCAGCAGCAGCACCAGCACACGCGCCTGGCCTACCCTGAGTATTACCAAACGTCTGGTAGGGCAGGAAGCGGGGGAGGCGGCGGGAGCGCTGCTAGCGGCGCAGCCAGCACCGCGTATGGGACCCACCACCAGGGGGGAACGCGCGGGGGAGGGCTAGCGGGAGGCAGCGGAGGCGGGGGCAGCGCGGGCGCCAAGGGGAACGGCGCGATGCCTTCGCCCAGCGCAGGCGCCATGTCGCCCGTCCCTGCTGGTCCCATCCCCGACGGGTTCAGCCCCTTAGGCTCTGTGGGAAGCTCGCTGACAAACCCGCTAGGGGCAGTGCACGGGCGGGGCGGAGGGGCCGCGGTTGTGAGGGATTACCCGGCGGAGCTGGCGGCGGCGGAGGCGGCTATAGAGGAGCTGCAGCGGGACTGCGTGAAATACCAGCTGAACGCGCGGAATCTCACGCGGGAGGTTGAGAGCCTGAGGAGCCAGCTAGCTGAGGCGATTACTCAGGACCAGAGGGCTGATATTGCGATTGGGGAGTTGAAAGGGGAGAGGGATCAGCTTCAGGAGGAGTTGAATCAGCTGCGGATGGGGCGGACAGGCGGGGAAATGGGCGGCGGGGGGATGGGGGAGGGGAGCGAGTGGAGCATGGGCGGACCCGGGGGCATGCGCGGCGGGATGGGGGGCGGCAGGGAGGTGGAAATGCTGATGGAAGAGGTGGAGTATCTGAAAGGCACGGTTGATAGCTTATCAGCGCAGCTGGAGGTGTTTCAGCGGGACAATGTGGAGCTGTCTAAGTCGCTAGAGGAGGCGGAGAGGGAGGCGGGGAAGTACAGGCGGGACGCGGAGGAATTGTTTGAGGATAGGCGGGAGGCGCAAGCGGTGGCGAAGCGGCTGCAGAAGCAGATGGAGGAGAAGGAGGCGGAGTGGGGGAGGCGCCTGGCGGAGCTCGCGCAGGGGAACGGCGGGATGGACGGGTTGGGTTTGGGTCTGAGCGTGGGGGTTTCGGACGGGATGGGCGGCGTGGGGGGGAGCGCGCAGTCGTCGGTTAAGAGGAGCTTGTTCGGGGGGGGGGGGGGGGGGGGGATAGGCGCGCGGGGCTGGTTCCGCGGAACCTGCGGGATGAACTGGAGCTGGCGACAGAGAGCGAGGGGGAGGTGCGGGGCGGCGGAGGCAATAAGCGGTACGCGGGGTATGACGGGCAGGAGAGCAGTGGCACGGCGGGGATGACTTGCGATGAGAGCTTGCTGATGGAGCTCCAGCAGAAGGTGGAGGAACTGGAGAAGGAAGCACAGGAGCTGACAGCAGAGAGTCTTGAGTTAGCTACGGAACTGAACACGGCGAATAAGGAAGCGGAGCAGAAGGATGTGTTGATTGAGCAGCTGAAGCAGGAGCTGGTCGCGGCGAGGGGGGGGAGAGGCCTCCCGGCGAGTATAGCGCAGCTGCTACAGGCAAAGCCCAAGCCGAAGCCGTACCAGCCCGTGCAGCTAAGGCAGCAGCGTCCCACGCCGCCTCCGCCTCCTGCTCCCCCTGCCCCCTGCCTGTGCCCGAAGTGCTCTGAGCCCTCCGCGCCTGCGCTCTGCCCCAAGTGTACCCCCCCTCCCCCGCCCCCGCCCCCGCCTGCGGAACCATCTCCGCCCCCGCCCCCTCCCCCTGCTCCTGTAGAGGAACCTAAGAGAGCAGAGGTCGCGGTGAGGGCTGTGAGCAGTGAGGGCGGTAGCAGCGTGTCCGAGGAAGATGCGCGGAAGCTGCAGGCGCGCGTGCAGGAGCTGCTGGAGCAGCTGCGGGTGCAGCGGGGGGAGGCGCAGACGGCCAAGGAGGAGGTGGTTCAGCTGCGCAGCAAGGTGCGCGTCGCTGAAATGGCCACTCAGAGGGCGAATGACAGGCTTAGTATCTTAGAGGAGTATGAACGGAGGGCTAGGGAGGTGGAGGCGGAGCTGGAAAGTACCAAGAAGCTGCTGGCAGCGGGGCGGCGGGCGAGGGAGGAGGCGGAGAGGAGGCATGAGCTAGAGGTGGAGCATTTGAAGGAGGCCAGGGCGGATGTGGAGAGTCAGTTGACTAGGTATGTGGAGGAGGTGGGGCGGCTCGAGAAGAAGTGTGCTGATGAGGGGCAGGCAGGGAAGGAGCTGAGTGAGAGATTGGCTGAGGTGCTGGAGAATGGGGTTGGTGGGATTAATTTGGAGGATTCTGCTAGTCTGGCTGCGAGGGCAGAGGGGTTGGATGCTGCTGGGAAGGTGGCTCTGCTTGCTGAGGTGGCGTCTAAGTGGCGTGCGCGGGCCGCTGAGCTGGCGAAGGAGAAGGAGAAGCTGCGGGAGGAGAAGGATGACGTGGAGGGGAAAATGGAGGAGCTGGAGAAGGGGATGGGGTCGTGGCGGAGCGATAGGGCGGGGTTGGAGAAGCAGGTACGACTGCTGGATGAGGGGAAGAGACTGGCTGAGTCTCGGGTTCAAGAGGTAGAGCTACAGCTGTCTGCCATGCAGGAGCTTCTAGATGATGCCAAGGCGGATTCTGCTGCTGCTGTGAGGCGCAGCAACGGCGGTATGAGCTCCAGTGAGGTGGAGGAAATGAGGGAAAGTAATCAGAAGGCGAGGAGGCGGATTGTGGAGCTTGAGGGGCAGGTGAAGGCGCTAGAGACGAGGCTAGCCGAGTGGGAGGTGAGGGAGCTGTCTGGTTTGGGCGGTGGGGATCGGCGTGGGAAGAGCAAGGAGCTGGAGGAGGCTCGGAAGAGGGTTGCCGAGCTTGAGGCGGAGGTTCGGAAGGTGGCTGGGGAGTCCGGGGCGGGGAAGAGGGAGGTGGAGATGAGGGTGTTGCGGCTGGAAGGGGCGTGTGGGAAGCTAGAGGCGGAACTGCAGGAGGCGAATACGGGGAAGAGGAGGGCAGAGGAGAGGGTAGCAGAGGTGCAGGCTCAACTGGTGGTGGTGACATCTGAGGCCAAGGCTGAGGCAGGGAGAGCCAAGGAGCTTGAGGGGCGGCTGCAGAGGGCGGAGGCGAGGGAAGGGGAGTTGATGAGCGAGGTGCAGGGGCTTGAGGGACGGTTGAAGGAGATGGAGCGGGAGAAGGAGCGGTTTAGTCGGGTGCTGGGGCAGGAGGAGGCGAAGCGGGAGGCGGCAGAGGCGAGGGCGGCAGCAGGGGAGGCGGCGGGGGAGAGGGTGAGGGAGCAGATGGGGAGGGACCTGGCGAGGATGAAAGAGGTGGAAGCGAAGCTGACAGCCCGGTTGCAAGGGGTGGAGAGGGATAGAGATGAAGCAAAGGCGAGGGCGGGCAAGGCGGAGGAGGGGCAGAGGCGGGAGAAGGAGGAGCGACAGGCGGCTGTAGCACGGCTACAGGCGGAGGTTCAGCTTCTGACTGAGCAGCTATCCGCGTCCGTGAGCGCGAGTGGTAACCTGAGAAGAGAGAATACGAGTGCGGTGGAGGCGGCTGAGCTGAGAGCGGCTAAAGGGAAGCTGGAGGACCGGTTGAGGCGGGCGGAGGCAGAACTGAGGGATGCGATAGCTGAGAGGAACAAGGCGGAGCTTGAAGTGGAGAGCCAGAGGCGGGCTGTGGCTGCGGAGAAGGCTGCGGCGCGCAGTAGGGAGGCCGCGTGGGCGGCTGAGGCGGAGGGGTTGAAGAGGGAGGCTGCAGAGGCGGCGGAAGCGGTGGTGAAGCTTAGGGGGGTTGAGGAGGAGAGGGATGAGCTGGTGAGGCAGTTGGGGGAGGCGGAGGCGGGTGTAAAGCGCCTGGAAGCGGTGAGGGAGGAGCTTGAGGGGGAGAAGCGGACGCTGTTGGCTCAGCAGGGGATCATGGCTGCGAAAGTGAAGGAGTTGGAGCGGGTTAAGAGCGATTTGGTGGCAGTGCGGACGGAGAAACAGGTGCTAGAGGAGAGGAGGCTTACACTGTCGCTCAAACTCGCTAAGATGGAGGAGGGGTTGAGTGAACTGGAGGATTTGAGGGCTAAGCACGTGGTGCTGGAAGGGGAGGTGGGGGAGTTGGCGGCTAAGGCGGAGGAGGTGGTGGGGTTGAGAGAGGAGAAGAAGCGGTTGGAAGGAGTGGTGAGGGATTTGGAGGAGCGGGTGGAGCAGCTGGCGAGTGTGTCTGGGGGGGTTGGGTCTGCGGGTGGAGGGGGTAGTGGGGGAGGAGGGGCTGGGGCAGCGGTTGCAAGTGCGTTGGCTGAGGAGGTGCGGCAGCTGAAGCAGCAGAATGGGGAGCTTAAGAAGCAGTTGGCGGAGGTCAAAGGGGAGGGGGATGGGGCGGTGGGTGTGGTCGCTGGGGGACTGGGCGCTGTGGGCATTGGTAGCGCAATGAAAGGCAGGCCAATGGGGGGAGGCGGAGGGGGGATGATGGGCGGGGGAGGGGGCGGGGCGTTCGCGCGAGGTGGGCGGGCCGGGGGGATAATGGCGGCGCGAGGGGGAGAGGGCGGGGCGGAGAGGCAGGTGGAGGAGCTGAGGAAGCGAACGATGGCTCTGGAGGGCGAGCTGCAGCGCAAGGCAGAGGCGCTGGCTGCTGCTGAGACACAGCTGGAGACCGCCAGGCAGGCTGCAACTGGGGGAGGTGGCGGGATGGAGAGCCAAGTCGGCAAGCTAGAGGTGAGCTAGATCTTTTGTTGTGGGTTGGGGAGGGAATATGAGAAATATGGTGGTGGACAGGAGAATGGAGCTGTAATTTCTGTACTGTTTTCCTTACTATTGTGCCCCGTTCTCAACCCTACCTTGAACTGTTGGTGCAACCCTACGGTTTGCACTCAGCTTGTTGTCCGTGTGCGTGCATGCATGTGTACATGGAATGGTACGAGGGCATGAAATAAATATATATTTCATGCTTATAATAGTGTGTGAATGGTGAGTCTTGATGTCGAATGTGTGTGTCAAGTCAATAGCGAGTTATCGCTAGTCGCGTGTTACGCGGTCGTGTGTGTCTCGTTCGCTGTCGTTTGTGTAGTGTAACATTTCACTTGGTGTAGGCCCTTGTGGAGGGTAGTTTCGAGACCCTTCGTGGTTGGGGACAGTGTGGCACTGTTCCACATCACTGTACCTTGGCTCTTGGGGTTTGTAGGAGCTGGGAATCATTCCCAACCCATAACCCTTCCTAATCTGTGTTCTAAGACTATAATGCTGTCATAGTGCCGTTCGTTCAAACTGATGTTGCGTCGTCAATACTTGATGAAATTGTGCGTTTTAAATTGCTGATTGTAGACGACGTCAAGACGCTCCAGATCCATGTCATTTGGAGTTGTGACCAGAACGCTATGATCGTTTAGAGCCGCTGTACAGAAAATTAATTGTGCACTTTATTTTTCGTTTTAAGCACATTCGAGCCTACTGTGACTATAACATGAACCACTTTCAACCCAACTCTACTCCCTACAGGACCAAGTGCGGTCGCTGCAGCAGTCTCTGGAAAACAGCAGGGCGACAGTAAAGGCGAGGGAACACAACCTAACAGAGCGGCTGGAGACGATTTTCAGGCACCTCAATAACTGCACTGAACCCATCCCAACCCTCTCCATCCATGTCCACCCCTAACAGGACCAGGTCCGGTCGCTGGAGCAATCTTTGGAGAGCAGCAGGGCGACAGCAGAGGCGAGGGAGCGCAGTTTGACAGAGCGGCTGGAGCAGCTGGAGGCAGCCAACGAGCTGCTGGGGAGCAAAGGAGACACCGCCACTGCCAGGCTGAACCAGGAGGTAGGAATTCTGTTTTGAGGTGTCGCACAGATCAGCTGAGCAACAGGAGATGCAAGGAATTTTAGTTTGAGTGGGGTTGATGGCTGGAGCAGCAAGAAGCAGTGAATGAGCAAAGGCATGGGATGGTGGGATAGGCTTGGAATGAGCATGGATTGGGGTCCATGGGCATGGGATGGGTATGGGATGGTTTGGGGAATGTGCTTGGGATGGGTAGCCATGGGCATGAGATGGAGGCCATATGCATGGGATCGGGAGTGTGTGCTCACATGCAACATCATGCAATCCCCTATGCTCGAATCAACTCCCTCCGTTCCCACTCCCCTGTGAGTCCTTTCCTTCAATTGCACAAGGTGCGCAGCAGGTGGGGGAGACACAAAGGAGGGTGGCAGAGCTTCATTCTGAAGCGCCTCAAAATCCTCTCGTCCACCTTCATAATCCTCATGCTGACAATCCTCCCTCTCCCCCTTCGGTCCCCCCACCCCCGTATGGTCCATTTCCTTCAGTTGCGCAAGGCACAGCAGCAAGTGGGGGAGGCGCGAGTGAGGGAGGCGGAGCTGCGGTGTGCGCTGGCAGCCCTCAAAGGGACCGGCACTGAGGCACACGCACAGGAGGTGAGGGGCATGGAGTGGGATGGGTGGGAGGGGTGGCAGTGGCGAACTCTGAGTCGAATTGAAAGGCACTTTATTTGCAGCACTCAAGGGTCTGGTAGGGAGGCACATGCGCACGAGGTGAGGGGCTTGGGGTAGGAGAGATTGGAAGGGTGGGAGGTGCAGGTGGGGGGGAGGCGCGGGAGGGGAAGGCCAGCTTCTGAGTCGAATTGAAAGTGGCAGAACTCAAGTGGTACGACACAGAGATACATGCACACGAGGTGAGGGACGTGGGTGGGAAGGGTCGGTGGTACGGGTGGCTTTTGAGTCAACTCAAGAGGAGCGAGTTGTCAAAATCTTAGCATGTGTGGCAGAGCTGCAGTATGTGTGCTGGCAGCACCCAAGGGGTCCAGTGCAGAGCTCATACACACGAGGTGAGGGACGTGGGGGTGGCAGTGAAACTTTTCAGTGAAACTTTTCTTAACAAATCGCAGCCCCACTCTCACCCTCACGCTCTCACTCTCACCCTCACGCTCTCACTCTTGCCCTCATGCTCTCACTCTCACCCCCACGCTCTCACTCTCACCCTCACGCTCTCACTCTCACCCTCATGCTCTCACTCTCGCCCTCACGCTCTCATATCTAATCCCATTCCATGCTATCCACCCCGTGACCCCTCAGGACCCTCTCAAGGCAGCAACGCAGCGCGTGGCGAGTGGTGTGGCGGAGAGAATGGCGATTTAAAAGACATTTCAAGAGCAAATCCCGTTCCAATCCGCCCTGTGTCACTGCAGGACCCTCGCAAGGCGGCGGCACAACGCATGGCGAGTGGTGTGGCGGAGAGAATGGCGATTCTCGAGACAGAGCTGGCAGAGGCGCTGGAGGCAAACAACCGCTACAAGGAGCAGCTCAAACGGTGAGTGAGATGGTGGGAGGTGGTGTGCGGTGGTAGGCGCTGGTAGGTGCTGGTAGGCGGTGGGAGTGGGTATGTATTTGCACGCGCAGAGAGGATGGCGATTCTGAAAACAGAGCTGGCAGAGGCTCTGGAGGCCAACAACCGCTACAAGGAGCAGCTCAAACGGTGAGCAAGGGGGGATGACAGGTGGTGAGAGGTGGTGGGTGGTGGTGGGAGGTGGGAGTGGTGGAAAATGTGCACAGGCTGAGAGAATGACGATTCTGGAGACTGAGTTGGCAGAGATTCTGGAAGCCAATAACTTGCACAAGAGCAGACGCAGAGAAGGGTGAGTCGTATTGCTGGTGGTGTTGGGAGCAACTTGTGTGAAGAACAACCTGCTGAAGTGAGCCTAATTTGAGTTGACTACAAAATGGACTCACTACAGGTGGGGAGTATTGCTGGTGGTATTGGGAGCAAATTCTGTGAAGAATAGCCTGCTGAAAACGATGGTACTGGACACAGAGAAGCGTGTTCAATGTGGTGCGTGTGTGTCAGTTAATGATGTTGTGCAGGTTGGAATTGAGAACCAGAAGCTTGTGTGTGTGTGTGTCAGTTAATGATGTTGTGCGGGTTGGAATTGAGAACTAGAAGCTTGTGTGTGTGTGTCAGTTAATGATGCTGTGCGGGTTGGAATTGAGAACCAGAAGCTTGTGTGACGTATCTTGTTTTTGCATTAGTTTGATTTCCTTGTTGTGTGTTTTCCATCTTCTTCTCCCCTTCCCATGGCAGAGCATTGGCAAGTTCTGGAGCAGCAGACAGCAGCGCAGCACAGCAATCACATGAGGGTGAGCTGGCAGCAAGGCTTGCTGACATGGCAGCACAATTGGAGGAGTCGAGGCGGGCGGCACAGGCAGCAGAGGGTGAGCTGGCACAGTTGAGGGTGGAGCATGAGGCAGTTGCTGCCAGGCTGGCACAGGCTGACGTGGACAAGAAGGGGGAGAGAAGGATTAAAGGAGAGGTCGAGCGGAAAGCTGAGAAGAAGGATGAGAAGAATAGGGATGAGAAGAAAGAGGAGAAGAAGAGGGAGGAGAGGCGGTTGGGTTCAAGGCCTGCCAGTCCAAGAAGCAAGGTGGGGGGGATTGTGAGCAGCACAACCACGCCTGCCAGTGCGAGTGCTGCCAGGCTGGGCAGAAGCAGCAGCTCCAGAGGCATGGGTGTCGTCTAAACGCATGGGTAGCGTCTAGAGGCATGGGTATCATGGCATGGGTATTCTAAGAGCCCTGCCAAAAGTAAAAATGCCCCGACCTGGTCTTGTCTTGCACGACCATGTGTGGTGCCGAGTACGTATGACACGTAGGGAAGAAGGGTCATAGGGGACAAGCAATTTGTTGTCCGTTGTTTGGTCAAATTTGTTCCGTATAGACTAGGGGTCTCATCTGAGACTACTTCTTGTAGCACAGGTGGTTGTGAGAATCGACTAGCCCAAAGTGGGCCCTATACAAGGATGTTCTCTAAGCCAGGCGTGCATTCAGTTTGAGTTGGTTTAGCAAGAGCCAAGAGAGGTCGCTCTGCTGAGTAAATAGGTTCAGCATAAGAAAAGTAAGTATATAGTGTCATGTCAGTTGTGAACACCACGTCAGTAGTCCAATGGTTAGGATATTTGCCTTCCAAGCAAAAGATCCGGGTTCGATTCCCGGCTGACGTAATGATTAACCTTTTTGTTTCATTCGCTGTGGTGTGGTATGTTACCATAGGCCGAACTATCCTAACGTACACAGTACATAGAACTGCCATCCATTCCTCTCCATTTTCATCTCCCTCCGCCTTTCCACCCTCACATCCCCTTATTGTTCCCCGATTCCAGCACATTATCCCATCCTCCTTGTCCTGGACTTCCTCAATTCCCTCGTTGCTCTCTCACATGCTCAATTTTCAATTTATGAGAGGCATTATTCAATGAGTTGGTTGAAAAAACATACCGTATCCAGCCAATGCTAGCATAGTTACATATGAGGAATTTCCATAGCATATGTAGTCTATAACACAGCAATTCATTGTATCTAGACCTATTTCAGAATGGGCCTGTGCTGGCTGTAGCACGGTGCCTCGCTCCACGTGGGCAGGGCAGAAATGACCTCCTGCACGGCTGCCAGGGCGTTGCTGAGAATCTCCTTCTCAATTCGCACCAGCCGTGCTGCGACCCTCCTCTTGGGAGAGGTTCTGGGATCAGCAATCTGGAAAGGGGAGAGGGGACAGGGGGCAGAGGCAGATGTAACAAGAAGTAGGGGGGAGAGGAGGATGAGGGGGTGAGTAGAATGACCTCCTGCAAGGTTGCCAGTGCATTTCTCAGAATCTCCTTCGCAATGGGCACCAGCCGTGACGCCACCCACCTCTTGGGCTGGGTTGAGAGGGCAAAATGAACTGAGAATGCACCACCCGTATCACATGTTACCTTTTATGAATCATTTCTTACCGCAGCGATGTCTTCCTCAAGAGTGGTGGGGTAGGCTGCAAGCCGGGCTTCAAAGAACTCCACCAGCTGATCCAACACTGCATTCTCGTTGCACGGACTCACCTGTGTATTTGATGGGGGGGCATGGGGATATGGGGAGAACAACGAGAACGTGAGAGTGGGGATCAAACGCTGCAAGCCGGGCTTCAAAGAACTCCACCAGCTGATCCAACACCGCGTTCTCGTTGCACGGACTCACCTGTGGGACGAAGAAAGAAACGACAATGGGGAATACAGGAATCTGGCAAAGATGTAAGCAGGTGGGGATGAATGGGTGAGGCAACGCACTGAAGCTCTCCTTCCACCAACTAAACCAACACCACGTTATCGTTGCATGGACTCACCTGGAAGGACCATGGAAATACAGGTAAAGGGGGATAATGGGGAATGAGGTATAGATGCAGGACATGAAGCGATGAAATAACAGGCAACACGTATCTCCTTCCACTGGCTGATGCGGCACTGCGTTCTCGTTGCATGGACTAACCCGCGTTTGAACCACGGAAATGAGGAAAATGGTAGAACAGGGACAATAGGGAACATGGTGACTGGCACTGGAGATGGGACAAAGATGAGGTCACTTCTAAGAATTGCGAAAAGTGATTATGAAGTACATGGGGCATAGATGCTGGGGAGGAGGTGATGAATGAGCAGGAAACACAACTCTTCTTGCACCAGCTAATCCATCGCTGCACTCTCTTTGCATGGATTGACATGCGTGGGAATTTGTGTACATGAGGACCCACGTAGAGGGTGTCTGTGACATGCGCCAGAGACAGGTAGGGCATGCATCTCACTCATACACAACACCACACCACACACACTGGCACGGCCACACACCACACAGGCACACACTCACCACACACCCCACTCACCACACCCCACTCACCACACACCCCACTCACCACACCCCACTCACCACACACCCCACTCACCACACCCCACTCACCACACACCCCACTCACCACACCCCACTCACCACACCCCACTCACCCCGCACACAGACAGGCCCATCGGCTAATGTGACGAATTCCATATCCAGGGGGTCCGTGACATGCGCCAGACGCAGGTAGGGCATGCATCCCACTCACACACCACATACACTGGGACGGCCACACCCACACCCCACACACAGGCACACACTCACCCCCCACTCACCACACCCCACTCACCACACCCCACTCACCCCGCACACAGACAGGCCCATCGGCTAATGTGACGAATTCCATATCCAGGGGGTCCGTGACATGCGCCAGACGCAGGTAGGGCATGCATCCCACTCACACACCACATACACTGGGACGGCCACACCCACACCCCACACACAGGCACACACTCACCCCCCACTCACCACACCCCACTCACCCCGCACACAGGGCCATCGGCAAATGTGACGAATTCCATATCCAGGGGGTCAGTGACGTGTGCCAGACGCAGGTAGGGCATCATGTCGTATAGAGCTGCCGTCTCCTTGCCCTTGTACAGCTGATGTGAGAAGTTAGGAATGGGGGTTAGGAGGGAGGGGAGGGAGGAGGAATGGGGGGGAGCAGGGAGCAGGTGAGGAGAGAGTAAAGCATCATATCGTACAGGGCTGCCGTCTCCTGCCCTTGTACAGCTGATGGGTTGGTGGTGGTTGAGAAGGGTGTGATTGCAAAAGAAAAAGGCGTCTTTATCCCAGGTGCAGGTAGGGCATCATGTCGTACAGGGCTGCCGTCTCCTTACCCTTGTACAGCTGATGTGAGAAGTTAGGGATGGGGGTTAGGGGGGGGGGGGGGGGGGAGAGCAGGTGAGGAGAGAGTAAAGCATCATGTCGTACAGGGCTGCCGTCTCCTTGCCCTTGTACAGCTGATGAGGTGGGTTGGGGGCGGTTGAGAAGGGTGTGAAGATGAGGAGAGAATGTGTCATCGTGGCATCATGTTGTATGGGGCTGCGTGCTCCTTACCCTTGTACAGCTGGTGTGGTGTCATGGGGATGGGAGGGGGGGTGGGGGGTTGTGGAGTTAGCCCGTAGGTGAAGGGATTGTAAGGAATACTGTAGGTTCATATCAACAGTCAGGCGCAGGTAGGGCATCATGTCGTATAGGGCCAGCTCCTTGCCCTTGTACAGCTGATGTGGTGGGTTGGGGGCGGTTGAGAAGAGAAGGGTGTGAAGGTGAGGAGAGAATGCGTCATCATGGCATCATGTCGTATAGGGCTTGCCCTTGTACATCTGATGTGGTGCACACAGATGGGAGGGGGGTGGGGCGGTTGGGGGGTTGGTTAAAAGTTAAGGGACTGTAAGGAAGTCTTCTGGTTAATGTCAACAGTCAGGTACAGGTAGGGCATTAAGTCGTAAAGGGCTGCCCGCTCTTTGCCCTTGTACAGCTAGTGTGGTGGAAGGGAAAGGGGGAGGTTGGGTGAACAAAACGCATCATTATTCCCATTATCTAGAATTCCACCTGGAGAAAACTTCTTGAGATTCAAACAAAGTATCGCGTGGAAACACACCTATTAAACCACCTGCAGGATCTCCTGGGAACCAGCCACCTGAAGAACCACCTGAAATTCCACCTGAGGAATCTCCTGGACGTGGAGACCCACCTGGAAGTCCTGGGTGCGCAGGAGGTCGTTCTTCTGCACAATGGCCCGCTTTGCCTGATACAGGGGGTCGTCAGGGTTCAATGCCACCTGAGGCAGAGAGGGGGAGAGGAGGGGAGGGGAAGTGCGGAGGGGGAGATGGCGAGATGAGCAAGAGAAAGAAGTGTACACCAACCTCCCCCTCTCCCTTCCACCACTACTGTACAAGGGCAATGGCAAGAGCATGAGCCCCTGAGGAAGGAGAAGGGGAGGAGAGGGGACCCGGAATGGATGAGAACTGAGGATGAGAAAAGAGGAATACAAAGAAACTAACAGTGTTTAACACGCGATTGGCCTGGTGCAAGAGGGGTCGTCAGGGTCCAATGGGGGACGGAAAAGGAGAGATGACGAGGAGAGGAGAACAGAAGAATGAGAATCAGGGCCATCAAAGGCCTTGAGTAAAAAACGAAACGAAAAAAGAATCAGGACCCTTAGGGGTGCATACGGCCCTATTGGAAATCCACAACCCGACTGGTCTAGTACAGGGGTGACTTTTGAGTCGACTCAAAAATCCACATCCCGACTGGTCTAGTACAGGGGTTGATCAGGGTCCAAGGCTACCTGGGGAAGGGAAAGGAAAGTGTGCGTCGGGGATGTGGGGTTTGGGTTGAGAAAAGCGTGGAACTAGTACCCTCCTGTGTAGCATGCGGCATGCCCTATGCTCACACCCCCCTCACCTGCACTGTACGGCGGTCATATGTGTTGTCCTCATCCCCATTTTTGTAGTTGAGTTGAGGAAGCGTGGCACTAATACCTTCCCATGCATATCCATGCTCACACCCCCCTCACCTGCACCGTAAGGCGGTCGTATGGATTGTCCTCGTCCACAATGCAATAGCTCTCCATATAGCACCTGCATACTCCTCACTAGCACCACCCCACAATCCTTCTCACCTGCACTGTGAGGCGGTCGTACGGGTTGTCCTCGTCCACAATGCAATAGCTCTCCATATAGCACCTGCATACTCCTCTCTAGCACCACCCCACAATCCTTCTCACCTGCACTGTGAGGCGGTCGTATGGGTTGTCCTCGTCCACAATGCAATAGCTCTCCATATAGCACCTGCATACTCCTCACTAGCACCACCCCACAATCCTTCTCACCTGCACTGTGAGGCGGTCGTACGGGTTGTCCTCGTCCACAATGCAATAGCTCTCCATATAGCACCTGCATACTCCTCTCTAGCACCACCCCACAATCCTTCTCACCTGCACTGTGAGGCGGTCGTATGGGTTGTCCTCGTCCACAATGCAATAGCTCTCCATATAGCACCTGCATACTCCTCACTAGCACCACCCCACAATCCTTCTCACCTGCACTGTGAGGCGGTCGTATGGGTTGTCCTCGTCCACAATGCCGTAATTCAGCAGCAGCCGGGTATTGGGCTGGGGGCCGCACCTGAGAGGTTTGGGAGCCGGGGAAGATGGGGGAAAGGGAAGGTGGGAGGGCGAAGGGCGCGGGGGAGAAGGTTGAGAGAGAGGCGGTCATAGGGATTGTCCTCGTCCACAATGCCGTAATTCAGCAGCAGCCGGGTATTGGGCTGGGGGCCGCACCTGAGGTGTTGGGATGAGAGGGAAGTGGGGGAGTGTGGGGAACGGCGAAGGGAAGTGGGGGAGTGTGGGGAACGGCGAAGGGAAGTGGGGGAGTGTGGGGAATGGCGAAGGGAAGTGGGGGAGACGGAGTGGGAAAAGGAGGAGATGCACTGTGAGGCGGTCATAGGGATTGTCCTCGTCCACAATGCTGTAGTTGAGCAGCAGCCGCGTGTTGGGCTGGGGACCGCACCTGATATGCAAGGGGTTTGTGGGGGAAGAGAGAGATAGGGGTAGGGGGGGGGGGAAAGGTGGGGGAAGAGGGGGGTGCTTCATAGGGGTTGTCTGTGACCACAACACTATGCCAGAGTTGAGCAACAGTCGCATGTTCAACTCTGGCATATGGTTGTGGTTGAGCAACAATATTGTTGTTCAGCTGAGGGTCGAACCTGAGAAGTTGGTTCAGGAGGGTAGCGGGAGAAGGAAGGGGGAAAGGAGGGAGCATAAGAGGGATGAACTGCCCTTGGTGAAGGAGCGTGCGCGTGGTGCTGCGGAGGGCACATGGCTGTCAAAGGTTTACATATTTGGAGGATGGCTGCCGTACTGACTCTCGAGTAGACTCAAAAGTCATCACGAAGCTCTCGGTTTTTTGAATTCTCAAAAGCCCTCAGGGCATTCAAACCACACCCAGGGGATCTCCAGCCTTGACTGGGCGGTCCAAGCGGAGCTCGACCCAATCTGTGCTGGACTGCCACACCTGAAGCTCAGTGCACTCACCAGACGCTGAGGGGCTCCCCTGCCTTGACAGGGCGGTCCAGTCGAAGCTCCACCCCTCCATCAGGCGAGGCAGCGAGCATGGAACGCGTGGTGTGGTGCTGCGGTGCGGAAGGCACACGAATGTCAAACATGCTACACCTTTGTGGGACCCAGCTCACTCACCAGACGCTGAGGGGCTCCCCTGCCTTGACAGGGCGGTCCAGTCGAAGCTCCACCCCTCCATCAGGGGAAGCAGCTAGCATGGAACGCGTGGTGTGGTGCTGCGGTGCGGAAGGCACACGAATGTCAAACATGCTACACCTTTGTGGGACCCAGTTCACTCACCACACGCTGAGCGGCTCCCCCGCCTTGACAGGGCGGTCCAAACGGAGCTCCACCCCTCCATCAGGAGAAGCAGCGAGCATGGATCGCGTGGTGTGGTGCTGCGGGACCCAGCTCACTCACCAGACACTGAGGGGCTCCCCTGCCTTGACAGGACGGTCCAAACGGAGCTCCACCCCTCCATCAGGAGAGGCAGCAAGCATGGATCGCGTGGTGCTCTTGTAGGCGAGGAGAGGCGGACCCATGGGGATGAGGGCGAAGCGACGGGGGAGAGGCACGCCCTGCAGGGGGATGTGGGAAGAGGAGATGAGGGGAGGGCATAGAGGTTGAGTGGGGTAGAGCGCGTGGTGCTCTTGTAGGCAAGGAGAGGCGGGCCCATGGGAATGAGCGCGAAGCGACGGGGGAGAGGCACGCCCTGGGGGACAATACAAGGGACGGACAGGATGAGGGTTAAAGGGAGGAGGGGGGGTGGGGAGTGGGGAGGCGGGGGTTTGGCTGTGAGGGCGTGGTGTTGCGGTAGATAGGCGAGGAGAGGTGGACCCATGGGTATGAAGGTGCACGGCCTGGAGGGGTTATGGGGGGAGGGAGCGAGGGGAGCAGGTATGGCGGAGGGGGCAGGGTGTGCCACACAAGAAAACCAAACCTCACCTGCTCAAGCACAAGAGAATGAGATTGCACCTGCTTGTGCCCTTACTAAAGGGCAATGCAAAATCAAATCTCAACTGCAGGCGCCCCTTACTAAAGCACAAAGCAGCATCGAATTTCACGTACAAGTGCCCTTACTCAAGCACATGGAAATTTAAGATCACTCACCTGCAGGTGCACCACGCATGACTGCACGGCAATAAAGGCCTGCTTGAAGATCTCAAAGGGGAAGGTCTCTGAAGGCGTGTCGTAGGGGTATTGCTGTGGGGGGAGGGGGGGGGGGGAGGGAGGTGGAGGAAAGGAGGGGAAGAGGGGGCGGAAGGGGAGACGAGGGGAAAATGACTGCACAGTGACAGAATGCCTGTTTGAAGATCTCTAATGGAAAGGTCTCTGAGGGCGTGTTGTACGGGTATTGCTGCAAGGGGGAAGGGAGGCGAGTCAAGGGAGAGGAGGATAGACAAGGTGTGGATTGTAGGGGCGTGTTTGCACAGTGATAAATGCTTGACGATCTCACACATGACAATGCACACCCTACGTGGCATCACAGGCAACCCACGTGGCGTCACACAATCTCTCATCACCGTGTGAGGAACCACCCCGTGTCCAGCGCCTTGTACTTCCTCTTGCACCACACATACTACCCAACCCGCACATACCTTCCCCACGCCACATACCGACACACACACCGCCATACCTTGAAGAGAGAAGCAGCGAGGAACCACACCGTGTCCAACTCCTCATACTCCCTCTTGATGCCCTGCAGCCTCACTCACTCACATCCCCCACAAACACTCTCCCCAAACATGCCAAACTCGCACTTCCCACAACACGTGCCTACAGGCTACAACTCCCACACCGCACATACCTTGAAGAGCGAAGCAGCGAGAAACCACACGGTATCCAGCTCCTCATACTCCCTCTTGATGCCCTGCAGCCTTGCCTCCACCTCTGCCTGTGATTTTATGGGTTCAAAGAGTGAAGAAGATAGGAGGGACGCATGTGGGGTGCTCTGATCAGGAGGGGATCATGAGAGGGCGAGAGTAAAGGGAGAGTCACACTATGTTGTGTCTAGATCCTCGTACTCCCTCTTGATGCTCTGCAGCCTCGCCTCCACCTCCGCCTGTTAATTGCAACAGGGATAATGCGAGGGCGGAAGATGAAGTGAATAGGGTGTTGTTGTGTTGTTGAATTGGCAGAGAAGGTGAGGAGGGAGCGAAGGGAGCACGGCTGACTGCGGGGCAGCTGGATTGGATTTCACACCAAGGGAAGCCAAACCACAAACGCAAGCAGTGCACGCACGTCAGACCAGGGCTAACCACAGCATTGGAGTCTCCGCAGCAGTCTTCCTCGCCTGCTCTGCCTGTGAACCTCTGTCCTGTGCCTCATAATGCTAAGCCTGCTTCTTCCCCGCTTCTTCCCGGCCATCAAGGCACAGCACCAGACACAACGGTAGCGCGATGCTGTTGCCTTGACCCTCTCAACCGTCACATATCTTCCCCTCTGATCCTCACCTTCATGGGGCTGCCCTGGAACAGCTCCGCAACCTCTTTGGGGTCCCACAGCAACGGCGTCTCCACAGCCGTCTGCCCTCGCCCCCTCTGCCGGTCAAGCTCGTTGATGAAGGGCCACCAGAAGGACTGCTCCGCATGCTTCTAGCTTGCCCGATCCTCACCTTCATGGGGCTGCCTTGGAACAGCTCTGCCACCTCCTGCGGGTCCCACAGCAGAGGCGTCTCCACAGCCGTCTGCCCTCGCCCCCTCTGCCGGTCAAGCTCGTTTATGAAGGGCCTCCAGAAGGACTGGTCGGCCTGCTTCTTCTCAAACATGAGGTAGAGCGCCAAGCACGCCAGCTCGGATAGCTTGTTGGTCGTAATCAACTCAGCTGGAATAGCAGGGGTCAGGGGGAAGGGGAAGGGGGGATTGGTCCGCGCCTGCTTCTTCTCGAACATGAGGTAGAGTGCCAGACACGCCAATTCGGATTGCTTGTTGGTCGTTATCAGCTCAGCGAGAGGAGTGGGGGAAGAGGAGGGGAGAGGACGACAACGGGGAACGAGGGAAGAGCGAGAGTCGCCAGGAACGACAAAAACGGAGAACTGGTGGTGACGCGCACAACAGACACGGAAGTTGGGACAACAATTAATTGGCTGCATTGCGAATTTCAAGGCCGTCCTGGGGTGCGATGCTTCAAACGCCAATGTACCATGCATACTTTACGGAACTACCATGACGGATGTTACTTTATTCAGCAGCCCGTTTGAGTGACGAGACTGAAAGACATGCAAGCCATACCTAGGGTTTCGTCTCCCAGCACTCGGCCCAGGGTGACAATGAAATTTCCTGGCACTGCAATGAGGCATGCAGACACGCAACGCAAGCCATACCTAGGGTTTCATCTCCCAGCACTCGGCCCAGGGTGACAATGAGATTCTCCGGAACTTTCAAGGGAATGTCGCCCGCCTGCCAGATACGGATTCACGGAGTGTCACGGCACGGGAGGCGACATGTGGATTCAGGGATTGAAACGCGGACACGCAGGCTATATTCAACCGCTGCTGCCGTTAACGATGACAAAAAACTTAGAAAAGAATGGAGGTCGCAACCCTCATATTATTGATTCTCTAGAACCCGACATGGTTCTCTCCTGTCACGAACCGGATCAGCGCACAGCGAGTATATGAGAATCCGAGGGAATATTTTTTATTCGCGAATCCTAAGCTTGCCTGTAGATCTTCCGCGGCTGCAACGTATCGAATCGAATCTTCCTCGGGAGTGGCTCCGGGTCGCTCTTTCAGCGTGACTTTGCACGGAGGCAGCCCGTTGGCGTGCATCCAATCAAGAAGCTCCGAATCCGAGCTCTGCGACGCCGTCGCACTCTCGGGAGCGACATTGACGGCTGAGATGCGAAAGTTTCGCCTGTCGCACCGTTGGATGCGAGCACTGCGGTTACCAGCAGTCGACCGGGGAATGACATTTTGTAGCCGCGTAGAAGAGGCTAAGCCGCGAGTTCCATTGCTAGCCGTAGTGTGAAGCGGCTTCAGCCCAGCCGCGTGGCTGCAGCACAACGAGCTTGCTACTACCATGGCGGCTAATCGACCTGGTAATCTCACACAATAGCTAACTGGCTAAGCAATGGAGGAAAAAAAACTGAAACAAGTCAGACTACGTCCGAAATAGAAGAATCTGGGCCTGTTAGGAAGGGCATCAGGGGGAACGTCTCGTATTGGTTCGAGGAGGGTGGTGATTGGTTAACAACTTATCTAGTTCACTCGTGGACGTATTTGATTTGTTGAGACACAGATCCCTCGCCTTTGTCTCTTTACTTTCTTAGTGGAGAACATTAATGATCTCGTTCTATTTTCTTGTCCCATAAATAAAGCCAAACATTCAATTACAGATGGTATGATGCTCTGCGTATGTTAGCCAAGAACATTTATAATTTTTTCCTGAAATGGTTTTCTCAATTAGAATTTTTTTTTGGTGGATATAAGTACACTACCAGCATACATACATCCGCAGTCGAAACTGTTGCTAGGAGGGCATGGAGAGGTTACAAGTACCCAAGTAACCAGAGCCCCCCTTATCCCTTTACGGAGGCTGGAACGCTACACCACCATCTTCCCAGATCTTCTTGAAACCCGCTCTCCACATCATCGAGGCCTCTGTCTCATAGAGCCTGCGCATAGCGTCTGCCTCGTCAGCATTCAAGTGGCTCCAGTCACCCGTCCTTTTCGAAGCATTCCTGCCAGCCGTTTTCTTCCGCGCTCTTCTGTAGACCTTCACGTGCCTCGTGAAGCCAACTGCCATGCATCTCAATTAGAAATATTCTGGAATGACTTTGTTTGTCTCTTACTACAAAACCCGCCTCCCATACAGCACTTTCAGAATGTCAGCACTCTTCTAAGTATACCGAGTTGAAGTTCTTAGTGAGTCCTGACATGTTCCCCTCTCCAACCGGATTTCGCGAAACTTCTTTCACACGCCTCTCGTTCTAGACAGGGACAGAGCAGCACTTGTTTCCCGTTTTAGATTTGTCGAAGCATACCGTATCGTAGTCGTGCGGGAAAAAAGGGCGGACAATCAAGCGATAACGCCCGGCATCCCCGCTGCTACTACTAGAGTCTGGTGACGTGCGAGCTCGCCGCGAGGGAAATCGGATCTGGTGAGAGAGAGCGGGAGAAGCCGCGAGGTAAATCATGTTTGGTGTATGTTTGCGGTCACGAGACAATGGTTGAAAGCCGCACAGTAGTTTTGGAGATCTAGTTTCCGATTAGGGTGGGATGATTGAAGGACCTTTCAGTTATCGTTTTCAGGACCCTGGCTGATCGACTGTGTTGCACCCTGTGACGTTGTTACGCTGTAACGCCATAACCATGTAACAACGTAATGTTGTCAGTAACCTCTTTTTCGTCACTCAAATAACGAACACAGGCCTTCCGCGTCTACTCTTTCACACTACTCGTTCTGTGCTGCGACGTCACGCAAACCGCACCCGTGACGTCACGTCATTAACCATTTTCGTGCTTCCTCGTTCATGTCTCCCTCTTTCCCCTCCTCTCCTCCTCCTCCGTCCTGGCCTCCTCCTTCCGTGCTCAATCCCCCTTCCGACCAGCACACATGGCGGTGACGGAGGTGACGTCAGCAGATGCTTTCAACGCGGCAGCCAGGGAAGGGGCGCCAGTGGCCGTGCATTTCTGGGCCGCATGGTGCGAGCCGTGCAAGCACATGGACGTGGTGTTTGGGCAGTTGGCGGCTGAAAACCCCCACGCGAAGTTCCTGAGGGTAAGTTCAAAGTACGCACTGAGCACAGCTGAATGTTTGGTTGGGCCGCATGATGCGAGCCTTGCAAGCACATGGATGTGGTGTTTGGGCAACTAGCTGCTAAGAACCCTCACGCCAACGTCCTGAGGGTGAGTGAGTACGCACTGGGAACATCTGAATGCATTTCTAGGCGGCATGGTGCGAGCCATGCGACCCATTGTCCTTGCCCCTTGTCTCGTTCCCCTGCCCCTGGCCTTTTGTTTGGCGTTGCTGGTGCAAGGGCAGGGGTAGGTGCAGGGGCAACGGATGTGGCTCCTGATGGTGCTGCTGCTGGGTTAGGAGCAGGGACAGGGACAGTGGCAGGGCGGTGGTAGGGGTTGCTGCGGCGGCTTCTTCTGCTGTAGCTGCTGCCACTGCTGGTAACAGTGTGGGTGGAAATGAAGGTGGTGGTACTCCGAGGCAATTCAGCCATCGCCTTCAGCATCCGGTCTCGATCATCGTTGGCGCCAGTGTCCTTGCCCCCATTCCCATCTCCCACTGCTGCAACACATGTCTTGCTCGTGCACAGGTGGAGGCAGAAGAGGTGCCGGACCTCTCTGTGTTGTACTCTGTATCAGCCGTGCCCTTCTTCATCCACCTTGTTCTTCCCCCTTGCCCCGTTTCCTCCTCCCCTCCCCCCTTGTCCCCCCATCCCATTTAGGTGGAGGCAGAGGAGGTGCCGGAGCTTTCTGAGAAGTTCTCTGTATCAGCCGTGCCCTTCTTTATCTTCCTCAAGGTGATAATAGTGTTGTTTCGAGACGTCTCAGCCGTGCCCTTCTTCCTCTTCCTCAAGATACTCCTCCTCTCCTTGCCTCATTGCTTCCTTCGTTCTATACATGCCACTGCTTCAAATAATTGAAACATACTCTCGTTATTTTCCATACCCTTCTTCACTTCCTCAACGTGCTCCCATCCTCCTTCCTGCTTACTGCTCTGTTTAAAAGGCGCTGAAACCTTTTTGTTTTACCTGATTCAACCTTTGCTATATCACTTGGATGGTTGGAAATCAGGGCATGTCAAAACGTAATATATGATCATACTGTCCAGATTCGGATGCGCATCCCTTCACAGAAAATGTCCAACTTTGCCTGCCTTTATCCGTTTGCCTGTCCACCATATTGCCTGCCTTTATCCCTCTTCTCTCAGGATGGCGAGGTGGTGGATAATCTCGAAGGAGCCAACCCCCCCGAGCTAGCCCACAAGGTGGCGCTGCACATCGCTGCACCCTGTTCTTACCCAATTTCTGTTACCGTTCCCTCTTCTTCTCTCTCCCTCTTCTCTCAGGATGGCAAGGTGGTGGATAAACTGGAGGGCGCCCCCCCAGAGCTCGCACACAAGGTGGCGCGGCACATCGCTGCACCCTCTTCTGCCACCAACTTCAGTGCTGGCGGCTCTGCTGCTGCCGAAGTCATTGAATCGGTCCTTCACTCGGCTCGCACCGCAGCCTACCCTGCTGCTGCTCCTGCTCCTGCTGCTGCTGCTCCTGCTCAGCCGGAGCAACCCTCCAGGATGATCGCCCCACCCGCAGGTTCGGACAAGCCGAAGCTGTCCCCGGACCTGAAGGCTCGGATCGAGGCTCTCCTGGCCTCCCACCCGGTGCTCCTGTTCATGAAAGGCACCCCCAGCGCCCCCAGATGCGGCTTCTCCTCCAAGGTTGTGTCTGTACTGGAAAAGGACTTAGGCTCTGCGGCGGCCAGTGCGTACGGGTCGTTTGATATTTTGCAAGATGAGGAGATTCGGCAGGGTTTGAAGGTTTATAGCGACTGGCCGACTTTCCCCCAGGTGTATTGCAAGGGGGAGCTGCTTGGGGGGTGTGATATCGTGCTGCAGATGCACGAGAGTGGGGAGTTGAAAGAGGTGTTTGCGGAAAAAGGGGTACTAGGAGGGGAAGTGAAAGGAGATGCAGCAGGAACAGTGGCAGCAGCAGGAGAAGGAGCAGCAGCAGCAGCAGTGGATGGGGAGGCTAGTGGGGCGAAGGGGTTGCAAGAGCGGCTGAAGGCGCTGCTCTCATCATCCCCTACCATGCTGTTCATGAAGGTGAGCCGGTATGGGGTGGGTTGGGGTAGGTTGCGTTGGGGTGTATGTGACGTTCTGTCCTCCCACATTAGCTAGTAAGCATGGCTGAAGGCGCTGCTCTCATCATCCCCTACCATGCTGTTCATGAAGGTATGTTGGTACAAATTGGGGTGTACTGTGTATTGATCCTGCCACTGTGTGGCATAGGTTGATCCATCAAGTTGTTTATGAAGGTAGGTTGCTATGCCTTGGTGTGTACCGTGCATGTGACAGTCTGTCCTCTCTCCTACTGTAGCGAGATTGGCAGTAAGCACTCGTTTCAATATCTTTACATTGCAGGTCACACTCGCGCAGCCTCGGTGTGAGTTGAGTTGCAAGTTCGTTCGTGTTTTGAAGAGAGGCAAGCACTGAACGCATCTACTCTCCCCTCTTCCCATGCTGTGTGCCCATACTCTCCCAATCCCATGCTGACCTCTAACACTCCCTGCTGCATTCCCCCTCAGCACACACCCGAGGAGCCCCGGTGTGGGTTCAGCCATAAGGTGGTTGACGCACTCCAGTCAGAAGGCATCCCCCTCGTTTCAGGTGTCTCAGATAAACACACTTGTCATCCATTTCCCTCATCTCCCTGCTGCTTTCCTTCTCAGGGCACACCGGAGGAGCCGCGGTGTGGGTTCAGCCGTAAAGTGGTTGACGCACTCAAGTCAGAAGGCATTTCCTTTGGCAGTTTTGATATCCTGACAGATGAAGCTGTGAGGCAGGGGCTGAAGGAGCTCTCTAATTGGCCCACGTACCCCCAGCTGTACCATAAGGGCGAGCTGATTGGTGGATGCGATATTGTGCTTGAGATGAAGGCCAATGGGGAGCTCAAGGCAGAGCTTGGAGGGTGAAGTTTACTGATCTGGGTACCAGTTGTATTATTAACGTACCGTATATCACTAGCTGAAGGCCCGCTGATTGGTGAATGTAATATTGTGCTTCAAGTGGAAGTGAACTGGAAGCTGAAGGCTGAGTGAGGAGGAGATTTGATACCATATTCTCCCGGATATAAGACCCGGGGGACTTTCCTAAAATAGAGGCAAAATGACTAGGGTGAACATTTAAACGGAACGAGTTGTAAGGGCGCGTGTGTTCTTGCCGAACCTGACCGAAAGTTCGAACTTTTATAACGGTTCGTCACGGTAGGATACAATTGGAAACGTTTCGCCAAGGTGCAAAGCGGTTTGAGTTCGAACTTTGTCAGGTTCGGCAAGATCACACGCGCCCTAAGAGTCCCGGGTACACTTAGAAATCATGTACACATGCGATTTAGGGGTGTACACTTGAACTTGAAGGGGGGGGGGGGGGGGGGGGGGGGGGGGGGGGTCTTATGTTCGAACCAAAAAAAATCTCGCTTGCGCAAAACTCCCGCGAGCGGCGCGTCAGAAGCGTCAGATTTCGCATCTGACATGATTGGTGTGTCAGAATCCGAATCTGACACAAATGACGTGTCAGATTTTGGATTCTGCACCTCTAAAAGCTGACGCGCATTTTCAAATTTGACTAGTGTACACAGAAAAGGGGGGTCTTAAAATATTTTA
The DNA here is from genome assembly GCA_947470075.1 of Closterium sp. Yama58-4. NCBI lineage: Eukaryota > Viridiplantae > Streptophyta > Zygnematophyceae > Desmidiales > Closteriaceae > Closterium > Closterium sp. Yama58-4. The sequence goes on along the minus strand of CANIUD010000413.1, from coordinate 19,914 downwards.
TAGCAAAAGGGGGGTCCTCTCATATAGCATACATATTAAGAGTCCCAGACCCGATCATAAGTCCCGGGGGTCTTTTTTTCAGGGGGGTCCTATATCCGGGAGAATACGGTAAGTACTGTGCTGAAAACACCGGAGCAGCGTACCGCATAATTTTCGTAAAACTGTAAGGCACCTTACGCGTCTAGCAAATCATATCCTCAAATTCCCTTTTCCCCTTCCATTGTGATTTCCTCCTGACCGGAGCAATTGTTGAACTTAGCCACCACTGGCACTCTAGAGGTAAATGCTTGCAGGAGTGTGAGGTCGTGAACATAAGTGTTGAAACAAGAAAGGTGATATTTCGGTCAAGTGACATGCCCGTTCCACATCAGCAGAGCACCGTAACCCAAGGCCGATCCTTCCTCACTGCCTTCCTAACCTCCTCCGACCCTCCAAGCAGCCAGAGCTTCCCCAGGCGAGGCAACTTTACCATCTTCCTCACACCACCCTTGGTCAACCCACCACCAGAACCACCACCTCTAGCGCCACCAGCACCAGCAGAGCAGCGCAAAGCCCTCAAGTTTGGGAAGAACCTGGCAACACACAGGGCACCTTCGTCTCTCAGCCGCCACCCGAACAGGCTCAGCCAGGCGAGCTCCTCCATAGGCCCCAGCGCTCTGATCCACCTGCCATCCACCAGGTGCAGGGTAAAAAGATAATGGATTCTTACAGGCAAGTTCACGAAAAAAACATTCCCTGGGTAAAGTTTCAAAACACTTGGCTTACCTCTCACCAGGTGCAGAATCGGCTGCAGAATCGGCCACCCAGGCAAGGTTGAGCGTGTGTAGGTGCTGCAGCTGGCGAATGTGGTACATGGACCGGCATGTGATGCGCATGCAGTGGCGGAGGTCTAAAGTTCTGATTCCTGTGAGCTGACACCAGACAGACATGCCCTCGTCGCCCACTGCTGTTCTGCTGAGATTCAGCCTCCTCAGGTTTGTCAGATTCGTCAGGTTTGCCAGATTTGTCATATTTGTCAATTTTGCCAAATTTATCAAGCTTGCCAAATTTGACAAGTCTGCCAAGTTCGGAGTACTGCTCGCGACAGAAAGCGGTGCTGCGGCACCGAACCTGAAGCCAGTGCATCCAGCCAAGCAGAGGTGAGTGAGCTGAGTGAGTCGAGCAATCAGAGGCAAATCAGAGTCGACCAGGCGAGTGCAGTTGCTGAGATCAAGCTTTCTCAGACATGGAAGATTCAGGACGATGATTTGCTGCAGGCAGGGGGTGGTTATTGTCGGGAAGGCTTTGAGGGTGGAAACGGTGGAGAGGGATGCGGAGTGGTGGAGGGAGAGCGAGAGGAGGTGGAAGAGGAGCGTGTGGTAGGAAGGGGAAGGGAGTGCAGAGAGGTCCAGAGTGGTGAGGCCCTTGAGGAGCTGCGTGCTGTGGAAGGTGGCTAGAGATTGCAAGCCCTGGAGGGGGACGGGAAGGAGAATATCGGATGCAAAGGATGGAAAAGAGGAGAGGAATTGAGTCGAGGAGGCGTGAGATGCGAAGTATGAAGGGCTGAGAATAAGGGCAACCAGAGAGTTGCATAACCACGAGCGATGACAATACAATGGAAATAATGGCATTCTGAGGACTGAAGATCAGCATTGCACTGTAGCCAGCTCTGTACTGTAGACACCAGTGGAATTCCTGAGAGTACCCGTGAAAGTGTTGACATTTTTCACCATCCCTAGGAAAAATTGAAAAGTAACGAGGCAGTTAAGTGGAAAATGAGATTAACGATGGTGGGGAAATATATGTTCATGTACACAATACCTTTTCTATCCTCTGAACCTTGACAATCTGCTGCTGCAGCTGCGCATCCATAGTTCTCATCCGTCTCTTCGCGCCTATAAAAGACGGCCCATGATTCCCTTTTGGAGCTTGCAAATGGCAGTCTCGGCATTTCAGTTGCTTCAGGAGCTGCTGCTGTGGCTCCTGGTGCTGCTTTTGTTCTGATTGTTTCTGCTGCTGATGCTCTGGATGCCACTGCAGCACTTGCTGCTGCTGCTGCTGTTCCTGCTGATGCTGCTGGCACAGCACGGTTTCCTGAGTAACGAGAACCAACTCCCTGCTACCGCCTACTTCAGTCATTTTCATTCTCACGCCTTCCACAAGTCCCCTGATTCCCTCCACACTCTCCTCCAGCCTCTGCAGATGCTCCTCTGCTCCCTGCACGTGCTCTACCGCAGTCATCCCCGCTATAAGCTGGTGAACCTTGTTCGTAATAGACTCCTCCAATTCCTGCACCTCCTGTGTCAGCTCTACGAGGACACCCGCCACGCCCTGCATTGCTGATTAATCGAAACAGACGCTGCTGAGAATTGAAGCTCACGCTTCTGCGATCGAACAGCCTGTGTTGAAGATCAGAATAGCAGCGAGGTCTGAAGAGAATGTGCTGATGATCGGACCTTTGCTGAAAATCGAAACAGCTGCTGCTGAGGTTCGTAACAGCCGCTGCTGAGGTTCGTAACAGCCGCTGCTGAGGTTCGTAACAGCCGCTGCTGAGGTTCGTAACAGCCGCTGCTGAGGTTCGTAACAGACTTTGTTGAAAATTGAACAGATTTTGCTGAGAACAGAACAGCCTCTGCTGAAGTCTGGAACGGCTATTGATGAAAATCGAACAGCCTGTGCCCAGATTCACAAATCGAGTTTGGATCGCTGAATCAGGCGATGCCTGTCAGCCGCACATCCACCTCGCCCAGGCTCTGCGTAAGAAAAAAATCAACAGCCTCCGTTGAAAACCTTCTTTTATTACTTTCTCAAAGAACGAGCTCCGCATTACAGGAACATGAAGCTCATGGATTGCCTTCAAATGTTACACAGGTACAACGGAACTACGAGTTGTAACCCGGGAGGACAACAAGAATTTATGCGAGCGGCTTCCTGCGGAGCTTCGGACGCCATGGCTCTTTGCGTTTTAACTCTGCAAAATACCGCTTCTTACCCATCGCCAGGGACTTATTCGTCAAACGATGCACGCATTGATTAACTCGGGTAAGAATTAACTGCCTTTCCTTCCCATCCACCACTGCAAAACCTCGACTGACAGTCCCATTTCCTCCGTTTGATTCCGTCACGTCTATGCTCCTCAGCAGCACAATTGCCGAGTCGGCCCCGACCGGTACCAACCAAGGCATCCTTCCAACCAATCACATATTTCGAGCAAACTGGGCCGCTTCCTGGGGGATCTTCTCGGCATCATCTGAGATGGCTCAATCCAATCCGCAGGCTAGAGAGTCTCAGGAAGAGCCTTGGAATGATCTGACAGACTGAATGCTAGCACACCAGAAGCAAAATCGAGATACTGTACATACGGTACACACGGATTTTGTTGGACATGAGTCTGGACCCACGAACTCCATAAAGCTGCTTGCGGAAATCCCAAAAGAAGGCGGTGGGGTGCTGCTGCGATGTGAACGATCCACTTCACAACTCGCCTTTTAACCGGTTACTATCATGTGTTTTCGCATATTCACTGTGAGTTACCGACGATGTCTAACGAAAAACGGTTGGAGGGAGATGGGGATTCGGTAACATCGGTCGTTGTTCATGCTGCGAAAGTCGTCACTCGCCTGACGTTCCCAGTCTGTTCGTGAACTAGTGTAACAATCGGAGGGCTATTCGTCGTGTCTGTAGTTACCATTCGAACGTTCCAATAGCGATGTTATTCCACACTTCCGCATTGCATGTGTTCACAGGCTGCATCCTTTCCCCGTTGGCTGATTCTTTGTGCCAACGCATGTTTCGTTGACGACGCACATGACGATTGTCGTGGACAGGCGAGATCACACGTGCATGCAGCCACTAAAACAGGGAGTACAGCATTTGCCACCGTGGAACATGGTCAATCCACTCTAGATAACGTGGACCTGACGCAGCTTCGGTCCCCTGACCGCACAGGATGCGGGAAATTCCCGCGGTCAGCATGTCGAGTTGGCGGAAAAGATTGCCGTTATGTCCGCAGAGAGTCTTCTTTTCGCGAAATGAGGAGTCGTCGCAAAACCGCACCAACAAATATCGTGCAGCTGGTAACTATGTGGCCATCAGGTGAAAAAAGTCAGAAAGGTGAGGTTTCGGGTTGTTCTGACTTTCGCTGATCCGCGCAAGACTCTTCGACGGCGCCCGTCGAGGTGCTCCGCCAATAGTAGCCTCGCGCACCGCGTGCGTGTGTCGAGGCGGAGCTTCGGTACGGGTCACACACAGGACCCGCACCCGTGGGTGGGGGTGATGCGCGGAGCGACTCTGCTCTGCTCTCCGCTGACCTGCTGTGCTCCGGTCTGCTCTGCTCTGCTCTCCGCTGACCTGCTGTGCTCCGGTCTGCCCTGCCCCGCACTGACACGCCCGCCACTACGCCACAACCGCACCTGCCGCATGCCGTTGCAGTGTGACATGACAACAATGCAACGAACAAAGCTTTTCCAAGCTGGTCTGGATTCACATAAACGCTAGGTTACTCGTTCTTGGTTCGCCTCGCCCGCATACAGTGAAATCTTGCTCATTAGTCGCATAATCTGGCACCGCGCGACATCAGAAGTTCTGGAAACCAGCTTCACTTTCTATCCTTACTGTTACCTTCGTTTATCTTCTACACCCGACTATGGCCATGGCGGCGAGTCTTCAGTCTTCTATTCAAGCCGCGAGCATTAGAGTACCTATCGAACTCCACGTGCCTCCGCAGAGACTCTCCCTGCCAAACTCCTTTCTCCCGCCTCTCTCTCCCCGTTTCTCTCGCCATGCTGACCGATGCTCCGACGCGCGGGATTCGCGGCGGGATTCACGGCACGATTTACGGAAAGAACGCGCTGGCGGTGCGAGAACCGCGGCGCGGATGCAGTTTGGCGAGTTCGGAGAGTTCGAACACGTCGAGTCGGCTTTTGACTATGCTGACGAGGAGTTTTCTCGCGCCACCGTGCTTGAAGCAAGTGAGTCTGCTCTACAACGCGTATGTTTTTTTTTCCACGGCGCTTGACGTTTCGTTGCAGAGAGGCTGCGTTACGAGCACAGGCTCCGTTACTAGCACGCTCCGTTACGAACACGGACATCATTATAAGCGCGAGTGTACGGAGTGCGACTGCCCACCTTCCCTTTCCCCCGCTCCCATACTCACCTCCCCTCCCTCCCTCGTACTGAGTGTGAGCAGCAGCTGCGACGCGCTGCTGGGCGGCATGACGGACGACATCCCACTCCCCGCTTGGTTCCCCCCTCCCCCCCTTTTTCCCCACACTGTACAGCGAGTGTCAGCAGCAGCGGCGACGCTCTGCTGGTCGGCATGACGGACGGCATCTCCGTCATATGCGCGCACAACCACATGAGCGGCGGCGTGCGCCTTCCCTGCCGTTCCCCTTACCCGCGTCCCCGCACTCGTTTCTTCCCCCTCCCCCACACTGTGCAGCGAGTGTCACAACCTCATGGACGGGGTGCGCCTCCCTACCTCCCCGTTATTCACTTTTCCCCACTCTCCCCGAACCCACTCCCCGTTTGGTTCCCCCCTCCCCCCCCTCTTTCCCCCACACTGTTCAGCGAGTGTCAGCAGCAGCGGCGACGCGCTTCTAGTCGGCATGACGGACGGCATATCGTTCAAGTGCTCGCACAACCTCATGGACGGGGTGCGCCTCCCCGAGTACCCCGCGCAGCCGGCGGCCGTACTTAAACTCGAAGACGGCAGCCGTATATTGCTCCCTATTCTCATTCGTAAGTGCCTTGTCCGGGGCGTAGCGTTTCTGAGCCACCCAAATGTGCGCAGCCCGCCGCCATGCTAAAACTCGACGTCCTTCTTTCCCTTTTTGTCTAATTATCAATAACGCGCCTCTTCATTCAAACGCGCATCAACTCTGAGGTAATCTTTTGCCTCCCCCTCGCCCCCCCCTTCCGCTCTCTGTCCTCTGATCGCTTCCTTCCCATCTGCAGCGCACCTCTCAAGCCAAATGCTCATTGACTCGGTGCGGGGCGTGCCTCTGGTGAGTTAACGGGGCCTCTAGTGACTGTAAACTGTGTGAGTACATTGAATGTAGAGTTGAAAGTGGTTTGGGAGAGTTGGTGGTTTTGTTTCTCGTAAGGCTTTTGGTTGAGATCTGAAAGTGCTTATATCGAGATCGAGAGCTTCGGGCGATGGTTCAAGGCGTGACTGTAAAAGGAGTGTGATTAACATGCACGCAATCCTTCTGTTGCAAACCACGTAATTTTGATGAGCTCATTTGGTGATCCTAAGAAGATATATTTTTACAAGATATGGATCTGTTTGCAATAACGAGACTCTTACAGTACCTCTTGTGTGCTTATCTTGTGCTATGCTGACGTGGCAGGCTCGGCCAACGGTGTACATGCTAATGCGAGATATGATCGAGTTGATGGGATATGAGGTGAGACGGTGTGATTTTATCATCAGGTGACAATATGGGATGTTAGGTGAAAATTTCACCGTAAAATGGTTGGGATATGGGCCGAAAGGATGGGATGTGAAATGGTTCTCTGGTCCTCTGACTGTCAAATGTGAATGTAGTTCACAAAGCCAACCCAACCGGCATCGCTGCTGCTTTCCAGTTAAAAAAAAAAAAAAAAAGAACACCTCAAATTGAAGTTTTCACGTCCGTCCGTCCCCCCGTCTCCCTGTTTCTGCCTGCAGATCAGTTTGATTCGCATCACCCATCGAGACGGGGATGCATACTGTGCTCGGGCCTACCTATCCAAGGTCAGTCCGTAATCTCAAGACACATCACCCATTGGTGCACATCATACATGCTTTGGGGCCTCTAGGATTTAGTTTGATTCGCATCACCCATCGAGACGGGGATGCATACTGTGCCCGGGCCTACCTCTCCAAGGTCAGTCCGGATCTTTTTTATGACTCCTTCAAAGTACATTCAATGCGCATCACCCATTGGTGCACATCATACTGCTTTGGGGCCTCTAGGAATTAGTTTGATTCGCATCACCCATCGAGACGGGGATGCATACTGTGCTCGGGCCTACCTATCCAAGGTCAGTCCGCTTTTCGCCTTACCTTGTAGCCTTCTATCTGTTTTCGCTCCCTCTCCTTTCTCCCACGGTCTCCTAATTCCAATGCAGTCTTCTCTTGCACGCTCCACACATTCCAGTTCTTGCACGCTCTGTTTTGACCCTTCAACCCACCCTCTCTAAGAACAGGTCCCTGCTGACAGCAGCGCATCTAACACCAGCAGCAGCAGCAGCAGCTGCTATCCAAAACTAATTCGTATCCTTCCTCTTTGCCAAACCCTCCCATATCAGGTGTCTGCTGCTGACAGTAGCACAGCCAGCAGCAGCAGCGGGCCTGCAATGATGAGTTTGGACATGCGGCCATCAGATGCCATCAACCTTGCAGCACGCGCCAAGGTGGGTGACTGTAACAACGTGTGTGATTGTATCGAAGTGTGAGTGCACGCACCAAGTCGCCTAGTAGTTTTAGGCAACTGCTGCAGCAGCGGGCCTGCAATGATGAGTCTGGACATGCGACAATCAGATGCCATCAACCTAGCAGCACGTGCCAAGGTGCGTGTCTGTAGCATTGTAGCAACATGCGTGTGCTTCTATCGACGGGTGTGAGTGGGGCAAGTGGGGTCGTTTGGGAGATACAGTGGCAAAGAATGGCAACTAGAGCAACATGAATGGCGAAAAAACCAGAATCAATACAGAATTGCAGAATCAGGGCAGTGGTATGGACAGGGGGCAGGGACGAGGGGAGTGCTGTGGGACTGGGGTAGTAGGCTCGGGGAGAAGGGGGGGGGAGGGGCAGGAGGCAGGGCGGGGTAGGGGGGACTGGGGTAGGGCGCAGGAGAGGGGAGCGGGTGCAGGGGCAGGGGAGGGATTGAGGGATATGGGACAGGGGTAGGCCTTAGTTCGGACACAGGCTTGCATGCGTCCTGGCTTACAGTTTTTCTTCTTGCGCTTCTCAGTAGTGCTCCCACCCTGCATCTCCATGCATCAGGTGCTTATTCAGATGTTTCTCTGTTGTTTCAGGTGCCCATTCAGGTGCGGAAATCCCTGGCAGTGGCGGATGGAGTGCGGATAGTGGGGATGGTGCGGTCGGCAGTGACGCCTGGGCATGGTGGGCGGCTGCTGAGACGGCAGAGAGTGGTGCTGACGTCAGACGACAAGTGAGTAGCTGCATGGTGACGTCATAGCATACGGTGGTGCTTCAGTAAGATAATCAGAGGCACGATTGCAGTCTCAGAATCTGTGTTTGGTAGGAATGGTGTGGGTAGTGTGGATGACGCCTAAAAAGTTGTCTTCTGAGGCGCCTCAAAGGTTGTGTGGGGATGGTGCGGGCAGCAGTGGCACCTGGGCATGGCGGTCGGCTGCTGAGACGGCTGAGAGTGGTGCTGACGTCAGACGGCAAGTGAGTGGTGGCATGCTGACGTCAGAGCATACGGTGCTGCTTAAATTAGATGATAAGAGGCGTGAATATGATTGTAGTTTCGAGTTTGGAGGAAACAGGCTACGATCCCTCTTCAGAGGAAAAAGAGGACAAACGAAACAAAGCTACGTTCCATCCACGTTCCTCCCCCCTCATCCTCTCCCCCCTCATCCTCTCCCTCCTCATCCTCTCCCTCCTTTCCCCCCTCCCCCCCAGCTCTGATTTCGAGGACCTATCACTGGCAGACGAGTTGGCGTTGGTGAGGCTGATGGAGGAAGCAGCTTAACTTGAACGAATGGCACCAACTTTGCACCCTTTTTGCCCTCCTCGTTTCGTCTTTCCCAGGCCTGACCTTGAGGACCTATCACTGGCAGATGAGTTTGCATTGGTGAGACTGATGGAGGAAGCAGCTCAGCACGAGCGGTACGGCGATGCAGCGAAGATCAAAGACCAGCTGACGAAGCTGCGCCGGAGAACCAACAAGGTGAGGGGCTGTTAGAGGGTGGCAGGTAAGGGAATTCTGGCGATGCAGCGAAGATCAAAGACCAACTCACGAGGCTGCGACGGAGAACCAACAAGGTGAGGGGCTGTTACAGGGTGGCATGTGAGGAAATTCTGGCGATGCAGCGAAGATTAAAGATCAACTCACGAAGCTGCGTCGGAGAACCAACAAGGTGAGGAGGGCAGTCCTTTGAGCTTCGTTTTGATTTGCAGCACGAGCGGTACGGCGATGCAGCGAAGATCAAGGACCAACTCACGAAGCTGCGACGGAGAACCAACAAGGTGAGGGGCTGTTAGAGGGTGACGTGTGAGGGAATTCTGGAATTATGATGATGCAGCGAAGTTTCACGACCAGCTGACGATACTGCATTGGAGAACCAACAAGAGAAGATGAGAGGGCGAGTAGTAGAGAGGGGGGAATAGGGTGGGTGGAGATGTAGAGAGATGAAGGATATGGGGAGGCAAAAAATTGTATGATGTCAGCTGTCTGGACCGGCATCACGGCTTTGAGTTCTGACTTTCAAGCTGCCATGAATCGTATGATGCAAGTCACATCACACGCAACCACAAGCAGACCACAGTTGTGCACGCAATCACTGCTGGATGAGTGCACGCTTCTGTACCATGACCCTAACCTATCCTCTCCCACCATCCGTTGTTTTGCCCCTTTTGTTATTTTTTGTTATGAACCAGGTTTAGAGCTGCCTGTTTGGCTATTGCAGTGGCATTAGGAAGATGGGGGTGCGCCCTGCCCTCTGTACATTAGGGGTCGCCTCTCTTTCACTGCCTGCCTACGGCAAACATGTGTTGTCCATGTGCATTTTGTCCTAAGCCTTGCTAAAGATTTTGCCTGGTTTTCCTTCAAAACAGAATAAATGTATAGTGCTTGTGGTATGTGTGTTAATAATGTGTACATTCTTCTTGATAAGCTCTGCTGTTCTGTTTTGAGGGTTACCAAATCGAGGGGTTGCTTCTATAGTGTGCTTATCGTGTACATTATTGTAGGTGGTTATTTCCTTGGCAAAAGTGCATGCTTCAGCACTTGTGTAACCTGCTCAGCAGTGGAGTGTATGCTTACAAAATGTTATGGTTTCGAGAAGCTTCAAACGAATTACGGTAGTCACCTGTACCACGTCCCCCCACTAACATGTATTTCACTTAGCGCCTGCGCTTTCCAACTCCCTGTGAGCCATTTCTCGCTTCTCACCCATTTTATCCATATTCTGCCATTCCTTGTGTTTCTTTTCGCCACCATTTTTTTCTGGAAATTCTCGAATCTTGGCGAAGAGGGCACATTCGGAGCCCTTACTACATCCTAGACTAGGGAATTCGCTGGCCAGGAAGCCATAAATTGGGCTGCGGGTTTTAAATTGTGTTGGATTATACAAGCCTGCAGACCGCGACCGTCGATAATCACTCGTAAGGGTTCAGCGGCAGGTGCGGATGCTAGTACTCTCGTAGCAGATTAGTAGCATAGGTTCGCATTTTCATTTCGTAGCCACGTCGCACTCTCGTTTCATAGGTTTGCAGCTTACATAACATGCGGAAATGCGATTCTCATAGCAATTAAATCGTGCGCTATTGTAACAAATTTGATCATTGCTAGTAGTGACGATTGGTTGGCTTAGCAACAGCATCACTGCAGCAGCATTACCATCAGCAGCGGCATTACTACCGGCATCGGCATCAGCATCAGCATCAGCATCAGCATCAGCATCAGCACCCAGCATCAGCAGCAGCATCAGCACCATCAGCTGCAGCACCAGCAGCGGCAGTAGCGTGAGCAGTCGATGCCATGTCGGACAGGCTCGCTCCGGACAAGCGGTTCAAGTTTGTTCACAACGGTGAGGCAGTGAGACGGAAGCATAGAGCAAGCATTAGCAGCAGCATCACCAGCGGGAGTAGCAGCTGCAGTCGATGCCATGTCGGACAGGCTCGCTCCTGTCAAGCGGTTCAAGTTTGTTCACAACGGTGAGGCAGTGAGACGGAAGCATAGAGCAAGCATTAGCAGCAGCATCACCAGCGGGAGTAGCAGCTGCAGTCGATGCCATGTCGGACAGGCTCGCTCCTGTCAAGCGGTTCAAGTTTGTTCACAACGGTGAGGCAGTGAGACGGAAGCATAGAGCAAACATTAGCAGCAGCATCACCAGCGGGAGTAGCAGCTGCAGTCGATGCCATGTCGGACAGGCTCGCTCCTGTCAAGCGGTTCAAGTTTGTTCACAACGGTGAGGCAGTGAGACGGAAGCATAGAGCAAGCATTAGCAGCAGCATCACCAGCGGGAGTAGCAGCTGCAGTCGATGCCATGTCGGACAGGCTTGCTCCTGTCAAGCGGTTCAAGTTTGTTCACAACGGTGAGGCAGTGAGACGGAAGCATAGAGCAAGCATTAGCAGCAGCATCACCAGCGGGAGTAGCAGCTGCAGTCGATGCCATGTCGGACAGGCTCGCTCCTGTCAAGCGGTTCAAGTTTGTTCACAACGGTGAGACAGTGAGATGAAGCATAGAGCAACAGCAATACGAGCAATTAGCAGCAGCATTACATGATACCAGAGCTCTAGGGTTCAAACCTCGGCTGGTCCAAAATTTCCGCCTATAGCGATAACTGGAATGTAATTACCAGACGAACCCAGAAACGGTAGGCCGCTGGCTTTGTCACACTAGCGCAGTCGCTGCTTGCAGCACAGCGAAATTGAGATCCCTGCAGGGGCCAAGTCCATGCAGTTCTGAGCCAACGAGCGAGGGCGTTCGGTGCGTTCTAAACCCAGGCACCAATGTGGAGGGGCTAGTGTTGAATCACATTCGCTGAGCCGTCATAACACCGTTGTTTTGATGACCCAGTGGGTATAGAGGCGTTACAGATCCAGAGGGGTGCTAGGGGTTGCTTTCGCACGTGTCTCCTAGGATTTTAGGTCCCAGGGATCCTACGTGTCTTCCTCATATTTCTTTTAAGACGTCTCAAAAGCACGAGCTTATCCCACGTGTCTCCTAGGATTTTAGGTCCCAGGGGTTCCTATGTGTCTTCCTCATATTTCTTCACGATTCTCTCTCCTGTTCTTGACCCCACAGGCCAAACCGTCTATGAATGGGACCAGACAGTTGACGAGATAGAGATTTTCGTTGTGCTGCCCGAAGGAGTGCCCGCAAAACTGTTCACGTGCCAAATAGCGCAACGGCACATAACAGTTGGCATCAAAGGCAAACCGCCTTACTTGGATGTATGTATGCCTGTTGGACCACCTATTGGCATAAGCATCAAGGGCAATCCGCCTTACTTGGACGTATGCATGCTTGTTGGCCCTCTATTGGCATGAGTGGTGCTGTTGCCGATTAACATGTGTGTGAGTGAAACTGTGTTTTGTTGGGGTTTAGGGTAAACCCTGAACCTTGAACCCCAAACCATGACGTCACGTGGAAGGGTTATCATGTGGTGCATGTGATGGCACATCGGCGTCAAGGACAATCCGCCTTACTTGGGCGTTTGTTTGGTAGAATGTCTATGAGTGTGAATGACACGGTAATTGAGTTGAGGACCATAAGTGTTTGTGATTATCATTGCGGCCCGTTACGTACATTAGAGTTGGACAACCATATTAATGTGCTTGGTTACCACAAGGCCACATCAGGGAATGGTTTTGTGTGATTGCACCATGGTTCGCATGTGCAATCAGATTCATGGAATTTCGGGGTATTTTTGTGCCATTCTATGCTCATTTCCCCCGCCCACATGGCAGCACGACCTAGCCGGGGCTGTGAAGGTGGGCGGCAGCTTCCGAGTCCACTCAAAACACATCTCCTCTCTCCTCCACTCACCCCTTCTCACCCCTTCTCGCCCCCTCTCACCCCCTCTCAACCCTTGTCACCCCCTGTCACCCCTTCTCGCCCCCTGTTTTTATCATCTCGCTTGTCTCCCTCCCCCGCCCACATGGCAGCATGACCTAGCTGGGGCTGTGAAGGTGGACGACAGCTTCTGGACCATTGGTGAGTAGGAGCTCTCCTCCTCCCCCTTCTCCATCTCACACGTGAGTTGAATTGAGTTCTTCACAGCCTAGCTGGGGCTGTGAAGGTGGACGACAGCTTCTGGACCATTGGTGAGTAGGAGCTCTCCTCCTCCCCCTTCTCCATCTCACACGTGAGTTGAATTGAGTTCTTCACAGCCTAGCTGGGGCTGTGAAGGTGGACGACAGCTTCTGGACCATTGGTGAGTAGGAGCTCTCCTCCTCCCCCTTCTCCATCTCACACGTGAGTTGAATTGAGTTCTTCACAGCCTAGCTGGGGCTGTGAAGGTGGACGACAGCTTCTGGACCATTGGTGAGTAGGAGCTCTCCTCCTCCCCCTTCTCCATCTCACACGTGAGTTGAATTGAGTTCTTCACAGCCTAGCTGGGGCTGTGAAGGTGGACGACAGCTTCTGGACCATTGGTGAGTAGGAGCTCTCCTCCTCCCCCTTCTCCATCTCACACGTGAGTTGAATTGAGTTCTTCACAGCCTAGCTGGGGCTGTGAAGGTGGACGACAGCTTCTGGACCATTGGTGGGTCGCTGTTCCAGTTCGCCCATCCCTTTTTCCCAGAACTCTGCATTGTCTTTTCGCCCTTTTCTTTTTCCCTTCTGGTTGCCCTTGCCAGTTCTTTTCTGGTACTCATTTTTTCCTAGCGTTACGATCCCATACCTTTGTCCTGTCCATTACGTTTTGGTCTGCATGATAGCGTGCCTTTTCCCCCTCATCCTCCCACCTTTTCATGCCTTCCCCTCTTCTTTCTGCATTTTTACATGCCTTACCCCTTCTTTCTTGTCTGATGTCACGCCTTCTCCTCTTCTCCCTTGCTTCTTTGCATACCACAACGGGCACAGACCTCAACATCTCGTTGCATCTAGCCAGAGAAGGGCATATTCTGCCTTGCATGCGATCTCCTTCCACGTTTCCCTGCGTTTTATTATTTCACGAGGGGAAAAATTTGGGCTCCGACGGTGCTCGCGCCTCGCGTAGCTCCGGGTGATTTCCGGCGGGACAGGCCGTGCGAGAAAGGTGAAAAAGGGCTTACCTCCAGATGTCGTTGCAAAAGGCTGAGAGAGGCAAGCCGTGGCCAGGCGGTGCAATCAAAGCACACAGTCTGAATGCTTTCTCCTCCTCTTCCCTCCCTTCACCTCTTTGCACCCCACAGAGGGCTCTGAGCTCCACATCTCATTCCAAAAGGCCGAGAGAGGCAAGCCGTGGCCGGGCGCTATTAAAGGGCCCCTCTTGATGCTTTCTCCTCCTCTTCCCTCCCTTCACCTCTTTGCACCCCACAGAGGGCTCTGAGCTCCACATCTCATTCCAAAAGGCCGAGAGAGGCAAGCCGTGGCCGGGCGCTATTAAAGGGCCCCTCTTGATGCTTTCTCCTCCTCTTCCCTCCCTTCACCTCTTTGCACCCCACAGAGGGCAGTGAGCTGCACATCTCGTTGCAAAAGGCCGAGAGAGGCAAGCCGTGGCCAGGGGCCATCAAAGGCACACTCTTGATGCGTTTCCCTCCTCTTCCCTTCGCCTCTTTGCACCCCTCAGAGGGCTCTGAGCTCCATATCTCGTTGCAAAAAGCCGAACGAGGCAAGCCGTGGCCGGGGGCCTTTGAAGGGCACACTGTTGATGCTTTCTCCTCCTCTTCCCTTCGCCTCTTTGCACCCCTCAGAGGGCTCTGAGCTCCATATCTCGCTGCAAAAGGCCGAGAGAGGCAAGCCGTGGCCAGGCGCAATCAAGGGGCACACTCTGGATGCCTTCTCTGCGGACCAGGAGTCGAGACGGCTCATGCTGGAGCGATTCCAAATAGAGGTGGGTGGACGCAGGAGGCACCAGCAGGAGGCACTGTGTGGACATGGTGTAGTTATCTGTACTCAAGGGCACACCCCGGACATGGTTTCAAGGCAGAGTCTTGATGCCTTCTCTGCGGATCAGGAGTCGAGGCGGCTCATGCTGGAGCGATTCCAGATAGAGGTGGGTGAGGGCTTGGCTTGGGACAGAGAGTAGACACCAGAGTGCTGCAATAAGGACGCGGCACCTGTTTTCATTTTGCCAGGATCGATCGTGGGAGGGGATCGATGTGCCGCTTGTACAGTGCATTGGCGACATCGCCAATGCCTGGTATCCGCTTTTCGCACGACGTCGAGAATGTACAGTAAACGGGTACCCAAAATGGTGGCACCTGCAGCTCGCATGATCGATGTGCCGTGGTCCACACATCGATCGGGCCTTTGGGTTGGCGGGAGAGCACATCGAGCCACAGGTGACAGCCGCGATCGATCGGCGTCGCCCACGGTCGCAGGGCGAAAATTCTCGAGTCGTTGCGAATGAAATTGCTGGGCGACCAACCGCGCTTTGCCCTGATTGGCTGCGCGTTCCAGTGTCTTGGCAGCCCCAACCTGCCCGATCCTGCAATTTCGATCCTGGCACCTATAGCTCGATGTGTCTATCCTACTGCAAATTTGCAGTGTGGGCACATCGGTGTGCCGATCGATGTGTGGGGATCGATGTGAGGCCCCGATCCTGGCAAAATGAAAACAGGTGCCGCGTCCTAAAGGGGCACACTCTGAATGCCTTCTCTACGGACCAGGAGTCGAGACGGCTCTTGCTGGAACGGTTTCAGATCGAGGTGGGTGGGAGATTTCTACAAATCTGGCTGCATTTTAGATGGATGTGGGTCGGTTCAGTGCAAATAGAGGTTGGGAACATTTCCAGGCGGAAAATGGTGGGTGCCTTGACTTTGGACACGGATATACACCAGAGAGCTGTTGATCCGTGGTTTGTCTTTTCACTTATCGCAGAAACCTCTTGATCCGTATTCTCTGGCTCTTGGATCTGGGATCTGGGATCTGGGATCTGGGATCTGGGCTGTGGAAGCTGAGTCGCCCCTTGGGCTCTGGGTTACATCACATTTCCGCCTGTGCGCCCTCTTTTTTTATTGCTCCCATATTGTTTCCCATGCATTTCAGAATCCAGGGTTTGACTTCTCCGGTGCAGAACTGACAGAATGGCTTGCCTTTAAGTTTCGCTGGTTCGTTCTGTGCCCTGTGTGTTGTTCCCCACCCCCTGCATTCCAGAATCCAGGGTTTGACTTCTCCGGTGCAGAGCTGACAGGATGGCTTGGCTTTAAGTTTCACTGCTTCAATTTGTGCCCTGTGTGTTGTTCCCCACCCCCTGCAATACAGAACCCAGGGTTTGACTTCTCCGGTGCAGAGCTGACAGGATGGCTTGGCTTTAAGTTTCACTGGTTTGTTTTGCGACCTCTGTGTTGTCCCCCACCCCCTGCATTTTAGAATCCGGGGTTCGACTTCTCCGGTGCAGAGCTGACAGGATGGCTTGGCTTTAAGTTCCACTCGTTGGTTTTGTGCCCTCTGTGTTGTTCCCCACCCCCTGCAATGCAGAATCCAGGGTTCGACTTCTCTGGTGCAGAGCTGACAGGTTCGTGCCCCGACCCAGCAGCGTTCCTTGGTGGCATGCAGAGGCAGTGATTGGCTGCACAGCATTTGTCACTGACATGTGACGTGTAGCAGTGGGTAAACTAAGCATCTGCAGTAGAACCACGAACAGTGGTGCATACCATCATACCCCGGATATACCCCCATGGGGGGCACTAATAAAACAGGTTTTTTTTTAGGGGGGTGGGCTTATAATCGAGTAAATTTATAAGCGCCGGCGTTTATAAAATGACATATATATATTTTTGTAGTTTTTAACACCCAACTGTAGATCTCGTGCTTGCTTTTTCAATCGAGTCAAAGTTACATGGGGTCGTCTGTGCTTTTTCTCGCGCGCGCTGCAAGATACACTCAATCTGACCCACATACAGGTCCTGACAGCTCCTGCTGACTGGATCCGCATCCAGTGCAGGCTCCGAATGTGAAGGGAAGCTAAGGGCGTGGAACATTTAGTCGACCACGCCGATTTATCGACCATTTGGTTGCATCTGGCGAAAGCGAAGGGTGTAACAGAGCTGCGAAGGGTGCGAAATTTCTAAGCTATTCTGCTCGCCAGCACGTGGGGCACCCAACAGAAACCACCCCCACTAAGCAGAAACGTTTGTTCCCACTTCAAGCATTCGAAAGGGGTGCGGGATATTGGGGAGAGCGGGAAATGAGTAGGATGTTAGGCAAAGACAACTAAGGGTAAATACTGGAAGTCAAACGATGTACCCTTTTTTAATGGATTAGTGTGAGGAGAGGATCTAAATACTTACGAGAAATCCCAATGATTTTCGGTCAATTCAGGGTGACTACCATGCATGCCAGTCAATGGGGTTTCCTTAAATTCTTCGCAATCGCCAGGAACAACCATCCTTTTGACCATTGGGCGGGGTCGTTAAAATGTTCCACGCCCTAATCTGCAACACATCCCCCTGCTAAAGTCAAAATCGTTACAGTGTTTTGCACACATTTTGAAATTTAAAGTTTACGTGCGCTTATAATAAAACATGTTTTTTTTTTTTCATGGGGTGCGCTTATAATCTAGCACCGGATATAAGCGCCACACGCCAATTAAAAGCGCCAGGCGCTTATCCGCGGGTGGCGCTTATATCCGCGGTATGACGGTAGTTTTTGCAGAAATGCACGCGCCGCTTTTTTCCACAACAGCGTTCCCTGCATGCAATAAAGCCTACCAGCTATTTTGAGTTTTTTCCATCGATGTATATACCAGGTGCAATAATTTTCTGTTAGAGATGTGAGCAGAATGCTGAGATTTTCACATGCTTTGCCCATGAGAAATCTTAGGAAAGAGTTTGCTTTTGTCTATCCAGGCACACACACAGACCTTCGTTCCAACATTCGAGGTGAGAATGCAAGTAGAGATGGCACCCTTATAGATAGCGAAAACCATTATTCAATGCACTCTTATATTGGAAACTATGTGCACACTACATCCCCACACACACATCCAAAGACCCACTCACACCCAAACACGCCCATCCACCCACCCACACTCACACCTACACACACAAGATAATTGCTACTGGATTGGGAAGAGCGAAGTGAGGAAGAAGGGGGAAGAAGAGAGGTAAGTGGGGGGAGAAGAGAGGTAAAACAAACTAGAGAGACGCCCATTGCTCCATCTTCCCTGGTTGAATCAAGCTGGTTCAAAGGCACCACTTCAAAGGTTGGTCTAAAGACTCATTCCTGGCTGCCTTGCTGTCTTGAAAAAGAGCGTCACTTCATCTGAAGTCTTGAGTTCTTGGCCTTCATACAAGCATCTCCACAAGCTACCAGTGGATACACATGAAGGATTTTGCAGCAAAACTGTAGGACCTGCTTAATGAGACACAATAAAATGGGTAGATGCAGGGAAAAGTGAATGTACAGGAGAAGTGGGTGTAGATGAGACAGAGTGGCTTCCACAATCAAGATTTGAAGCTAAGTAGTAATGAGAAGAATGTATGGAAGGCATTAGATCGGACTTACAGAAAACCCTGTGCGGTGATGCCGGTCTGTGACAGGCTAGGGAACTGCGCGATGACTGGTCCAGTGCAGTCTGAATAGCCATATGCGTTGATCATCTGGCATCTCCCCACTCCTCCCGGTGCCCCGTCCACTTGCCAAAATGAGTAGGCTATCCTTGAAAAAGCCAGGTTGGTGCATCCATCGTAGTTCACGCGCATGGTGCAGGTCAAGGGCGATAAGCCGTAATTGGTTTGGTCATAGAAGGTGAAACTCGTCGACGAAACAGTTGAGGTGGCTCCTGGAACATTACGGCCGGAACAGGAGGTGATAACAGAAAGTGAGGACATAAAGTGTCGACAGAAAGTGACGACAGAAAGTGAGGACAGAAAGTGACGAGAGAAAGGCCGCAGTGTGAATGGGGTTTGGCATGGGGGATGGGTTTGTCACAAGGATTTATGCACCATAGATGAAACCCATGATGCAAGCACTATCGTTTGGACATGCGCCTTGGTCATCCTCAAATGCAATGACATTGGTGTCCTCGAATGCAAGGTAATGGTCCTACCAAGGACACAGGCAGTGCTGGTCATGCCATAGTTAGGTGGGCAGACACAATAGGGAGCCTTGGTGGTAGCCGAGACAAGAGTGCAATAGGCCCCAGTCGGACACTTCCCACAGGTGGCAGGTCCTGGTGAGCACATGTTAGAGAGTAGTGGGGATATGTTAGTGTGATAGGAGAGCAGGTAGATTAGAAGGGGAGAACAGATGACAACAGGCAAGAGTATAAGACAGCACAAAGCAGCACAGTGCAATGTGTGCTACAGAAGCACAAAACAATGGGCACAGGAAGAGTGGGGCAGGGAATGGAACAAACAGGCAATCATGGCATTGCATAGGGACAGAACAATCAAAGGGGCACAAGGGGATGGAGAGAGAGGGGAGGAGGGTAGAGGGGTTGGGGTGGAGGTGAGGTTTTGATTCAAGGGTATCAAAAGTAAGAGAAAACAATACATACCAACGCATTCGCCATAGAGCATTGTGTAGCCTGAGTAGCATACACAGTATGCAGTGCCGTCGTCACGCTTCCTACAAAGCGACGTGAACAGATTACACCTCTTAAGATCGCAATTATCTTTGGGGGATGGGGGTGGGAGGGGAGGAGAGGTGCATGATGAGCGTGAGGCATTGTGCAGATCCAAAGAACGAGAGTGATAAGTTGGGAATGTGGAGAGGCCGCAGAGATGCTGGTTTGGGGTAAAGGAGAGAGTGAGGGAGAATCAGAAGGAGATGGAGGGGTCGAGGAGTGGGAAAGGGATAGATAGAGGCAAAGGGAGAGGCAGAGGAGACAGAGAGGGAGAGGGAGAGGGAGAGGGAGAGGGAGAGGGAGAGGGAGAGGGAGAGGGAGAGGGAGAGGGAGAGGGAGAGAGTGGTTAGAGGGGATGGGGAGGTAGAGCACAAAGAAGAACAAAAGCACACATCAACACACAGGAGCACATAACAGCCTTACCCCCCACATGCCGTTATTCATCAGCGTGAAGCCAACGTCACAACACAAGACGCCAACCCCAACGCGTCCTTGACACAGTGGCTGTTTGCGCCACACGCTCGCAGCAGACATTG